>OY804590.1:2925821-3374402 GCA_963680875.1 Bathymodiolus brooksi | reverse complement strand
ACACATTATCACTGGTTTGAAATAATGAATACCGGGACACATTATCGCTGGTTTGAAATAATAAATACCGGGACACATTATCGCTGGTTTGAAATAATAAATACCGGGACACATTATCGCTGGTTTGAAAGGGCTAAGCATATATTTGAAATAATGAATACCGGGACACATTATCGCTGGTTTGAAATAATAAATACCGGGACACATTATCGCTGGTTTGAAAGGGCTAAGCATATATTTGAAATAATGAATACCGGGACACATTATCGCTGGTTGAAATAATAAATACCGGGACACATTATCGCTGGTTTGAAAGGGCTAAGCATATATTTGAAATAATGAATACCGGGACACATTATCACTGGTTTGAAAGAGCTAAGCATATATTTGAAATAATGAATACCGGGACACATTATCGCTGGTTTGAAATAATAAATACCGGGACACATTATCGCTGGTTTGAAATAATGAATACCGGGATACATTATCGCTGGTTTGAAATAATGAATACCGGGATACATTATCGCTGGTTTGAAATAATGAATACCGGGACACATTATCGCTGGTTTGAAATAATGAATACCGGGACACATTATCGCTGGTTTGAAATAATGAATACCGGGACACATTATCGCTGGTTTGAAATAATGAATACCGGGACACATTATCGCTGGTTTGAAATAATAAAAACCGGGACACATTATCGCTGGTTTGAAATAATGAATACCGGGATACATTATCGCTGGTTTGAAATAATGAATACCGGGATACATTATCGCTGGTTTGAAATAATGAATACCGGGACACATTATCGCTGGTTTGAAATAATGAATACCGGGACACATTATCGCTGGTTTGAAATAATGAATACCGGGACACATTATCGCTGGTTTGAAATAATGAATACCGGGACACCTTATTGCTGGTTTGAAATAAAGAATATCGGGACACATTATCGCTGGTTTGAAATAAAGAATATCGGGACACATTATCGCTGGTTTGAAATAATGAATACCGGGACACATTATCGCTGGTTTGAAATAATGAATACCGGGACACATTATCGCTGGTTTGAAATAATGAATACCGGGACACATTATCGCTGGTTTGAAATAATGAATTCCAGGACACATTATCGCTGGTTTGAAATAAAGAATACCGGGACACATTATCGCTGGATTGAAATAATGAATACCGGGACACATTATCGCTGGTTTGAAATAATGAATACCGGGACACATTATCGCTGGTTTGAAATAATGAATACCGGGACACCTTATCGCTGGTTTGAAATAATGAATATCGGGACACATTATCGCTGGTTTGAAAGCTAAGCATATATTTACTAACCATTACACATACAATAGTGTTTCTTTCATTACGAACAACTCGTATCATGTTGAAATGACATAAACCGTGGTGACATTATAGCAGTTTAAAACACTGATGTTTTCCGAGAAGTTATGTAAATAACTTTTATCTTGAGATTATTTTATTTGAGCTGGCAAGTTGCATTGACCGGGTATTTTTACTGGTACCACTGTCGCATGTTACCTGTTGAGCTTTGGGCAATTAGTTGTAAATCTAGTTCACTTCCTGTTGACAGCACATAACATTATACATGGTATTAATGAAAGATGTTTCAATAATTGTCAAATATGTTATTTATTGATTTTATTATTTTTATTTTTTTTTAGTTTATCACCACTTTCAGCAATATTTTAGCTATATCATGGCGCCCAGTTCTAATGTTGGAAGAAACTGGAGTATCCGGAGAGAACCACCCATCATGGGAATCCAACAAGTAAACTTGATCACGTGCGGCTGCGAGTCGAGTGCACCCTTTTTTGTAATTCAAGTTGGGCGCGAACCGACGCCGTATTGGTGATGGGTATGTATGAGTTGTTAGGTAATCAAACTACCTAAGTCTTCAAACAATACAAAGTAAATACGTAAACAAGCAAAACACACGAACTCCCACAAAACCCGAGAACTAGATCAAGAACTGCAAAAGATTAGCTATCTTGTTTACACATTCAAACATCTAATGATACCTGACTTTAAGCCCTTATTACACTCAATATAACAATAATACATGAAATTTGAAATATATGTCCATTCGGTTCAGAAATTGAATTTCCATGACGACTAATATATACTTATGATGCTTATACTTGATGCATCTCGTAATCGTGAACTTGGTTTGAGTAACTGTGGAACATATGTAGCCCACTTTTCATACAATTATTACGATGAAGCACTAATCACCAAATTCAGACATGTAAGTACAACTACAATGTAAAAGAAAAACGTCATTACATTAGAGATCAGGTTCCCCAATTTATTAATGGCAACAAAGAATCAAATGATATGAACATGTAATTCGCTATGTTCGAAATAATGAATACCGGGACACATTATCGCTGGTTTGAAATAATAAATACCGGGACACATTATCGCTGGTTTGAAATAATAAATACCGGGACACATTATCGCTGGTTTGAAAGGGCTAAGCATATATTTGAAATAATGAATACCGGGACACATTATCACTGGTTTGAAATAATGAATACCGGGACACATTATCGCTGGTTTGAAATAATAAATACCGGGACACATTATCGCTGGTTTGAAATAATAAATACCGGGACACATTATCGCTGGTTTGAAAGGGCTAAGCATATATTTGAAATAATGAATACCGGGACACATTATCGCTGGTTTGAAATAATAAATACCGGGACACATTATCGCTGGTTTGAAAGGGCTAAGCATATATTTGAAATAATGAATACCGGGACACATTATCGCTGGTTTGAAATAATAAATACCGGGACACATTATCGCTGGTTTGAAAGGGCTAAGCATATATTTGAAATAATGAATACCGGGACACATTATCACTGGTTTGAAAGAGCTAAGCATATATTTGAAATAATGAATACCGGGACACATTATCGCTGGTTTGAAATAATAAATACCTGGACACATTATCGCTGGTTTGAAATAATGAATACCGGGATACATTATCGCTGGTTTGAAATAATGAATACCGGGATACATTATCGCTGGTTTGAAATAATGAATACCGGGACACATTATCGCTGGTTTGAAATAATGAATACCGGGACACATTATCGCTGGTTTGAAATAATGAATACCGGGACACATTATCGCTGGTTTGAAATAATGAATACCGGGACACATTATCGCTGGTTTGAAATAATAAAAACCGGGACACATTATCGCTGGTTTGAAATAATGAATACCGGGATACATTATCGCTGGTTTGAAATAATGAATACCGGGATACATTATCGCTGGTTTGAAATAATGAATACCGGGACACATTATCGCTGGTTTGAAATAATGAATACCGGGACACATTATCGCTGGTTTGAAATAATGAATACCGGGACACATTATCGCTGGTTTGAAATAATGAATACCGGGACACCTTATTGCTGGTTTGAAATAAAGAATATCGGGACACATTATCGCTGGTTTGAAATAAAGAATATCGGGACACATTATCGCTGGTTTGAAATAATGAATACCGGGACACATTATCGCTGGTTTGAAATAATGAATACCGGGACACATTATCGCTGGTTTGAAATAATGAATACCGGGACACATTATCGCTGGTTTGAAATAATGAATTCCAGGACACATTATCGCTGGTTTGAAATAAAGAATACCGGGACACATTATCGCTGGATTGAAATAATGAATACCGGGACACATTATCGCTGGTTTGAAATAATGAATACCGGGACACATTATCGCTGGTTTGAAATAATGAATACCGGGACACCTTATCGCTGGTTTGAAATAATGAATATCGGGACACATTATCGCTGGTTTGAAAGCTAAGCATATATTTACTAACCATTACACATACAATAGTGTTTCTTTCATTACGAACAACTCGTATCATGTTGAAATGACATAAACCGTGGTGACATTATAGCAGTTTAAAACACTGATGTTTTCCGAGAAGTTATGTAAATAACTTTTATCTTGAGATTATTTTATTTGAGCTGGCAAGTTGCATTGACCGGGTATTTTTACTGGTACCACTGTCGCATGTTACCTGTTGAGCTTTGGGCAATTAGTTGTAAATCTAGTTCACTTCCTGTTGACAGCACATAACATTATACATGGTATTAATGAAAGATGTTTCAATAATTGTCAAATATGTTATTTATTGATTTTATTATTTTTATTTTTTTTTAGTTTATCACCACTTTCAGCAATATTTTAGCTATATCATGGCGCCCAGTTCTAATGTTGGAAGAAACTGGAGTATCCGGAGAGAACCACCCATCATGGGAATCCAACAAGTAAACTTGATCACGTGCGGCTGCGAGTCGAGTGCACCCTTTTTTGTAATTCAAGTTGGGCGCGAACCGACGCCGTATTGGTGATGGGTATGTATGAGTTGTTAGGTAATCAAACTACCTAAGTCTTCAAACAATACAAAGTAAATACGTAAACAAGCAAAACACACGAACTCCCACAAAACCCGAGAACTAGATCAAGAACTGCAAAAGATTAGCTATCTTGTTTACACATTCAAACATCTAATGATACCTGACTTTAAGCCCTTATTACACTCAATATAACAATAATACATGAAATTTGAAATATATGTCCATTCGGTTCAGAAATTGAATTTCCATGACGACTAATATATACTTATGATGCTTATACTTGATGCATCTCGTAATCGTGAACTTGGTTTGAGTAACTGTGGAACATATGTAGCCCACTTTTCATACAATTATTACGATGAAGCACTAATCACCAAATTCAGACATGTAAGTACAACTACAATGTAAAAGAAAAACGTCATTACATTAGAGATCAGGTTCCCCAATTTATTAATGGCAACAAAGAATCAAATGATATGAACATGTAATTCGCTATGTTCGAAATAATGAATACCGGGACACATTATCGCTGGTTTGAAATAATAAATACCGGGACACATTATCGCTGGTTTGAAATAATAAATACCGGGACACATTATCGCTGGTTTGAAAGGGCTAAGCATATATTTGAAATAATGAATACCGGGACACATTATCACTGGTTTGAAATAATGAATACCGGGACACATTATCGCTGGTTTGAAATAATAAATACCGGGACACATTATCGCTGGTTTGAAATAATAAATACCGGGACACATTATCGCTGGTTTGAAAGGGCTAAGCATATATTTGAAATAATGAATACCGGGACACATTATCGCTGGTTTGAAATAATAAATACCGGGACACATTATCGCTGGTTTGAAAGGGCTAAGCATATATTTGAAATAATGAATACCGGGACACATTATCGCTGGTTTGAAATAATAAATACCGGGACACATTATCGCTGGTTTGAAAGGGCTAAGCATATATTTGAAATAATGAATACCGGGACACATTATCACTGGTTTGAAAGAGCTAAGCATATATTTGAAATAATGAATACCGGGACACATTATCGCTGGTTTGAAATAATAAATACCTGGACACATTATCGCTGGTTTGAAATAATGAATACCGGGATACATTATCGCTGGTTTGAAATAATGAATACCGGGATACATTATCGCTGGTTTGAAATAATGAATACCGGGACACATTATCGCTGGTTTGAAATAATGAATACCGGGACACATTATCGCTGGTTTGAAATAATGAATACCGGGACACATTATCGCTGGTTTGAAATAATGAATACCGGGACACATTATCGCTGGTTTGAAATAATAAAAACCGGGACACATTATCGCTGGTTTGAAATAATGAATACCGGGATACATTATCGCTGGTTTGAAATAATGAATACCGGGATACATTATCGCTGGTTTGAAATAATGAATACCGGGACACATTATCGCTGGTTTGAAATAATGAATACCGGGACACATTATCGCTGGTTTGAAATAATGAATACCGGGACACATTATCGCTGGTTTGAAATAATGAATACCGGGACACCTTATCGCTGGTTTGAAATAAAGAATATCGGGACACATTATCGCTGGTTTGAAATAAAGAATATCGGGACACATTATCGCTGGTTTGAAATAATGAATACCGGGACACATTATCGCTGGTTTGAAATAATGAATACCGGGACACATTATCGCTGGTTTGAAATAATGAATACCGGGACACATTATCGCTGGTTTGAAATAATGAATTCCAGGACACATTATCGCTGGTTTGAAATAAAGAATACCGGGACACATTATCGCTGGATTGAAATAATGAATACCGGGACACATTATCGCTGGTTTGAAATAATGAATACCGGGACACATTATCGCTGGTTTGAAATAATGAATACCGGGACACCTTATCGCTGGTTTGAAATAATGAATATCGGGACACATTATCGCTGGTTTGAAAGCTAAGCATATATTTACTAACCATTACACATACAATAGTGTTTCTTTCATTACGAACAACTCGTATCGTGTTGAAATGACATAAACCGTGGTGACATTATAGCAGTTTAAAACACTGATGTTTTCCGAGAAGTTATGTAAATAACTTTTATCTTGAGATTATTTTATTTGAGCTGGCAAGTTGCATTGACCGGGTATTTTTACTGGTACCACTGTCGCATGTTACCTGTTGAGCTTTGGGCAATTAGTTGTAAATCTAGTTCACTTCCTGTTGACAGCACATAACATTATACATGGTATTAATGAAAGATGTTTCAATAATTGTCAAATATGTTATTTATTGATTTTATTATTTTTATTTTTTTTTAGTTTATCACCACTTTCAGCAATATTTTAGCTATATCATGGCGCCCAGTTCTAATGTTGGAAGAAACTGGAGTATCCGGAGAGAACCACCCATCATGGGAATCCAACAAGTAAACTTGATCACGTGCGGCTGCGAGTCGAGTGCACCCTTTTTTGTAATTCAAGTTGGGCGCGAACCGACGCCGTATTGGTGATGGGTATGTATGAGTTGTTAGGTAATCAAACTACCTAAGTCTTCAAACAATACAAAGTAAATACGTAAACAAGCAAAACACACGAACTCCCACAAAACCCGAGAACTAGATCAAGAACTGCAAAAGATTAGCTATCTTGTTTACACATTCAAACATCTAATGATACCTGACTTTAAGCCCTTATTACACTCAATATAACAATAATACATGAAATTTGAAATATATGTCCATTCGGTTCAGAAATTGAATTTCCATGACGACTAATATATACTTATGATGCTTATACTTGATGCATCTCGTAATCGTGAACTTGGTTTGAGTAACTGTGGAACATATGTAGCCCACTTTTCATACAATTATTACGATGAAGCACTAATCACCAAATTCAGACATGTAAGTACAACTACAATGTAAAAGAAAAACGTCATTACATTAGAGATCAGGTTCCCCAATTTATTAATGGCAACAAAGAATCAAATGATATGAACATGTAATTCGCTATGTTCGAAATAATGAATACCGGGACACATTATCGCTGGTTTGAAATAATAAATACCGGGACACATTATCGCTGGTTTGAAATAATAAATACCGGGACACATTATCGCTGGTTTGAAAGGGCTAAGCATATATTTGAAATAATGAATACCGGGACACATTATCACTGGATTGAAATAATGAATACCGGGACACATTATCGCTGGTTTGAAATAATAAATACCGGGACACATTATCGCTGGTTTGAAATAATAAATACCGGGACACATTATCGCTGGTTTGAAAGGGCTAAGCATATATTTGAAATAATGAATACCGGGACACATTATCGCTGGTTTGAAATAATAAATACCGGGACACATTATCGCTGGTTTGAAAGGGCTAAGCATATATTTGAAATAATGAATACCGGGACACATTATCGCTGGTTTGAAATAATAAATACCGGGACACATTATCGCTGGTTTGAAAGGGCTAAGCATATATTTGAAATAATGAATACCGGGACACATTATCACTGGTTTGAAAGAGCTAAGCATATATTTGAAATAATGAATACCGGGACACATTATCGCTGGTTTGAAATAATAAATACCGGGACACATTATCGCTGGTTTGAAATAATGAATACCGGGATACATTATCGCTGGTTTGAAATAATGAATACCGGGATACATTATCGCTGGTTTGAAATAATGAATACCGGGACACATTATCGCTGGTTTGAAATAATGAATACCGGGACACATTATCGCTGGTTTGAAATAATGAATACCGGGACACATTATCGCTGGTTTGAAATAATGAATACCGGGACACATTATCGCTGGTTTGAAATAATAAAAACCGGGACACATTATCGCTGGTTTGAAATAATGAATACCGGGATACATTATCGCTGGTTTGAAATAATGAATACCGGGATACATTATCGCTGGTTTGAAATAATGAATACCGGGACACATTATCGCTGGTTTGAAATAATGAATACCGGGACACATTATCGCTGGTTTGAAATAATGAATACCGGGACACATTATCGCTGGTTTGAAATAATGAATACCGGGACACCTTATTGCTGGTTTGAAATAAAGAATATCGGGACACATTATCGCTGGTTTGAAATAAAGAATATCGGGACACATTATCGCTGGTTTGAAATAATGAATACCGGGACACATTATCGCTGGTTTGAAATAATGAATACCGGGACACATTATCGCTGGTTTGAAATAATGAATACCGGGACACATTATCGCTGGTTTGAAATAATGAATTCCAGGACACATTATCGCTGGTTTGAAATAAAGAATACCGGGACACATTATCGCTGGATTGAAATAATGAATACCGGGACACATTATCGCTGGTTTGAAAGGGCTAAGCATATATTTGAAATAATGAATACCGGGACACATTATCGCTGGTTTGAAATAATAAATACCGGGACACATTATCGCTGGTTTGAAATAATGAATACCGGGACACATTATCGCTGGTTTGAAATAATGAATACCGGGACACATTATCGCTGGTTTGAAATAATGAATACCGGGACACATTATCGCTGGTTTGAAATAATAAAAGCCGGGACACATTATCGCTGGTTTGAAATAATGAATACCGGGATACATTATCGCTGGTTTGAAATAATGAATTCCAGGACACATTATCGCTGGTTTGAAATAAAGAATACCGGGACACAGTATCGCTGGATTGAAATAATGAATACCGGGACACATTATCGCTGGTTTGAAATAATGAATACCGGGACACATTATCGCTGGTTTGAAATAATGAATACCGGGACACCTTATCGCTGGTTTGAAATAATGAATATCGGGACACATTATCGCTGGTTTGAAAGCTAAGCATATATTTACTAACCATTACACATACAATAGTGTTTCTTTCATTACGAACAACTCGTATCATGTTGAAATGACATAAACCGTGGTGACATTATAGCAGTTTAAAACACTGATGTTTTCCGAGAAGTTATGTAAATAACTTTTATCTTGAGATTATTTTATTTGAGCTGGCAAGTTGCATTGACCGGGTATTTTTACTGGTACCACTGTCGCATGTTACCTGTTGAGCTTTGGGCAATTAGTTGTAAATCTAGTTCACTTCCTGTTGACAGCACATAACATTATACATTGTATTAATGAAAGATGTTTCAATAATTGTCAAATATGTTATTTATTGATTTTATTATTTTTATTTTTTTTTAGTTTATCACCACTTTCAGCAATATTTTAGCTATATCATGGCGCCCAGTTCTAATGTTGGAAGAAACTGGAGTATCCGGAGAGAACCACCCATCATGGGAATCCAACAAGTAAACTTGATCACGTGCGGCTGCGAGTCGAGTGCACCCTTTTTTGTAATTCAAGTTGGGCGCGAACCGACGCCGTATTGGTGATGGGTATGTATGAGTTGTTAGGTAATCAAACTACCTAAGTCTTCAAACAATACAAAGTAAATACGTAAACAAGCAAAACACACGAACTCCCACAAAACCCGAGAACTAGATCAAGAACTGCAAAAGATTAGCTATCTTGTTTACACATTCAAACATCTAATGATACCTGACTTTAAGCCCTTATTACACTCAATATAACAATAATACATGAAATTTGAAATATATGTCCATTCGGTTCAGAAATTGAATTTCCATGACGACTAATATACCACGATCTTATCTAACAGAAAGTTTACATGGAACAACATAGTGGTGTGATGATCTATTTGAAGTAGGAACAGCATCAAATACGAAGATACTTTATGTTAATGGTGAGTTGGTTTAGTGTACATTTGCACCAACAATCGTTGTCAGGTAATCCTGACACATGCGCCTCGACATTTTCATGGTCATTTTACATGGTATTTTGCATTTGACCACATATCATCATGCTTATCACAGAACAAAAACATATATAAATCATGGTTTATCCCTGTGTTTTCTATTACAACAACACATGGTCAAGTATATCTTCTTTATATATGTGTTTAATCTAAAATGTTTAGTACTACATGCGTCATGTCAATCAACTTTACACCTACACACAAATTAATGTACATCGTAAAGGAACAATGTGCTTAATGAACTTTGTAAATCTCATGCATTGTGGACGTAGTATTGTATTATATGGGTTTGTTGTCATATAACACAACAGTCTTCGTGCAATAATATGTAAAGGACACATGCACAAATGATATATGAAAATTGGTCAATATAAAATATATATATTTTTCGCAATTAATGAAAACTCATTGACCTGTTTTATAATTAAGCTATTTTCCACATACATTAAAATAATATGGATCAATAATGTGCATTGTTTTTAGCACTCCGATGCACAAAATCGCTTAGAAACATTTTTACCTCAATATGTTTTCCTTTGCATCGACAACAAAAATAGATAATATAGATATATATACATTTTGTTGTTTCGATGTGTGTTGTGATGCTATTTATTTTATTTGTCATTGTATACAGTCCGACAAAAGTTAAGCACCACCTGACTTGTTTCAATAATATCTTTTCTAATAATGAACTTATTTCAAATCGGTTTGCTGTTTTCGTTACCTGTACACACATACTTACTTACCTATGAAACAGGTTATTGATCGATTTTTATTTATGTGTATATAACAGGGTGTGTAAAGTGCCACGTGTACTTTTCAACATTTGTGTTTGCGAACGAAAGCTGATTTTTTTTTGTGTAGAGTTTTAAGTTTCATTTTCTATTGGTTTGGTATGGTGCGGCGAAAATTAACCATACCAAGAAAGGTGGCAAGCTGTTGGCATGCATAACGGTGGTTTTAGCCATATAAGGGTAGCAGACCACTTCAGGGTTAACCATTCCATCATTGTACGACTGATGCAGCGTTTTCGTCAAACGGGGAATGTTACTGACCGTCCACGTGCAGGTAGACCTCGCAAAATGACGCCGAGAGAGGACCGGCTCATATCCAGACGGGCGCGGGCAACGGCCGTTCAGTACAGCTGTGCACTTCGTGGTAATTTAGCGTTTGGAGGCCACATTAGCACACGCACTGTAATAAGACGCCTCAACCATCAGGGAATGCGAGCGCGACGACCCATAAAACGTCCACAGTTTACAATACGTCATCGTCATGCTCGATTTGACTGGTCACATGATCATTTGGGGTGGACTATTCGCACATGGAGACGGGTCTACTGATCTGATGAAAGTCGTTTGTTGATACGCCCTACCGACGGTCGTGCAAGGGTTTGGCGCCAACGAAACACTTCATTTCAGGACAACCACATTTTGGGCACAACTGCTTTTGGGGGTGGGAGTGTAGCTGTCTGGGGTTGTTTTTCCTTTGACTGTAAGTTGGACTTGTACGTTCTTGGTGGTAATCTGACAGACCAAAAATACCGTGACAATGTGCTCGCTCCACGCGTAGTCCCCCATTTCGACAATCATGCGTTGGCTGACAGGCCAATGTTCATGGACGGCAACGCTAAGCCACATATAGCCCGAATTGTACAACATGTTTTACAGCAAGAGGCTGTTCAGACAATTCCATGGCCTGCGATGTCGCCAGACACAAATAGTAAGCATGGGCCTTTATTGGCCGAAAAATTAACCAACGCAATCCAAAATGTCAAAATATTGACGAACTAAGAACTGCTATCTTACATGAGTGGCAACAGTTCCCCCAAGAACGGCTTATGCGTCTTGTGCAAAACATGACGAGGCGTGTTACAGAACTTCACAATAAACGCGGTGGATATACTCGTTATTGATTTTTATGCCTTACACATACGCACAATAGATGCATTTACAAGTTCATAAAATCTGAAGACTCTGCATTTTAATGCAATGTTAAAAACTTTCATCAAAGACAAACTGGTTTTACGTTTTTCCAGCGCCTGTTTTGAACCCCATGTTTGCCACGTCATAGTAACGTTTTTCAGGATGATAAATACTTCGTAGATTGGTAATTTTAGAGCCGTTGGTGTAGTCTTTTAAGAAGTGTACGAAAAATGGCGAAATCTATTTTATTGTTTTAACAGTATTGATGTAAAAAAATATATCGATAAAAATATAGGATGGTGCTTAACTTTGGTCGGAGTGTACATATTGTTTTATTTTTCTGGTAACAAACTATTTTCTCATCCCTTGGATAAAGTAGTCCGTTAATTTAGGTGAAAAAGATTGTTCTATCTTACCCCGGCTCCAGGATAAGACAAGCTACACACCGTTTTTCCCGCTAAAATTGTTTTCTATTGTTGAATTAAAGTGTCTTGGCAGTATTGTTAATGTATTTCACAATCAAATACAATGTATCTTATAAATATATTATAAATGCTACTACAACAGCGATAAAAAAGTTATTTAACGTTGGTCAAAGGGAGGTTACTTAAAATGCTTTATTTACGTTAATTACCTAACAAGGGAGAGCACTCTATATTTTCTCAACGTAAATAAATATTGACACGATAGAAAGAGATGAGAAAAAGAGGCAAACATCATAAAAGGTGCAAGATTTTGTTATTGTATAATCTATCACAAGTTTGTTAACTTTATTATTTTGAACCTCCTTAAAGTTCTAAGATGAAAATCTTGTTTTATTTTATTACGTGGCATTTTGTTCCTGTGATACGGTTCGCAAATTAATGCGCCAAACTACACAAAAAGTAAACAAACATTGACACGGTAGAAAGGGGTGAGAAAAAGAGTCAAACACCGTAAAAGGTGCAAGATAATAAATTCTGTGACACCCTCGGGTAAGATTTAAATCGTATCAGACTCGGACAAGCCTCATCCTATACGATTTAAATCTTACTCTCGGGTGTCACAAATTTTACTATATTGCACCTTTCCCGGTGTTAGACCCTATATGTCTTTCAATTGAACGTGACAACCACGAAATGCATAAACAGGGCATTTGCATTGAATGTATCGAACGCGGTTATATGATGGGATGCTACTAGAGTGAACATTTGACATCACAAGCTGAATGTTTATTTAGGAATCATTGTACCGATACCTATCAATTATACTTCCCGGCGTCACAAAGCGGCGGTATGCACCGTCAGCAGACATTCGTAGCTGATCATCGAACACAAACGCTGCATTGATAATTGTCAGTGACTGGCAATATCGTTTGGTTCGTGTTAGTAGCCTACCCAATATAGATATAGCACCAGGCCATTTTCGGCATTGCAAGACAAGTATACAAGCGACTGTGATTCCCAAAGTGTAGCAGAGATGACCAATATTCACTACCGATGTTAAGTTCTCCAAACATACATATGAAGTCGTTTTAAATATTAGTGCTTTATTCTCCCCTTAAGTATGGTAGTTGGCATATAGCTGACAAAATGCTGCAGGTGACAATAGACAGGTCCATTTTTGAAGGGCTGGGTGATATTGCGAACAGTTCCTAATCTG
Organism: Bathymodiolus brooksi; assembly: GCA_963680875.1. Classification (NCBI taxonomy): domain Eukaryota; kingdom Metazoa; phylum Mollusca; class Bivalvia; order Mytilida; family Modiolidae; genus Bathymodiolus; species Bathymodiolus brooksi. The sequence goes on along the minus strand of OY804590.1, from coordinate 3,360,498 downwards.
CTTAAAATAAGTAATATGGTTTTAAGATGTACCAATTTTGCTAGGTTGCAGAGCAATTGTAATTCATAAAAGATATATAGCGGGCGAGGTAATAGTGAGTTTTTTTTGTTCCTCCCGTGTAAGCTACTTCTCACAAGGTTCTGATGCAAAGTAAATAAATATTATATGAAAAGGGGTATATGATATATACCATCCGCATGTGGTTCATTTGTATATGTGGGTAAATATTCAATGGGCATTTATAATGTAATAAAAAATCATTCAATAGTGTATTTGAGGGAAATGCTATCATTTGGCAATACCAGGAGATCTAGCAAAAAAAATACAGAAGTAAATATTCAATAAATATATATGTAATGAAAATATATGACGCTATTTGGAACGTTGCGTGTTAGTTAATGCCACCAAATTAATCATCCAAATTTGAAATATTGTACAAGAAAAATGCAATCAAAGCTAATTCAACAAACTGCTGAAATACAACAGTAAATCTGGATACCCACAAACACAACTAAATGTTTCCGCTTAACTGTCAATTTTAAGAAAAATTGTTTAAGTCCAAAGGGAAATTGATAGTCATATAGAAATATTTCTTTCCCATGGATTTATTTTTGGTCCCATGAGAAGTTTAACTTTCCATGGGACCAGAATTCTCTCTCGAAACTTGATAAATATATCATGGGAAACATTTTCTTCCAATGGAATTTTACTATTCCCGTGTTTTTAAGAATTGCATCACAGGAAAATATGAAGAGATATTAGTTAATACATTTCATTTTGTGAAGTACCGTGTAATTCTGCAACAAAATCAGTATTTTGTTTGTTTTGCTATATTCAAGACATCAAGGAATTGTGGTTTGACAGCTTTAATCTTGATACATGCATTCGTACGTGTACACGTTTGGTGTAGTCTGTACTCATACCAGTATGTTTTTAGTGACAAGATCAGTGCTGTAACATGGTGGCTGATTTGACGTAGGATGTATTACTTATAATAATGGTCGACATTTGAATCATTGTGATGACCAATCGGATCGGAAATAGAGGTTCTAAAGCTTGCTTTCTAATCAAATAGTTTATTGGTGCACTATATTTTCGTATGTAACTATTGGGGAAATCCGAGTGAAACATGCATTTTAGTTATAATCCGTGCGGTCTGTTGGCATCACTTTCCGTCTGTCAACTGTCCGTCATTATTACTATTTGAGACTGGATATTCTTAGATATAGCTGTTATATGTTAAGATCAAAACAAATGTGTCAATGGCGGTTTATTGAATGATGATACTTTGATTAAAACAAAGTGCTACCTGGAAATGGATTGCTCTAAAAGGAGTAAAACATTAAAATGATGTTCTTTGTATAATCTTCTTATTAGAAAATACAGCAGTATAAAATGAACAATATTTGAGCAAATCCTCAGAGATATGAGAATTATAATCAATTTTATAGTTCATTTACCAGACAACATGTACAGGAATCTGGTTTGTTTAATATTATATCATACATATCAAAATGTAGATAGTACGTGTATTGTTTTAGTTGGGAAATAGTTTTTTTTAATTGTTATTATTTTTCTTAACCATTGTATTGTGATAAACTGTAACTGATGACTATGCTAATGTCCGTCTTTTTCATTATTGTTTTAATTTCGCAGACAGTAGGCATTGAGTCTATGTACAGTAATCAATACCACACTGTAGGGAACAGTTCCAAAATTCATTAGCAAAATCGTAGAAAGACCCAAGATGATAATCTTAAGACACAACTACACGACCACTCAATTCCATGACTTGGTACAGGCACCTCAATAAAAAGTGGCAGCTTTAATTGGCCAAACATTCCTCTCTTACAGAAATGATTGGTCCATGCACCAGAACGCAATAATCTTGAAAATGATACATTGTATACTTAATCTTTGCAAAATAGAAGTAGAATAGTAGCACTATTAAAGACAGCCAATGACCTCATTATTTAAATATTTGATAGTATACTAGGCAACCGTAAGATATAATAGTGAAACAACAGTCAATTTTGAATTAATATATAATTGCTAATACCAAACATCGTCATACGCAACTGACTTTTCAAGATGGTGTTGATATCTTCCGGACGACGTTATGAAATATATTTTAAAAAACCTTGATTTAGTAATTTAGTACCCACAATACGGTGTAGTTGTGTGAAAATTCTTAGTGTAAACTGCAACCTCGGGCGTAACGTATGAGTTGTGTATATAAACTCCAGTATGCGGGAGATGTTGGTTTATAGCCATCAATGCGTGAATGACAAAGTTGAAGTAGTCTCTTTGTCACAAGGTGTGGCAGAAAGTTACCAATTGATGTTATATTTGAGGTCCAAAGTCCAGAAATGATGCAGAGGAAGCTGTTTCTGTTACTTCCTTTATCTCCAGTTAATTGGGGTTTATTAATGGAATTTATGCCACCAATATGTCTGCATCTATGCGGAAAACATTTACGCACATGTAGAATTAATCACTCGACGATCAATAATGCACCATACCATTGGTATTCCGGACAACTTTTGAATTGATGTAAAGAACATTCCTATCATGTGAATTGTAAATTAGGGATCACTGAGGGCAATGAAACCATGGAATATATTTCATTCTAATTAGAAACATGTACATGCTATGAATATCTTATGCAACAAATATAAAACCATAGCTACACAAAACAAATTAAGATGGTAAAATTTCTTTTTAGTTCCAATATCATCAGTTACACTTGTATCGACGCCAACAGATAACATAGAGGAGAGGAGATGGTTAGATCTTCTGACAAGACGATTGTGAAATGGTGTGAGCATTGTTGTACAATACAGGTTTGATTCCCATTCTTTTGAAATGAACTGTATTTTTATTATTATTTATTTTCCTTGGTTTGTCTGAGAGTTGTGTGTATCTTGTATCATTTTATGTTGCAGTTTTTCCTAATTTGGCTGTAATATACCATCAATATACCAATTATATGCCATTTTGAACATCATCCGTTTCTGTTTAAGCTTCCAAGATTTTACTATAATATACTTTCTCATCATATTAGACTGGACAATACTGATAAAGCCGGATTAACTAAAGTTAGGTTTTTACTGTCAATTTTAGACCAGAAGAGCACTTTCAGAATCATTTGTTGGAGTTGGTGGTGGTAATTAATTTCATTTCATCAGTCTACATTAATTAATTTTTTTCTTAATCTGAACAACAATTTTACTGATAATACTTATCATGCTCGTCAGAAATTCATCTTGATTTACATGATGATGCATAAATATCCCCTCAATTTTAACCAGGTTATTTTCTAAGGAAACCTAGATTCTTACAGATAAATGTTTATGAAAGTTAAATGAAAATTTCCATTTTTATTTCTTTCTCTTTGATCATTGAAATGTTTGCACAATGCATATCTATAAGGATTCAAATACTTGTATGTGATAAATAGAGTCTATTAAGGGAAAGTTAACACACATTCTTGGTTGTGATACTCATGACACCTTCTGTATTCCATAGATTTTTAAATCTTTAAATAAAGTTTTTGAAATCTATAAATATCTTGATAAAAAGAAAATAATTTGCATATTAAGTGTAAAACTTTCCATCAGGAAGTTAGGTACTTTGTTAAACTACAAAACGACACTATGATGAGGTCAACATGTTATCATAAATAAACATTTTAATGGACAAATTTACAATACAAAGTCATACCATGATACCATATTTAAATGATAATAACATACTTGTGTAAACTTGTGAATATTCACGTCCACCCATCATTCTAGTGAGAAGTAGATAACAATGTCTAAATACTATGATAAAATCCTACTTTGTTAAAGCCATCAATATAAATATTATAGTACCAAAGAAAACAGTATTCAATATTGGCCTTTGGCAGGGTGTTCAACAAGGGTGATCATATTCATCATGTTCTCATGATAGGCAACTTGTTCTCGCCATAATATATGTGTAAGATTGCTCACTTGGCACTAAGTTATTTATTTACTCACTCGCTTGCGGGAGGTCGGTTGTTTTCTTCTGACATTCTTGGCACTAAAAATAAAACTGACCGCCGCGACATGACTGAAATATTGTTGAAGGTGGCGTTAAACGCCATGACCATAATCCTATAATTTGTATCTTGTTTATTATTCTTTTATGAGACAAATTGGGATATAAATTATAATTTGTTTAGTCCTTTAGAATGGTGGTCCAGACAGATTTCCTAAGCAAAACGTGAAGCTTGAATTTGTAAAAAAAAAATGAACTGTTACATATATCATGTGAGCCTCTGGTTTTGTCAGATTATATAATGATTTCGTGTATGATATGTATGCACCTGGTGTAATTCAAGATAACACGCTATAAATATATCATAAGCTAAATCAAGTGGGTCAACTATTTATATCCATCTCAAAGCGAATGAAGGAAGCAACGAGTTCGGCAAAAATATTAAGAATTGACCTTCCTTGTATAAATAGTCCTTTTCTGCTTGAAATGCAAAAGAGAGGACCGACTTAAACATTATAATAGAATGAAAAATTACCACAGATTTATATGTGCGTGTTATTTTTCTTCTAAAATCGGTCCTTGGAGCCCATTTTGTCAATGTCAGATTATGGGCGGGAAAAATGAATACAAGTTCGGCATGTGCATTTTCCTCTTATTTTCAAAGTAGTTCGGCATATCTGTAGAAGGCTAGTTGTAATGTTTACTTCCTGGATCGATACGATTGGATAATATTGAATCACCTGGCAATACTGCATTATTTGTTTAAGATAAGGGCGTTGTTGCATGACACAGAAAAATCAATTGAGCAAAATACGTGACTACGATAGACACAAATCAAGGGCATGTGTTGACCTGTTTCTGAAAGTCACACGGAGCAACATCTTAACAATAATCATAAATAGAGATGAAATATTTGATTATGTCATTTTTGTCTGATCAATTGCTTTTATTTATCATTGTTAAGTTCACTCGTTAATAGCTGAAAACAACGAAAATAGCGTCTGAACATATGGATGGAGATAATGGAAGTTGGTAGACGCTCTGGGAAATTGGGATATGGGCAAATCTATATCGACATGTATGCAAGTGATCGAATTAAGAGTACGATGTATTTTCAATGTTGTACTATGTAGTAGGTACAGTTATACAGTTTTCCTTTGCTTGCCACCAATATGTAGCATGTCGGTCATATTTGTCTGGTTCTAATACTTCCAATCACCCCTCGGATCGAATAATGTATTTGAGTGATAATAGAAATGCGAGCCCTTTAATATCATCTTAAAATTTAGCATACACTGGTCGGTTGTAAACTACACTTCAAATCTTTAACCGTCTGTTGTCTATCTTATTCATATATGTGTGTTATATTTCCAATCTATTGAAGTAGTTGTATTGCTATTGTGAAGAACGGCCTTGATCTAATGTTCTTTTAGAATTATAATGGTCATAGGATGTTGTATTTGCCATGGTTTGGTTTATGGTGTTTGACGACACATTCAACAATATTTCAGTTATATCGTGGCGGTCAGTTTTATTGGTGGGGAAACTGGAGTACCCGGAGAAAACCACCGACCTGCCGCAAGTCACTGACAAACTTTATTACATAATGTTGTATAGAGTACACCTCGCCATGAACGGGGTTCGATCTCACAACTTTAGTGGTGGTACGCACTGATTGCACAGATAGTTGTAAGTCAAACTACCATCAGGGATGGGGTCAATTACATAGGAAAGTAATTAATTAAATTACAATTACTTGGCCAACACCTTCAATTAAATTACTATTACCATTACAGGGATTTTGAAATGTAATTAATTGAATTACAATTACTCTGCAAATGTAATTAATTAAATTACAAATTACATTTTAAAACATCTTTAATGCGCATAGACAACATATGAAAGAACAGGTAAGCAATAGCAATATGATTCAGAATATACATATAGACAGTAAATAAACTAATACATTATACATTGAATGTCCATGCAGTTACAACAAAGTTACATCTTTTTACTGTTACACTTGATGTTCATCAAATGCAAGTCAAATTGTTAGTTAAAACGTTTTATTATTAAAATTCAATGATTATTTTTAAAGGGAGTTGTGCACAAGGAATTGTGTACACAAATGTGATTGAAGACATGGAGGCATCAAACCAGGTCTTGTTAATTACTCCTGACACAGGCTGTTAAATCAACAAACAAAATATCAAAGGGTTAGAATCCTGTAGTGCCTTAGGCCTTGTACTGTCAATTCTATAAACAAGTTGTAATCACTAATTTTCAATAAAACAATAAACATCCTAATTAATCTATATTTCATTTATATCCATAAATCAGATAGCAGATAGGCCATCATCAGTCATTCCATTCATAAAATTTATCTATTTATGTTATTCATTACCAAGATGACTAAGAACATATAGATTTGCATTTTTATATTACTATCAAATAAGGGTAATAAAAAAATTACCGAACTCCGAACAATCTTACAAAGGGAATGTCAAAACTCATAATTATATAAACAGACAAAATCAGTCAACAACCGGAAAACTGTGAAAACCGTAATGACCCTGACTTGGTACAGGCATTTCTAAAGAAATGGTGGGTTGAATCAGATTTTAAAGCGCCAAACCTCCCGCTCTCATTACGGTTCAAAGGCTCCGACTGTCACTATAACAGTACTTAAATACAGGAACAAAATAGGTAAAATAGTTGTCAAAACAGTACCATATTCAGTGAATGTAAATGTCAAAAACAGAGAGATTATCTACATTCAAAAAGAAAAAAACTTAATTTGGCCAAATATGCTTTCCTGAATAATAGTAGAAACAGTTTAAATTTTATTCAATATCTTTGTTAATGTAATTGAATGTAATTGAAAAGTAATTGTAAATTACACACATTTTTGAGAAGTAATTAATTAAATTACCATTACATGTAATTGAATTTTGGACCAATTACACATTACTTTCAATTTCTTGACATTTTGTAATTAATTACAGTCAATTACCCTTACACATTACAATGACCCCATCCCTTACTACCATACGATCACGACGCATTGACCAATATGGGTATGCAATGTTCTATTGACAACATTGGTATGTTGGTTATTGGATGTTCTGTTGCCCTCGATCGTAAATGGATGTTCTTATTCATCATGTTGGCATGTTGGTTATTGGATGTTCTGTAGGCCATGATGGTTATTGAATGTCCTATTGACATTGGTGGCTTTTGTATACTCTGTTTATAGTAGTTATTGGACGTTTTGACAAGCATAAATAAAAAAAAAAACCGGTTAAGAACAAAACTTTACGACAAAATAGCTGATTTAAATTTTACCATTGGAACTTTGCATTTATATGTAACAACATTCCTGCTGCATCTGTATTTGGAATACAATTATTAAGCTGATACGGAAATCCGGGGCTAATGGATCCTATCAGGGTTTCCGTGATAGAAGGTTGTTGCTAACACAATGGCTACTGAACCACTTATTACTAGTGGTTATGTGTATGTCATCAATTTGAACGTTTTATGTTCGCCATCATGACTGGTTAAGCGCTACGTAATATCAGTGTCACACATGTCTTCGGATATGTCCTGTTCCCATTTCTTCTAGTAGTGTCGAAATTGAATACCATTGCCGAGTACCCGAGCTCACCCATGCCTCATCATACAATAGCATTAAAGCAGTTGACTTCTCTAATCTTTTAGAAATCACCCCCTCTCGAAACTAACAGACTGATTAAAGAATCGGTCCAACTTTATTTCATATAAAAGATTGACCAGCATAGATAGGCATATCTTGTAGCAAGAAGGGAACACATTGTTTCAAGCAAAAAGCTATGTGAAGCTCACATCAAAATATTCGAGTGTTTGATCAACAACATATTTGTTATGCTTGATGAACGTGTGCTACAATAAACAGTCGAAACTCCTAAGGTTACCAGCTGTGCCCCTCTTCAAATATATTTCTTCATTTATTTGCATGAAGTAACTTCTCAAGAGAAACGAAAACAGCTAGTCAGATCCTTTAATTTCACGTTTCTGTATATAGATTATAGCATTTCACTAAATATTGCCAAGATGATTATGTTGATCCCATCTATCAAGTTGAACCGGACATAAAAGACACCACAGGTGCAACTAGGTCTGTTTCATACCTTTACTTACAACAAGAAATAGACAGTGAGCGCCGGATTAGAACGTAACTTTCCGATAAAAGAGATGATTTCAATATTCCCATTGTGAACATTTTCCATTTAGATGTAGCATCATGCCACCAGCACTACATAAGGAGCATACATCTCTCAGTTGACACGGTATTCAGAGCTTGCGGTTCCTGTTATGAATTTCGTTGATAGAGGGCTGCTACTTACGAGAAAGCTACTTAACCAAGGGTGTCTAGTGGTTAGGTTCAAGTCATCACTTCTAAATAAACGTTAGAGAATACAGAAGGGGCAATCAAAAGTGGACAATCCAGAGAAACTTGCAACATAGACGAAGAAAAACAAACAAAAACACAATACAATATGTGTTGGACACAACTATGCGCAAGCAAACACAAATAACCTAACTCATGACACTTGGATAACAGTTACGGAATATCTGTGTTACACATCTCCACGGATATGTCCTGTCCTCCTTTCCTCTAGTGGTGAAGAAATTTACTACCATTCCGGAATACCCGAGCTCAGCCACGTCTCCTCATGTAGTTGACCTCTATATTATTTACGAAACTAAAAGACGGATTAAGGAATCGGTTCAACTTTATTTCATATAAAAGAATGACCAGCATAGATAGACATATCTTGTAGCAACAAGGGAAAACTCTGTTTCTAGCAAAAAGCTATGTGAAGCTCATATCAAAATATTCGAGTGTTTGATCGACAACGTATTTTTTATGCTTGATGAACGTGTGTTTCAATAGACAGTCGACACTCCTAAGGGTACAAACTGTGCTCCTCTTTATACAGACTTCTTCATTTATTTGCATGGAGTGGACATCGATGCAGAAACTTCTCAAAAGAAACGAAAATTGCTGGTCAGGTCCTTTAATTTCACGATTCTCTAAATAGATTGCATCTTTTCACTAAATATTGCAAGCTGACAGACAACACAATGGCAAAAAAAGGACAAACAATGATCTACAAAGCATATACATAAAACTAAGGATCGAGTAACATTAATCCCACTAAAACGAGGGTGAACACAGGTGCTCCGGAATGGTAAGCTGTTCCTGCTCCAGTAGTGGCATTCGTCGTGTTAATCTAGTTACAAACCCGGTGATAAGTCATGAATGGCTTTTAGTGGGGTTTGTGTTGCTCAATCTCTGATCTTCTGCGTAGGATTTACGGATTATTGTCCCTTTTCGCTTGGATAATGTATTGCTTGCCCTTATCCATTTACATCTTTTGCCTACCACTTTGGTGTCTTCAAAAATTTCTGTAGTGGTGTTTGTGTTGCTTGATCTTTGGTCTTCTTTGTAGGGTTATTTCGACCATTATTTGTGTTTTTGTTCTTTGACTTTTGGCCATTATAGTGTCTGTCCTTCGATTAGTAGCTTTAATATATTCGGTATATTCAGACTATATTTATATGATGTCACATGATCTTCTAATGACCATGGTGTAAACTATATATACTGTTGGCAATGAAGTTTGAATTAAATTCCCTTTTTCTTTAGAGAAGTTGAATACCATATTCAAAGCAATACAAACAGTACAACTATTGTACTAAACAATACTATAATACATCCAAACGAACTAACAGGTATTGGGATGTGAGGTATCATAGATAATCAAAAGTGGTTGCTTCTGCCGGATAAGCATAGTCTCATCCATGCATAACGTTTGCTACAAAGTAATTAGGTTAACGATATATAAATGATGATTATAGTGCAATGTCCTATATGGAGCAGGATAAACTTTAGAGGGTTGCTGTTAGCAAGGAAGCTACTGAACCAAAGGTTCTTATTAGTTAAGTTGAAGTCATCACTTCGAAAGTTTTGCGGTCGCCACCATGACTTGGTTGACCGCTATAGAATATCTGCGTCACAAATGACCACAGATATGTTCCACTTGTCGTAAGCACTTTTTCCGATCCTTTCCTCGTTCATGACTTATCACCGGGTTTGTAACTAGATTAACACGACGGGTGCCACTAGTGGAGCAGGAAATGCTTACCCTTCCGGAGCACCTTGGTTCACTCCCGGTTTTAAGTGGGGTTCGTGTTACTCGATCTTTAATTTTATATGCATGTTTTGTAGATCATTGTTTGTCCGTTTGTACTTTTTCTTTTGGCCATTGTGTTGTCTGTTCTTCTTCGATATACGAATTCTGATTACTCCTTTTGGTATCTTAAGAATCTTCTTATCAAAATCTCGCCCCAGAGTTCTTTAGAGTTTTCATGTTATTCGATCTTTTTGTCGTACAGTATGTGACACTGACGTTATTTTGTTTATCTGTGATGGTTTCTACTGTTCCAGCTTATTTGCAAAATATCTTAATAGGAACAGCCACCCGAAGAAATGATCAAGAATGGACTAATTTTAAGCTTCATGAACCATGCGAACCACAGGTTCTCTCTTCCGGTGTTTGTGTGTGCTGTAGTATTGATCCTTCGTCTGTTCGTTCATTGCACGTTGTTTTTATGTGTCAGAATTTTATTTGTTGATGCTGTCCACACTCGTGGTCCGAAACAATTCAACACAACACATATTACATACACGGTAAAAAATGTAGATCAAGAAGGTAAACATATAATAATAATTGAAATTATAGCTTTTTAAAAATTTATATAGAGTTCATATAAATTAACTTAAACATCATTTCCATGGCGTAGGGGCTGGAGGTAAAAGTGCATATACCCCACTTCCAAAAGCGTGAAAAGGGGGGCGCAGAACTATGATTTTGCTCCTTCCCCTTTTTTGGAAAACACTTTTTGTCCTAACTTTGGGCCTACCCCCACCACTTTCCAGTCCACTTACAATGACTTGCAACCCCCCAACTTTCCACTTACTGAGGTTGCCCCCCCCCCCCGCACTTTCAGGTCCTCTCAAAATGATTGTCCTTCACTTTACCGCCCACTCATACGCCTCTGCATATGACATTCTTAGTAATATAATGTTCATAGATTAAGATATTCATAGATTAAGATATAATAGATAACAACAAAGACTTCCTGGTTGATTATTTGTGGAATCTGTGTTGTATTTAATATGGTCACATAAACACTGTATATCATTACCATATACAAAATGGCAAATTATATTTACCAGTCAATGTGACATATATCAATGACTACACATTTTGTTCATAATAGCGGCTTCTACACAATTTAAAAGCTTTTATATTCTTATAATAGTAACGGACACCAACAATCAGTATACCTGTCACATTAACCATAGTCTGAATTGCAGGTGTGGATGTTATTGATAGGTTTCTATGTAACCAGGGGTTTTTGTATTTATTGTAAACAACAAAATGACCGATTTTAAACCAAGACAGCTATCAATAAATGTAGTTTGTAATACTTAATTATAAATGTTGTGTAGTATTTTAATGTGTAGTATTTTAATGGTTATTAAACAGAAATATTGTCAACTGAAATTTGTTGGTCGATGAAGCCCTTAAAACTATTCATATGCATTGATTGATGCATAACGGTACATGAGCAGTTATGTAGCTATGATCACGACGAGAACAAACAGACAAATGATAAAATATAGAGGTAAATGGTTGCACTGGAAAAAAGAGGGTGTGCGTTTAAAATGATATAACAAAAAGAGGGAATGAAAGAACGAGTCATCAAGCACAACACATATGACAAGTTTGAAGATACTAATGATATAACCAATATACTAAAGGTATAGCCAAAACCCGTGATTTGATATCAAATAGACGACATTATATACCATGACCGTATCTACGTGGAGAAACATATCTACCTAATGGTCTATCGCTTCAGAGAGCTAGTACTGATAAATACCCAATAAGCGTGTTAACCACGTACATCATCTCAATGAAATGGAACTTCTTCTCGCTATAAAATATGTGAATATATGCACACTTGGCATTGATAACAATCACTCAACTTTATTTAACTTTTGTAACCTTTCTTAAGTACTATCAATTTATATATATTATGAATAATGTTATTTCATCACTATTTAAATGTTATCGTTGTACCTATATTACATATTGAATGTTTTTGAATAAAGATATAAATAATCACAAACAAAACTTCCTGAATTATTTTGTAGGGTTTTTCCCTGTGAAGTTACCCATTGTCATGGTCGTGGTAATGTTAGATCACAGAATATATAATTAACTGTATAAATAATGGAGAATAAGGTTTAAGATAACCCAATCTTGTAATCAGTACATAATATATTTCGTTTTACAATATTGTACAGGACACAATGTAGATTATAAATGGACATGCCAATCAGATACGGTCATGCTATATAATGTCGTCCATTTGATATCAAATTACAATGCTGGGTAACATTTTGCAATATGCATGCCAAATATAAATCATGAAACATGATCAAAATGAAGTTAAAATATGCAGAATTTCTTATTGTGTAGACAAATATTAGATTTTGAAGCCAAATTTGTTTTTGTGGAATATTGGTACATATTGTATGCTCTACTAGCTAACTATTGAAATACTCGTAAACTATAGTTAAAATCAATCAATGACTTTTCAAACTAATTAAAAATAAATGATATTATATTTTGAATGTTTATCGGTTAATTCGTTCTGAAGTTAGGGAAGCACTAAGATAAAAATGCAAACATGCAGATACGTTATAAATGATCAAAATAAATACCATTATGTACATATCTAGTGTAATGTTATTGTTATATATCACAATGAAAATTAACTCCTCTGGCAAAGAAAGAAGTCATAAGTTGCTGCAAGCAAATTGTCACATATCTTTACTTTTATGGTATTCTTTAATGATGTATATTAAGTCAATACATTATTGTCCTGTACATCAGCTGGATTATCCTGCTCTTCGTCTTTCTTTTTCTTCTTCTTCGTTTTATCTTTCGGCTTTTGTTCGTTTTCTGTTCATCCAATGTATGTATCTATTGACGAAGGAATGTTCGGCTTTTCTATCGGGGCAAGCAAAATAGGTCTAGGTGAATTTACAGAATCAAACCGGCCTGTTTGTGATGATGCAATATCTGGTCTTGGGGGTAGCGGTCTTGTGGTTGTGAGGTGTTTACAAAACATGGCATTGTCAATCATGACCAAGTTATGCAATGGTTTATGAGTATTCCAAGCAAATCTACCTTCCTACAAACATATCAGTCTGAAAGAAAGGTCTAACAGTTCAGAAATCGCTCATGAATGTTTTTAAGAACATTTATATATTCAAAGCGGAATTGACAACTGCGATAGAAATAATTATTGGTTCCACTTCTAATACTGTATTTTCTTCCAAGAATGATGACATAAAGTAAACGACGATGCGCATCACTGTTGGCGCATGCAAAAACATTATAGGTTATTAATTAAAAATATATTTTATTCAAACCATTTTCAGAAATGGTATAAGAATAGTAATGTATCTGAAAATTTACAGGAATCAATTGAAATTTGATGGTCACTAATATCCCTTTACGGGTTCTGCTAGTGCGTCTCCGGTAAACTCTTACTGATACCGGTATATCTTCAATAGAGTTATCTCATAATTGCATTGACGTGCGCAAAAACCATATTGTTCATCTCATTTTGCTTGAAATTCAGGTATGGAACCTCTGTGTAGTGTTTTGTAGGTGAGTATTTGTCCTTTTGTTTATCTGCATTTGGTCATTGTATTGTCTGTTCTCTTTTGGTATCTTAAAACTTTTCATAGGTTTTCATGTTCCCTTTTATACTAAACCTGAAAAAGAAACTGGTTCCAAAATGTCAAGTCTTGTAACATTTGATACTGAGGATTTAAGGACTCTTGTTTACTCTTTTCATAAATTATAGACAACAGTGAATAAAATGGATATTAAATGCAAGGCCTCCCAATAGTATTAATGCACTATAATGAATTGTGCGTCAACGGGAAAAAAAGTTGATACATATATTATGTATGCTGAAATACACGGACATATTGTAACTGATTACCTCCTGGAATGATAATAGAATAAAGACTAATATAACACTTACGTATCATGTGGCGTGGCGGTGCAGTTCATTATGAAGCTGCAAAATATTTATCAATATTGTTAAATGATAGCTGATGTTTTCATAAATTTCCGAACATTTACATTTCTTATAGCAATAAGTAATAACATTAAGTTGAAGCCCAGAGTCTGTGATTTCATATGACAGTATTGACTTAGACTTTACCAACAAGACTACAATCATTGGCATTGTCACATTATAATAGGTGAAATGCCGAGGCCTTTGGAGATATCATGTGTTGTATTTGAGATATTTACTCATATTGGTTGGAACTTTATTTTTATATAAAAAAAATCTCAATAGGAGTTGTGAGTTTGTTCAATCAAAGAGGCCTAAACTATGTTTCATAACTTCTAATATTAACTATAATTGTACTTGAAAGAACATAATTCAACTTGGTAATCTACCTCATGGTTGTGAATTCGGAGGACTTGTCCAAAATAATTTACAAACATAATGTGGATTACCGCTTAACTCCATGTGTTTCTTGGTATATCAATGAAACAGAGTATGATAAGTAAATGTACTGTTGGCAGTCAACGGTTATCACTATAACAACATTGAATGAAGTAGAGCTTCAATATCTAGGTAAATTCTAAGGTCAATAAGGGTAATAACAAATTTACCGAACTCCGAACAATCTAACAAAGGGAAAGTCAAAACACATAAGTATATAAACAGACAAAATCAGTCAACAACCGGAAAACTGTGAAAACCGTAATGACCCTGACTTGGTACAGGCATTTCTAAAGAAATGGTGGGTTGAATCAGATTTTAAAGCGCAATAACAGTGTATTAAATTGGGATAAAATATTCAATTTAGGAAAACTTAGTCATTCCCCTACAACTTCACCTATCATTGTTTCTGATTGGAAACATAGCCAATGCAATCTTATGATTATATACATGCATACTATTGAATAAAATTATTAAAACTTTTTTGTATACACTGGTTATTTGACTAAGTTTTGTGTAAAATATAGACAAAAACTTAAAGCAGTTAACATATATAACATTACTCCACTTACTCCTATTAAATACAATTTAATATAATAATTACCTTAGTGAACTGAATATTTCTGATGCAACTGAAATAATGAAAGGGTTCATATTACAAACGCACGTGTACAAATGTAATTCTTCATATTTACAGTAAAAGAGATGAAATATTAACATTTTACAGTATTTGGTCTAAATTGTATATCATGTTCATATACACCTTAGCTTTATTTGCCAAAAAGTATATCAAACAGTTGTAAATCATGACTTCATGAAGGGTGTCAAGCTTGGAGTAGGGTACATTTTCCATTTTGATGTCAACATCTTCTGAATGGAATTCTTTCTGTTTAGTCATTTGATATGTTATGTATATGCTTTGTAAATGGAAAGTAAGTGATGGTCAACAATTCCGCCTACATCAACAAAACAAACTATCACCTCTCATCTTAAATAAAGACCACGACATATGATGTTGGAAATCCAGTCCCTGGCTTGGGTCAGGCAATCCAGATTGCTATATTTGTACCGTTCCCTCTGAATAAAGCTACCACATTTTGTTTTTACAATATCGTCCACAAATATTTGTTTTCATTGAAAAGAAAAAAAATGTTTTAGTTTTATGTATTTGCTTCAGGTTATATATAATACGGGTTAAACTTATGGTGCTTAACACCACTTTCACAATTCCAGGTGTTCCAAACAGCTTTGGTGGTTAGAATGATAAAGATTTACACATAGCACTTGTTAACGTCAGATTCAACAATATTTCAGTTAAACCGTGGCAGTCACTTATAATATTTGAAGAACACCACGAGTACCTTGAGAAGCCCAAGTGTACATCTGATTGGGAGGTGCAAGTAATCGCATTCATTACTTCGTTGATTAAAGGCTCATATCCGTTTAGTAAAATCATGCTTCACTATATTTTACAATGCAACAAGACCAATACAGGTAAACAGGACCAATACACGTGTTGTGCTAAAGATGGCAAACAATGCTTCGTACTTCTATTCAATCTTATGCAATTATCAAGTATATTTTTTCATAATATTGTTTATTTACTGCAATATGTATGACCAAATAAGCTAGTAACACTGATATTTGTGCTGGAATAGTGTCAAAGCCACGCATAGTGTCCAATGGTGTTTTATTCATCTAATCCAAAATATAAAACAAATTAAAGTTGCTTTTTAAAGTTTGGAAAGACTATAGTAAACAATAAATGGACTCAAGATGTGTTTAAAACTCAAATATGAACGTTACATTCTTATAACAATGATGTGATCCTGTAAAAATACTTGAGAGCAAGTAATACATTTTGACATCATAGATACCTCGTATACCACTTTGTATGTACAGAGAAAAACCTACAAAAACATTGACTCCATTGTATGAGGTACAAAAGGCAGCAATGTTATCACATAAAGTGAAAAACAAAAATACCAATCCAAATCTAAGATGTAACAACCGTAAAAACGGAGACAAAATCGATACTCTTGACACACATACTTTATTGTTTACTTTCTTGACTGGGTTCAGACAAAATCAGAATGGTTATCAAATGGTTATTCAGTTACTTTTTCTTATGCACACACGAATAGAATTAGTATTTGAATATAAACGATGAATGACTTAGCATTTACCAGTCACTATCCTACTGCTCATTTTGTGGTATTTTAACAACTATGCTTGGCCCTCGATTTCAATATTGACAAGGCTTTGTTTTTCTATGAGCAAGTTCTATGACACATAGCTTAGTGTATTTTCTTATTTAATGTATCAATTTAAATGAAAAACTAATTAATAAAGCTCCAAAAACTTTCAATCTACTAGATTACAAAAAGATGCATATAACATACCACATGTATAATTGTGGTAATCTTATACAGTATTAGATAAACAAATAGCATCATGGATATTTGAGATATTTTATTATCCTGTTTAGGTCTTAAAAAGTCTAATTAGTTCTTAAGCATGGTTTTACTTACAATTAATATGCCATATATGGCAGGTGATTGCATCATCTTACTTATATTAGAAAGATGTAAGTTAGAAATAAAAGAAACATACATATATCTAGTGCAATTTGCACAATTCCGCATATTTGTCTGAGCCTGCAAATATCTGTAAATCACTTTTTACACCCCCTCAAAAAAAAAAAAAAAAAACAAAAAAGTCTGGTCAATATCAAAAGATGCCTATAGAAATAAAACGTATGGGGTCATCACTCCTCCATAAAGCTACCAATATTTGCATTTAGATATATATGTAAGAATAAATAACATATGAAATAGAACAAAACACGAATATATTCTACATAACGCGAATACATGCGTTGTAGGACAAGGGCAGAGTACCCTATCCGAAAGGGATATTTGAGTAAAATAGAATACAAAACAATAACAAATTGAAGTGTTTATTTGTTTTTTTTTTAAATAAAAAGAGACGACTCTAAAATATCAGTAGGATTTTTTTTTATTTTCAAACTTATACATTTAGTAAGCTAAAGCAAAATCATAATTGTAATGAACAGTTCACAATGCACATTATATATATATATATATATTTCAACATAGTAGACACCGACGGAATGGTCAACCGAGTTGATTTCTGGTTCAGTGATTGATTGGTTGTTGATTAACACTAGATGAGCAATTTTCTATGTATATCATGGCGAGAAAGATACATTCAGTGAAATGCTTATAATGTCCACATTGTACTAGACTAACACACGTAGTTGAATTTGCAGAGTAGTAGTTCACAGTCCACATATTATTCTGATTCAGAGCCAACCAGCCTTTCCTCTTACTCCTTAATATTATGTTCTTCGCGGAGAAATAACAAATACCAATTTCATAGTTTTTACTTTGACCCGACCGAGACTCGAACTCACGATCTATCACACACTATCGAGTACTTTAACCATTACACCACTGATGTGGTTAGTTGGTTCAGATCGACATTATAATTATTCGACAAATAATGGTTCGAATTATCAAAATTCTCCCTGTTGGACAAAAAAGGCGGTTTCGATGTCATAATGAATAGTAAACATTTTACACAATACTGACTAAACATTATTTTATCAAAAACAAAATTCGGGAATTATGGACATTTGATTGGCCCTTTTGTAATTGACAACATGTGGTTACAGTGCAAACGTTCAAATAAAATACATGTATTGCTTTTTGTTACAAACTTCCATGTTCCAATTATCGTCAGCTTTAACCATTGGGCTACACACCAACCCCACCAACCCAACCAATGTCAGCATGGATCCACTTGAAGCCTCCGAAGTCGACTGTGTACCTCGCTACATTTTAGAACACATTTTGTATTAGTAGCTGCATTTTTTGCAATAAAGCAAAAAGTAGTAAGCTACCCAGAGGTTTGAAGACTTTTTGTTTGTTTGTTTTTATTTTTGTTTTTTGTTTTTTGTTTTGTTTTGTTTTGGTCTTTTTTTTACTTGTCAGTTTTGCAAGCTTCCCCTCTTCCCGAGCAGTCCAAAAGGGTTTCCCCCCACTTTCCGATCCATTTCTAAAGCTTGATCCTCGCCTCTGTAACATTTTGCTACGCCACTGCATATGTATAATGTACAGAAAACATCGGATTAGAAGAAAGGCTGTCGGACTTTTAGAGATTTAAAATGTCGAAATTTTGATATTTAAAAAATAAAAACGAAACTTTGAATTTTAATGTTTTAATGAATGTTCCTAATACGCTTCCGTAGATCGTAGATTTCCTCACATTATCATTTTAAACAATTAAATAAAATGTTTAGACAAAAACTGACCATTTTATTCTCTGTGAATGGAATATAGATGATTACAAAATCAATGAACCTCTTGCTACTTAAAGTAGGATTTATTTTTATATAAAAACAAATTGTTGTATTTCGCAATGAACATACACGAACGATTCCTTTGTTATTTGGCCTATGACTAACAATAAGAAAATACTATTGGGATGGTGAATATTCACACACTTTATTAATTAACTTTGATTTATTAGCCTTTATATGATCAAATCTGTCAATACAATATAAAAACTTGCATTGGGCCAATACGGCAAAAACCAGTCCAATATGGATATTTTCCGTATTGGCCCAATTCCAGTCAGTCCAATAACAACTAGATCGGAATCCGCTAGACATATCGACAATTGCAAGGAAAAATCCCGAGCGATATTGGACTGGTTAATTAATAAAGGTATCATTACGTGATGTTTTTCATATTGGCCTAGTTATAGGTCCTCGGTCTGCTGTATTGGCGTTCGGCTGCGCCTCAAGCCAATACAGTAGGCCTCGGACCTATATCTAGGCCAATATGAAAAACATCACGTAATAATACTATATTATATATTAATGATAAGTGAAAGGCGTACTCGATATGATAGACAAATTACAGGTCGTTGTTCCAGCTTTTGTCTGCGCGATTTTTATGATTTTTTTCAGTTTGCTTGATATTCGCACAAAATATCGCATAATTAAAAACTTGGAATGTCCTTTAGTTTGCATTGACATTATGATCACCTATATTAAACTAACAATTAACAATATGTGATCCCGTCATGCGCAGTGAACATTAAGTCGAGTAATGAAGGTTATGCCGAGTAATGTCATTTTGTGCATCATCCCTTATTAGGGACATTTGTTGATATACCGATACAGATATATATACATTAATTATATCGTCATGTAGTGTTAGGGACATTTGTTGATATACCGATACAGATATATATACATTAATTATATCGTCATGTAGTGTTAGGGACATTTGTTGATATACCGATACAGATATATATACATTAATTATATCGTCATGTAGTGTTAGGGACATTTGTTGATATACCGATACAGATATATATACACTAATTATATCGTCATGTAGTGTTAGGGACATTTGTTGATATACCGATACAGATATATATACACTAATTATATCGTCATGTAGTGTTAGGGACATTTGTTGATATACCGATACAGATATATATACACTAATTATATCGTCATGTAGTGTTAGGGATATTTTTTGATATACCGATACAGATATATATACACTAATTATATCGCCATGTAGTGTTAGGGACGTTTGTTGATATACCGATACAGATATATATACACTAATTATATCGCCATGTAGTGTTAGGGACATTTGTTGATATACCGATACAGATATATATACACTAATTATATCGTCATGTAGTGTTAGAGACATTTGTTGATATACCGATACAGATATATATATACACTAATTATATCGTCATGTAGTGTTCGGGACATTTGTTGATATACCGATACAGATATATATACACTAATTATATCGTAATGTAGTGTTAGGGACATTTGTTGATATACCGATACAGATATATATACACTAATTATATCGTCATGTAGTGTTAGGGACATTTGTTGATATACCGATACAGATATATATACACTAATTATATCGTCATGTAGTGTTAGGGACATTTGTTGATATACCGATACAGATATATATACACTAATTATATCGTCATGTAGTGTTAGGGATATTTTTTGATATACCGATACAGATATATATACACTAATTATATCGCCATGTAGTGTTAGGGACGTTTGTTGATATACCGATACAGATATATATACACTAATTATATCGCCATGTAGTGTTAGGGACATTTGTTGATATACCGATACAGATATATATACACTAATTATATCGTCATGTAGTGTTAGAGACATTTGTTGATATACCGATACAGATATATATATACACTAATTATATCGTCATGTAGTGTTCGGGACATTTGTTGATATACCGATACAGATATATATACACTAATTATATCGTAATGTAGTGTTAGGGACATTTGTTGATATACCGATACAGATATATATGCACTAATTATATCGTCATGTAGTGATAGGGACATTTGTTGATATACCGATACAGATATATATACACTAATTATATCGTCATGTAGTGTTAGAGACATTTGTTGATATACCGATACAGATATAGGTACACTAATTATATCGTCATGTAGTGTTAGGGACATTTGTTGATATACCGATACAGATATATATACACTAATATTATATCGTCATGTTGTGCTAGAGACAAGTGTTGATATACCGATACAGATATATATATACAGTAATCATATCGTCAATTAGTGTTAGAGACATTTGTTGATCTACCGATACAGATATATATATACTAATTATATCATCATGTAGTGTTAGAGACATTTGTTGATATACCGATACAGATATATGTACACTAATTATATCGTCATGTAGTGTTAGGGACATTTGTTGATATACCGATACAGATATATATACACTAATATTATATCGTCATGTAGTGTTAGAGACATTTGTTGATATACCGATACAGATATACATCTACACTAATTATATCGTCATGTAGTGTTAGAGACATTTGTTGATATACCGAAACAGATATATATACACTTATTATATCGTCTTGTAGTGTTAGAGACATTTGTTGATATACCGATCCAGATATATATACACTTATTATATCGTCATGTAGTGTTAAGACATTTGTTGATATACCGATACAGATATATATATATATACACTAATTATATCGTCATGTAGTGTTCGGGACATTTGTTGATATACCGATCCAGATATATATACGCTTAGTATATCGTCATGTAGTGTTAGAGACATTTGTTGATATACCGATACAGATATATATACACTAATTTTATCGTCATGTAGTTGTAAATCACACCACCACATGATCACGACCACGACGGCCTCTTGTATTTCAGTAATACATGACATATGTGGTTGTAAATCATACCACCATATGATCACGACCACGACGGCCTCTTGTATTTCAGTAATATATGACATATGTAGTTGTATATCACACAACCATATGATCACGACCACGACGACCCCTTGTATTTCAGTAATGTATGACATATGTAGTTGTAGATCACACCACCATATGATCACGACCACGACGGCCCCTTGTATTTCAGCAATACATGACATATGTAGCTGTAAATCACACCACCATATGATCACGACCACGACGGCCCCTTGTATTTCAGTAATATATGACATATGTAATTGTAAATCACACTACCATATGATCACGACCACGACGGCCTCTTGTATTTCAGTAATACATGACATATGTAGTTGTAAATCACACCACCATATGATCACGACCACGACGGCCCTTTGTATTTCAGTAATATATGACATATGTAGTTGTAGATCACACCACCATATAATCACGACCACGACGGCCTCTTGTATTTCAGTAATATATGACATATGTAGTTGTAAATCACACCATCATATGATCACGACCACGATGGCCCCTTGTATTTCAGCAATATATGACATGTGTAGTTGTAGATCACACCATCATATGATCACGACCACGACGGCCCCTTGTATTTCAGCAATACATGACATATGTAGTTGTAAATCACACCACCATATGGTCACGACCACGACGACCCCTTGTATTTCAGTAATATATGACATATGTAATTGTAAATCACACTACCATATGATCACGACCACGACGGCCTTTTGTATTTCAGTAATACATGACATATGTAGTTGTAAATCACACCACCATATGATCACGACCACGACGGCCCTTTGTATTTCAGTAATATATGACATATGTAGTTGTAGATCACACCACCATATGATCACGACCACGACGGCCTCTTGTATTTCAGTAATATATGACATATGTAGTTGTAAATCACACCACCATATGATCACGAGCACGACGGCCTCTTGTATTTCAGTAATATTTGACATATGCAGATGTAGATCACACCACCATATGATCACGACCACAACGGCCTCTTGTATTTCAGTAATATATGACATATGTAGTTGTAAATCACATCACCATTTGATCACGACCACGACAGCCTCTTGTATTTCAGTAATATATGACATGTGTAGTTGTAAATCACACCACCATATGATCACGACTACGACAGCCCTTGTATTTCAGTAATATATGACATATGTAGTTGTAAATCACACCACCATATGATCACGACCACGACGGCCTCTTGTAATTCAGTAATATATGACATGTGTAGTTGTAAATCACACCACCATATGATCACGACCACGACGGCCCCTTGTATTTCAGCAATATATGACATATGTAGTTGTAAATCACACCATCATATGATCATGACCACGACGGCCTCTTGTATTTCAGTAATATATGAGATATGTATTTGTAAATCACATCACCATATGATCACGACAACAACAGCCTCTTGTATTTCAGTAATATATGACATATGTAGTTGTAAATCACACCACCATATGATCACGACCACGACGGCCTCTTGTATTTCAGTAATATATGACATATGTAGTTGTAAATCACACCACCATATGATCACGACAACAACGGCCTCTTGTATTTCAGTAATATATGACATATGTAGTTGTAAATCACACCACCATATGATCACGACCACGACGGCCTCTTGTATTTCAGTAATATATGACATATGTATTTGTAAATCACATCACCATATGATCACGACCACGACGACCTCTTGTATTTCAGTAATATATGACATGTGTACTTGTAAATCACACCACCATATGATCACGACCACGACGGCCCCTTGTATTTCAGTAATATATGACATATGTAGTTGTAAATCACATCACCATATGATCACGACAACAACAGCCTCTTGTATTTCAGTAATATATGACATATGTAGTTGTAAATCACACCACCATATGATCACGACCACGACGGCCTCTTGTATTTCAGTAATATATGACATATGTAGATGTAAATCACACCACCATATGATCACTACCATGACGGCCCCTTGCATATCAGTAATATATGACATATGTAGTTGTAAATTACACCACCATATGATCACGACCACGACGGCCCCTTGTATTTCAGTAATACATTACACATGTAGTTGTAAATCACACCACCATATGATCAAGACCACGACGGCCCCTTGTATTTCAGTAATACATTACACATGTAGTTGTAAATCACACCACCAAATGATCACGACCATGACGTCTCTTGTATTTTAGTAATATATGACATATGTAGTTGTAAATCACACCACCATATGATCACGATCATGACGGCCCCTTGTATTTCAGTAAATATGACATATGTAGTTGTAAATTACACCACCATATGATCACGACCACGACGGCCCCTTGTATTTCAGTAATATATGACATATGTAGTTGTAAATCACACCACCATATGATCACGATCACGACGGCCTCTTGTATTTCAGTAATACATGACATATGTAGTTGTAAATCACACCACCATATGATCACGACCACGACGACCCCTTGTATTTCAGTATTATATGACATATGTAGTTGTAAATCACACCACCATATGATCATGACCACGACAGCCCCTTGTATTTCAGTAATATATGACATATGTAGTTGTAAATCACACCACCATATGATCACGACCACGACGGCCTCTTGTATTTCAGTAATATATGACATATGTAGTTGTAAATCACACCACCATATGATCACGAACACGACGGCCCCTTGTATTTCAGTAATACATGACTTATGTAGTCGTAAATCACACCACCATATGATCACAACCACGACGGCCCCTTGTATTTCAGTAATACATGACATATGTAGTTGTAAATCACACCACCATATGATCACGACCACGACGGCCCCTTGTATTTCAGTAATATATGACATGTGTAGTTGTAAATCACACCATCATATGATCACGACCACGACGACACCTTGTATTTCAGTAATACATGACATATGTAGTTGTAAATCATACCACCATATGATCACGACCACGACGGCCTCTTGTATTTCAGTAATACATGTCATATGTAGTTGTAAATCATACCATCATATGATCATGACCACGACGGCCTCTTGTATTTCAGTAATATATGAGATATGTATTTGTAAATCACATCACCATATGATCACGACAACAACAGCCTCTTGTATTTCAGTAATATATGACATATGTAGTTGTAAATCACACCACCATATGATCACGACCACGACGGCCTCTTGTATTTCAGTAATATATGACATATGTAGTTGTAAATCACACCACCATATGATCACGACAACAACGGCCTCTTGTATTTCAGTAATATATGACATATGTAGTTGTAAATCACACCACCATATGATCACGACCACGACGGCCTCTTGTATTTCAGTAATATATGACATATGTATTTGTAAATCACATCACCATATGATCACGACCACGACGACCTCTTGTATTTCAGTAATATATGACATGTGTACTTGTAAATCACACCACCATATGATCACGACCACGACGGCCCCTTGTATTTCAGTAATATATGACATATGTAGTTGTAAATCACATCACCATATGATCACGACAACAACAGCCTCTTGTATTTCAGTAATATATGACATATGTAGTTGTAAATCACACCACCATATGATCACGACCACGACGGCCTCTTGTATTTCAGTAATATATGACATATGTAGATGTAAATCACACCACCATATGATCACTACCATGACGGCCCCTTGCATATCAGTAATATATGACATATGTAGTTGTAAATTACACCACCATATGATCACGACCACGACGGCCCCTTGTATTTCAGTAATACATTACACATGTAGTTGTAAATCACACCACCATATGATCAAGACCACGACGGCCCCTTGTATTTCAGTAATACATTACACATGTAGTTGTAAATCACACCACCAAATGATCACGACCATGACGTCTCTTGTATTTTAGTAATATATGACATATGTAGTTGTAAATCACACCAC
This sequence comes from Bathymodiolus brooksi, assembly GCA_963680875.1. NCBI lineage: Eukaryota > Metazoa > Mollusca > Bivalvia > Mytilida > Modiolidae > Bathymodiolus > Bathymodiolus brooksi. Next base: position 3,334,430 of record OY804590.1, on the reverse strand, counting down.
CATATGATCACGATCATGACGGCCCCTTGTATTTCAGTAAATATGACATATGTAGTTGTAAATTACACCACCATATGATCACGACCACGACGGCCCCTTGTATTTCAGTAATATATGACATATGTAGTTGTAAATCACACCACCATATGATCACGATCACGACGGCCTCTTGTATTTCAGTAATACATGACATATGTAGTTGTAAATCACACCACCATATGATCACGACCACGACGACCCCTTGTATTTCAGTATTATATGACATATGTAGTTGTAAATCACACCACCATATGATCATGACCACGACAGCCCCTTGTATTTCAGTAATATATGACATATGTAGTTGTAAATCACACCACCATATGATCACGACCACGACGGCCTCTTGTATTTCAGTAATATATGACATATGTAGTTGTAAATCACACCACCATATGATCACGAACACGACGGCCCCTTGTATTTCAGTAATACATGACTTATGTAGTCGTAAATCACACCACCATATGATCACAACCACGACGGCCCCTTGTATTTCAGTAATACATGACATATGTAGTTGTAAATCACACCACCATATGATCACGACCACGACGGCCCCTTGTATTTCAGTAATATATGACATGTGTAGTTGTAAATCACACCATCATATGATCACGACCACGACGACACCTTGTATTTCAGTAATACATGACATATGTAGTTGTAAATCATACCACCATATGATCACGACCACGACGGCCTCTTGTATTTCAGTAATACATGTCATATGTAGTTGTAAATCATACCACCATATGATCACGACCACGACGGCCCCTTGTATTTCAGTAATACATGAAATAATAATAATAGATATAATAATTAACTATTTTTTTTTTATTTTATATTGATATATAGTATATAATAAGTATTTAATATTATATATAATTATTTACTATATAATTGTGAGAAAATGCAATTAATTGACGGGGTGTGTCAGAAGCACCGTCCCTTGGTTTTTTTAGCAGGTTTACTGCTTGTTAAGGAATATGCAACATATGTAAAGTTTCACACTGGATGTGAGATATAGGGGACAAACCAGAACATGATCCACTTAAAAGTAATAATTATATTTATATTTTTAGAAATATAAAAACCCCAAACTATGTCCTTTTTCTTTTGTGTGTATGTCTCATTTATCAATCATGAATGTTTGTAGTGTTAATGATGCCTCATGTGGGCCCTATGATTAGGCAATACAATGTATTCTATTCTATTCTATTCTATGCATTCATAATTAAAACACATAGTATAGAGCAATTCAATAAAAATGAAATAACACTACAAGATTGCGGTATAATTAATATATACAGTGTATATATATATATTTTTATAATTATTATTATACCAGCTCTAATATTTATAAGCCACACCAGAGTACTGCTTGATAATTTCTATTATATATTCATGTTAAAGGATCATATAACAGTGTGTATAGTTGACTAATAGATGTACACCTTGTCCCTTCTCCAGTAAAACAAGTTTCAGGGAATAATTGTGCAAGTTACTTAAGTGGAGAAACGACCTAGGGCAGATGCACTTGGACATATTAGTATCTGTCTTCCTCAGAACCCAATAAACCTCTTCGTAAATAACGCACAAGAGCAAACAAATTGATCATTCCAATACAACATTCACCAAAAGGTTCTGGTATCCGACAAGAACAGTATATTTCACTGCCTGATAAATATATATATATACGTCTAAAAATTAAACCAAACGGTGTTATAATTAGATTTTAGAGCTGTCAAATTTTTGTTCTTCCCTCGACGGGATTTGAACCCACACCATTGATACACTGGAGCTCCATTCCCTTAGCCTTACGTCCAGTGCCCTAGACCACTCGACCACATCCACTCCCTAAAAAAGGAGCTTCAATAATCGTAGTGTTACCTTTTCTCGTAAGGTAAATCTAGGGATAGACGTAAGACATATGTATAAGTGTGTGTAGATGGTACATATATACTTAATACACCAAGGGCTGATACTAAAAGGTGTAGGTATCTGATAAAACATATTATTTGAATATATTTCACTTCTTGATATTTTTATAAAAATACCTAAAAGGAAAAACAAAACAAAACAAAGCAAAAATCAAACACAAAACAAAAGAACCAGACACTGGCATAGCAGCAGCAGGTGCAAGTGAAGTCGTGTCGCAGCCTATTCGGGGTTCTCATGTTTTGCTACAAAGTAGCATTTTTTTTATTAAGATTTCATGATCTTCACTGTTCATCATCCAGATGAATTTGTTCATATTCTGTAATTGAATGAAGTTGGGACAACCCAAAGATATAGAAAAGATGAGATTAGAGCGTTCATCTTTGAATTTTTCACAATTATTTAAATAGTGTATCTCATCTTCAACTTCACCAGATGAACAATGCAAACATGTTATATCCTGTCTGAGAGTACCCTGACACCTTCCTAATTATATTCTTAGTCTATGAGCTGATATTCTGAATCTGGTAAATATTATCCTCTGCTCAAAATTTTAAATCATCGTTACATAATTTTCAAACCAAAGTTATGCTTAACTTTTAGATACGTGCATAATTTGCCTTCTGACATTAATATTTTCTGGTTTTGCCAAAGATTGATATAGTGATCTTTTGTTAGTACATTACATGTCTTTTAAAAGCTATTTGTTGACGGAGAAGTTGTGTCAACTTTGTTGTCAAATATCAATTTTTCTATGACATTTATTGAACCATACCAGGATGGTAGTTTGTCAATATGCAACTGTATGGATGTTTTGAATGCATCTTTCAAGATTGGAAATTGATTGTCCAGGTTTTGTAATCGATGCCAGAATATAATAAGCATTGCTTTAACAATATTGAAATGAGTAGGAAGTCTGCCAAGCTCTGATAGAGCAGCAAAGTTGGAGCTTTTCTTCCCAGTCCGAGAGAATCCAAAATAGACCTCTGCCTTGGTTGACAATCGGTCTTGGGAACTGATTGTTGGGGGTATATATGCAAAATAGTACGAATACGACAGTAAACCAGGGGCACAACAGCTGATGGGGGTCCACAAGGTTAGTGCATTCCATCCGTTTATTTTTCAGAAATCAGGGAAATCGACAATAATAAGAAATTTAGTAGTACCCCGCCATTTTGTTGCCTACCTTGTGTTTATTTCTAGTATTCGTGTGGACCCAGGACCCAGAAATAGAAGCCCTACATCGTTACTAGCCCTGAAAATACGTACCCCCGTGGCAAACACGGGGAAATTAAGGTCACAGGAAAAAAAGTCGGGTGCGTAGAAATACCGCAAAGGACCTCCTTAGTGCACTAAGGACATGTTAGAATGGTGTAAATAACATAAAGGAGGTTCCCAATGATAGATAATACAATATTTTGCCTATTTCCTAAATTGATTTTGATCGATTAAAGAATATTAAAATTATACCATATTTTCTTGGCGCGTGGCGACAGTCAATTAAATACCCGTGATTACACAAGGCAGATCATGTTCAGTCAAGCGTTTCAGTTTATGGCTTGTGTAGTTGTTTAATAGATAATGTGTATGGTGATTGTTTGTTATTTATCTATGAACTATGACCAACTAATTATATATAAATAAAAATGAAATCTGAAATTTTATATTTTATATAATATAATTTATTACTATTAGTCATACAACAATGGTTACTTTTACGCGGTACTGTTTATTATCTCAATTTTAATGTCATTTTAGGTGTAACGAGGGATGGTCCTAGCTGCTACTGTTTTTGGTCTGTGCCTTTGGCCCGGCTTACGAGCCAAACGTTTCACATTGGGTGCTGTCAGTTTCCAGTCCTATGACTGGATCATTTTTGTGTTTAAGTTTCAGTTCTTTAAGAATCTGGCGAAGATCTTTTCTTTTTCTGTTGTTGTTTTGCTGGTCCATACGGTGGGGTACATATAAATGTTGAAATGCACATTCTAGTTCATAACTTCCTTGTCCAAACAAGGCTCTTTTTAAGTCAGCAAAGTGTAAACGGACAATGTCATGAATAGTGTTGACTAGCTCTGGAAGGCGTTGATGTTTCCAGTCTGTAGATATCTTGAATCTATCATTCATGCTTTCACAGTTATTGTATTCCACAGTCGTGTGTTGGTTCCTTGCATAGATGGTCTAATCACGTGTTCTAGCATTCTGGTTTTCAGCTTGGAGTTAAAGTAGTCCGCAAACACATGGAAACTGCAGCAAAGATTTTCGGATCTAACGTCGAAATCTGTGGTGTCGTCTGTATTGATGATACCATTGTCCCCGAAAAGATTAGACATTATATCACTATGCTGGTCTTTTATAATTGGTATAAAAGGAGCGCCGTACATGTTGTTTATAAATACATGTATAAGGTTTTCATTACTAGGAAAGAAATTTTGATTAATGAATAAATAACTAGAAATATAATGAATTATGTACAAAAAGATCAAGTGACTCTTTCAGTGACTTTCTTCTTAATACTGAAATTAACGTTTGTGTAATTTTTATGTACATGTACGTTACTTTACATTGATAATTACATGTTTTATTTATCATAAATTTTGAAAAAAATACGGGCTCACGAATATCTCCCGTAATTTAATTAACAATAACTTTGAATTCAATTGAAAAAAAAAACAGTGGTATGATATTACAATTTGTACTAATTTACCAATCAATACAATTAGCTTCTTGGTAAACACATGTGCGTACGTGACAAATTAACATAACAAATAATAAGATAAGCTTAAAATAGAACCTAGTAATATATTCCTTTTATACCATATAGTCGTGTATATAAATAATTGTTCACACAAAAAGACAAGGTATTTTATTTAAACCTAATAATTAATCAAAGTAGATCTAGATCAAATACAAAGAACAGGATGTCTGTGTAAATCCTGTGTTCTTCTTCCATTGTACATATCCCGGACGCATGCCAGATATGCTGATGTCTTAGATAAAAAGGTCAAAACTTTGCAAAGCACATCCTAGTACCATAAATTAAGACCAAATTATGACAATGCCGTCTTTTGAGGTATAATTCGTAATTGGATAAATATTTCACCGCATGCCAACTTTTTAATTATCTTTCTCTATCTCACATGGCTTATCAAATTCCTCTATGGTGGTTTCTTTATAAAACATTAATATTATGAAATTAAAAGACGCTTCTTTCTTAATAAGAATTTATTCTTTTTTGATGAGTAACAATAAAGTACGGAGCCCGTTAACATGATAAATATTTTTATGACATTACACAAAATAGTATTTCGCATAAACTAAATTAATAAAAATATCTATAAACGAAATGTCAGAAAACGGGCTCCGTAAACTATTTCGTATACACGAAATTAAAATTATCATGTCAGTTACTGGGCTCCACAATAAAGCAACATATTAATATGCATTTAGCTTTTTTTTTATTTCCTTTCATATGAATTTCAAATATAAATAGTTGGTGCGGACAGCAGAATTATGAACGCTCAACGATGGAAACTGGCAGAGCAGCAGCATAAAAAACCTGGATATTGCCGATGGTATAGTTCCTTGCAAATTCAATAAGCCATGTGAGGTAGAAATCATTAAATTAGTCCTGCATTCAACAATATTGCAACTGCATAGCGAAATCCGTTCACGAAAATAATAAACCGAATTGTTTTCCTTTTTTTGGGAAAATTTTACGCTCACGATTTTTTTCTTATCATTGACTGTATGGAATTAATATTGATATAGTGTCTGTGTTCAATATAATATCGCAAGTATGTGTTGCGTCGGTAGAAAAAAAATCACAAGAAAAAAGTCACAATATATTTTTTCCACATTTACTATACCCCGGAAAGTCAGAGTGTGTATAATTATTTTTGTTTTGTTTTTGTTTTTGACGTTTTGTTTTATTTTTTCTTTATTTGTTTGTGTGTGTTTTTTTGTTTTTTTTTTTGTTTTTTTTTTATATTTATTCAAGACCTTGATTGGGAACCAATTTCGATTGATGTCTCATTGATATGAATTCAATCACAACACCTTCTAATGATAAAGGAATGATTCTTATAGAGACCTTGATATATGAGAACCAAAATTTGACTCATTGATATTCACCCATCCAACTCTTTCTAATTAGAAAATAAATTAAGAAAGCCCCAATGAATTATCATTTACATTTAATTAATCACATCAATGATTGGACCATTTATAAGTCATATAACAAATAACATGTGGAATATATCAAATCATAACGATATAATGATGAACATACAAACATTGAATATTTCCAGTTTAAAATTGTAAATATTCATAATGTCAATTGTCTCTTAAGCAATAATGTTGGTGATTGAGTCTGATATTCCACCCAACTCCACACAAGAACTCGGCAATGGTCTTCTGGCCAGTAGTGAGGTCTGCAAAGGTTCTGTAAACGCTCCTGGAGCTGAACATGTCTCTGTTTAGTACGCTTAACTGGTGGGTTACCAACGGCATCTTGCCGGAAAATAGTACGGACAGTAGCTTCTTCCTTTTGACACCACTCGATCACATGCCATATAGACGGATGGGTATGTCCTACCAGGTTGAAGAGCTTGTTGTTCAGGCTTCGCACATGTTGTTGGTTCTGGCATCACCGTTGGTTCTGGCATCACCGTTGACTGTGGCATCATGTACGTTCCAAATGGCTGGTGGAAACATAGGTGGGCTGCGTCTTAAGACCAGACGGACTGCTTGATTTTGTGCTGGATTCTGTTGTCTAAGTCTACCACTGATGTAAGCTGAATCAAAGTAATCTAGGAGCTCAGCTGCCTCTGGTAGGTCATCAGGGCATAGTGTTCTAAGCAGATAAATACCATTGGTCAAATCAGGTACTGGTAAAAAGGCAAGACCATTCATCATACCACAGAACAGTCTGAAGTCGTCGTCGTTATTGTAGAGAGGCACCAAACCAAGCTGCTGTATCTTTCGCCATGATGCTTATTTATTTCCGGGGAAATATCGGCTACAATACAGAATTTGGGTATTTGTTTCTTTTGTACAGAAAATAGCAATATAAGATGAAGAATAATTCGTAGTTACCTTTGACTACCGGTAAATCGGTTCCTGACATGAGGACGCAGCAAGTAACAACATAATCATTGTCGTTTACTCTTTAAAAGGTCTCAAAGTTTTTCTCTGTTTTTTAATCTCGTTTTAACGCCTATTTTTTCCAATTCGTCTCTAATCTCGGTTACGGAAAGGTCGTCGATTGAACAGGGGACCGGGTTATTTTCAGAATATTTGTCAGCTACGAGTGACATTTCCTCATAAATTTTAGCCTTTTTAGCGGCTCTTTGCTTAAAAATTATATCACTCCAATACTCGTTCGTACTTTTGGTGTAGTTTCGCTTATCACGCTCGCAGTTTTCTGATGTCAAATGTTCTATCCTTTTTCGAACTTGTAAGGCATCGACCGTTGCGTCCCATTTGTTTGTTTTTGAATGATGAATTTTTTTATATCATCATTGATCTTTTCTACGCCCTGCCCACTGAAACGTAAAAGTTTTCCATACTTTTTTGTGAAAAACGGAACATCGTATGCAAGACAATGCATATAATGAGTAACGCTATGGAAATCTTTTCTCCCCAATGATCCTAAAGCAAGAAAGTCATTTACACACCCTTTATATTTTTCAAAAATATCTTCAATGTAAGAGAACTCGTGTATTTCTAACGTCATGAAACGATATAAATTCAAAAATGAACTCCAAATTTTGACAGTATGATCATGGGTATCATGATGGATCAAAAAGCATAATTTTGAAGGAAGATTTTCCAAAAGCTTTTCATAGTCAGACCCCGTCAATGATGACCAATTCAATTCATCTTCCGTACCCTTTTTTGTCCAAATGTAAAACGAAACGCCGCATCCTCTTATTTTCTCAGTAAGCTGCCCTAAGCAATCTGACTTCTCACCATGAACGGCATTTTTGTCATCGAGCGTTTTTGTGTGTACTATTAAGTTCGTTAACAGTGTATCACATATCCGAAGAAGAAGATGAAGTTCATCAATGATTATGTGTTCAGGCTCAATACTAACAAGAGGTTGAGCACGAACACCAAAATCATTCTTTACCACATCTTCCTTCAGATTCTGTGATGTTCTCTGCATATCACGAGTATGGTAAAAATCATGTCATGTCGTCCCTCTGGTTTGAATAGACCCTACACCATGGACAGGAATAATTATATAGAGATCCACCCAACCCAAGCACAAGTTGCAAAAATTTCATATCACCACCCATCAAAATATCTAAATCAAAATGTTTCCCCTCAACTTCAATACTTGCTTTTTCGTATAATGTGTTTATTTTCTGAAAAATGGGTTTACAAGCAAGTTTTAAATGATCATAATCTTCTTTGCAGTTTACAATGCAAAACACATTTTGATCTGTTGATGATAATGTCAAATCTTCGGTAATTACAGAAAAGGACAACACGACAAAGTTTGAAATTCTACTAACTTTTGACCCGTCCCCCGAAATATTTATTTTTATCTTGTCTGTTTCAGGATTTACATGATACTTGATGTACCGGATAATTTCGCTTTCTAGACTAACATATGCGCCAGGGATATTTCCCGGAATTCTTTCAAAATGATATAAACTGTTAATATCTTCCCGGCATTGGGAAACCAGATATTTTCGTGGTAACCAATTACTGATTATGTAATGGAGAATACAATTCAACTGTAGATTCTTAAAAATAATCAACGAGACATAATACATTTCCATCTACAACAGTGTTTTCATTTTATATTTTTACCTTTTTAATATTCAGAAAGCTAAATAAGCCACAATCAACAAGAATTAAAAAACAAAATGTTATCGGCATTCGTGCTTTCGATTCTCGTTTATGTATAGGATACAGTACTTTTGAAACAAAAGAAGCGGCCCGTATTGGATATAGCGGGTTTCTTTTTCAGCATGATTACTCAGGTGAAGGCCGAGGTGCGTAGCACCAAGGCCGTCACCTGAGTATGAATGCGGAAAAAGAAAACCATTGTATCCAATATGGGCAAATTCTTTTGTTTCAGTAATAATGTATCTAACTTGTACAATAATAGGGTTGTTGAAAGAATATATGGTATGGCATATATTTTTACACTTTTAATGTTTAGAAAGCCAAATAAGACAACAATTAACAAAAATAAAACGACAAATTTTTATCGGTCAACGTCCTTTGGATTCTCGTTTATATTTAGATATTTCAAGGTCTTTCAGTTGTCCTAAATGTTCAACTGTGGTCTGTCTGATTTGTTATTACTTACGGTCGGTTGGTTAGTTGCTTTGTATTACGAGAATACATTTTAAAAGTTCACATACTCGTCAGTTCTGAACATAAATTATGTCAGATCTGAAATACTTGTATCGTGTCTTGTATATTGTTTTTTTAAGCAAATTGTTGATATCAAGAGTCAAATATACTAATTATAGCGCATAGTGGTGTGGTCAACGTAGCCGAGTGGTTAGATGGAAGCTTTGAAAGTCAAAATAGACTTTGAAAAACCCATCAGTAGTTTAAACACCTTTCTAATAACATATAACACGCCCAATATTCCAATCTCCATTCGCATTGGCTATTATAACGTCAGGGTAAACCCATATGTTCGTTGCTTCAAATGTCAGAAATTTGGACATGGACAAAGCCAATGCAAAGGAAAAATCGTTTGTTTCAAGTGTTCGGAGGAGGGCCATGATGGTTACGCTTGTGAAAATGATCACAAATGTACCAATTGTGGCGAACCCCGTATGGCCTCTTCTAAAAACAGTAAATTTTACATAAAAGAAAACAAAATCAGTCAATAAAAGTTGAAAAGGGCATTTCATACCCTGAGGCACGAAAATTCGTCTTTATGGTGAATGATTCGACTGCTCAAAAGCCATACACAAGCGTGCCCAAAGCTTTTCTTCACCTCGGTGGAAACCCAAACAGACATGCCATGGCTTAACAGAGCAGACAAACAAACACGACTGACTGTTAAGACAACATAAAAATATATTACTGCATCTAAAAATGTTACCAATTCTTCTCAAACTACCAAATCTTCATCAGGGACAGCATATACTTCAGATTCTATGTTAAATTCATATAGTTCAAGTTCTACTTCACATCAAAATCAAAAGAATAACAACGCAAGCATAAAGCTCAACCCGAAGCCTGTCGCAAAAACAAGAAAAGGCACAAAAGGACATGTCCAGATCTGCAATAGATATGCATCATGGATCATGATCATTCGAAGGATGAATCCGTATGAAATCTTCCTCCGGATGATTCACCATCTCCTATGGATGAGTCGCCATCAGAAACAAGGAGATCGCAGACCATATCTCCAAAGGGGGGTCGGCAGAAAGTGTCCCAAGAAAAGCAAAACTTTTCCCTGTTCCGATTCCGATAATGGCACCGATCATCCAATGGAAGGTGTGTAGTCTCCCGATAGACGAGTCGCACCCCCTTCTTGGAAATCACCAAGTTGATCTCCAGAAGAAAATCGTTGAAGCAGATCTCCTCGAAACCCCCAGACTATTTTCCGGTTAGTCCCCCATGTGACTTGCGACAGGCCGGTGGTTTTCTCCGGTTACATCGAGCTCCTTCACCAATAGAACTGACCGCCACGATATGACTGAACTATTGTTGAAAGTGGCGTTAAACACCCTAACCCTAACGATATATCCCTGTATGTAATGTTGGTAAATGTTACGTAAGCACATCAAATAGTAATTACTTCATTAAAATTAAAAATTTGCATGAAAATATTTATAAATTATAGATGTACATGTATGTATACTTTTTATTTTTATTTTGTTTACAATTTGTTAGATGATTAAGTTGGTTAAGTTGAAGTCATCACTTCGACAGTTTTACGGAATATCTGTGTCACAAATGACCACGGATATATTCGACTTGTCGTAAACACTTCCCGGTCCTTTCCTCATTCATGACTTATAACCGGGTTTGTAACTAGATAAAACGACGGATGCAACTAGTGGAGCAGGAACTGATACCCGACCGAAATCACCCGAGTTCACCACCGGTTTTTAGTGGGGTTCATATTAGTTTTATATGTATGTTTTCTAGATCGTTGATTGTCCTTTTCGTACTTTTTCTTTTGGCCATTGTGTTTTCTGTTCTTCTTCGATATATGGATTCTGATTACCCCTTTGGTCTTCAAACTCTTCTTAATATTGCAATATTGACAGAGTTATCACATTTTCTGCATCCATAAAATCGTGAAATTTGCATTGAATACCATTATTGTAGCAATATTCAATTATTTTTAAAAAAACAAATAAGAATTTAATTTCGACCAACGTAGCGTAAATATGCTGTTTTTCAGAATTTTATTGTAAGGTGAATTATATCGTTTTTTTTAAATACCAAAGAGAAGGTATGCAATATGATAGCGGATCTTTAAAATGATATATATTTTTAATTGCATGCAAAATATTTGAAAGCCATTGTAATAGAACCGTAGATATCAGATTTATATATAAGTAGGTCCTCAGTTTTGATCGTATCACGCGATGTTTAAACCACAAACATATTATATTAACTATGCAAGTGATTTAATATAGCGTCAGCAAATAATAACATAGCCATTACTATGTAGTATTAGAATGTCTCCGATCTGGAACGTTTCAAAAAAGAAAAGGTGTGGCTTATCTTGTATCAATAACATAAATCTGCTGTTCTGTTCTGAAAAGTGGCGGGGTTAAGCTAGTTTTATGGGTCTACACCGAGACAAGTAATATTAATTTAATATCAGTTAAAACTCAGAGGAGGCGCGACGCTTGGCACACGACACGCATATAGCAAGTATATTATCGACAACCGAATGTTTACGATTCAGTTTGAAAATGGACTTTGAAGTGAAAACATCTCGTTAAAAAAAATACTTAAATTAAACGTGAATTTATCCAGCCGTCTAAATTTATTTTCAATATGGGATCTCTTGAAATGTATGATCGCAATACTTGTATACAAGTATTGTTCAAGTATTGTCAACAATACTTGTATAAAAAAGTGTACAAGTATTGTTATTCCCTCCCTCCAAAAGTTGAACTCTATTGATTATGATTATTTTTCTGTTCTGTTATGGAGTTTTAATGAAATTGTGTTTTTATTTAAAGAATCATAATTAATTATCCATATTTTTTTCACTTATTTGATATTTTGTTTTATAGAAAAACGGTTATAGTTTAGTTATTGCACAATGCACAAACATGTCTCTGCAATACACATCTACAACATTTATTATAATTATTAAAGATCATTAAACTTAAATACATTTAGTTACGCACCAATACTAAAACATTCTTATCAAAATCACATACAGTGTATGCACTAATTAGTTCTCAGGTAAAATACAGGTAACAATACTTCCGACAATACTTGTACTTTTTTTTATCATATATTTTTTTTATTATATATTTGTATACATAAAGTTCACGTGATCCTCAATATGTTTTAGTGTGAAATCGTATAATCACCATTAAAAAGGCTAAAATATGATATTCTGTGGATTCAAATTGTCACAAGAGATGTTTGATACAACATAAATCACGAAAAATTGGGTTTTTTTTAAGGTCAATTGTGGCGCAATGGATGGAGACTTAAGAAAATATTGGAAGCAAAATGATTGATCTATGTCATACTAAAAGGGATAGGAAAAGTCTCCAACAGATTTTACAAATTTCCATTTTTAATGTTGATCGGTTGAGGACGCTATGAATGAAAAAAAAGATGGCGACAAAATGTCCCTCTCGAAAATTGCAGATGATCACATTTAACATTCAACCCATACATTCTTATGTTAATTCCATTCATATATAGATATCTATCAATAACTTACCGAGAGGGACTCGCCATTAATCATCCATGAACGCAGTAATCGGCTTAGTAAAACACTGAAAATTCGATAATGTCACCCTCATCAGATAACGATATATTGATGCCGACTTCCGGTTGAGCAACAAGTTAAATTTTACACACGACACCAACGTGTGCCTCCTCTTGTTAAAACTTATACATTACAATATAGTATTGAAATGTCCTTTAGATCCTCGATCTAAAACGTTTTAATATGCATAAGGCTTTGCTTATCTTGTATCATTAAAATAAATCTACTTTTCTGTTCTGAATATTAGAATAAATAGAAGAAAATAAACAAAATGCCAAAAATACCACGCCGTCGGAATAACACTTAACCTATATATATTTACAGTTAACTGTGTATGACTATTTTGAAGAGAAAACAAAATACAATAAAATATTGTGCCATGAAAATGAATTTCTTCTTCATTTTCAAAGACCAGTTCAATAGGGTTAGGGTTGTGGTGTTTGTAACGCCATTTCCATCAATATTTCAGCTATAACGTGGCGGTCAGTTTTATTGGTGGGAGAAACTGGAAAAAACCACCGACCTGTCTTAAGTTGCTGACAAATGTGTCACATAATGTTGCATCGAGTACTTTTTGCCATGTTCGGGATTCAAACTCACAAATTTAGTGGTTATAGGTACTGATTGCACAGGTAGCTGTAAATCAAGGACGATTCCCATTTCAATGGTCTAACTCTACAACCAACAATAAATTAATAACAAAATGGATCATTAAAATAGGAAATTCCTGTCCTTATAGTGTCTGCAAGAAAGTTACAATGTTATGAAATATATATTAGTATTGCAGACGACACTTCATCTTTTATGAGTAAAATTATGTTTTGTATATACTATATTGTGTACTTTAAATCAGCAAAAAATAATATTTATGTTCTGATTTAATACTAGCAGTCACGTATAAACAGCACTGGGGACATTTCCTACACAAGGAAGAATTTAATTTATAACGAATCAATTGTCGGTTCAAGGTCATAACCCCTCTTAATCATAATCAACTATATTATACTCTTCTTAATTCAACCTGCCAGATCCACGAAAGTCAATCCAATATCATTTTATTAAGTCTATATAATTAACATCATGATGTCGGTTGTATTCAATATCTAACCCTCATAAACATCCACTTCTGTATAGTGTGATACCGACTAGCCATTTAGTCAAAATAAACATATAAATATAACCATATATACAATTTGTATACTGCCGACAGAACAAAACCCCATGGAAATAAATGTACAAAAATGCATACAATATTAACATGAGGCATCTTAAGATTTGGTGTACTGTATTTACGATATAGATTAATTTTAATTGTAGGACTTTTGTCCAATAGGTCAATGTTTTTGTTACATCTCCTTACACTGGAGTGTCTAATTTGTCTTCTTGTTGAATATTATGATTAGACTTGATCCAGGTTTTGTAACAACACTGACGATGGAATTGCATTAGAAAAGCCATTCCCTTTTATTGATAGAGTATCGGTGGTTTAAGTATTAGCGTGCTAACCTTGTTGATTCTCAGTGTAGCACGCACCATTCAAGAGAAAGAACAAAGACTGGTTGGCTCGGAATCAGGATAATATGTTCGAGAGGAACAGCATTTATATTCCGCAGACTGTTCATTCGGTGAGCTAGCACTAGAAAGATCGAGGTCAGTGTATTTATCTAGTACAAAACTGATATTATCATAATCGTCATCATTTCATTGAATGTAACTTGTTCTCGCCATGGTAGGGCTGACCAATTGCTATTTAATTTAATTTATTAATCTTGTATCTCCAATACTTTTACCTATTTCCAACTAAAGAAGACCATTTTGCTAAGAATTAATTAATTAATGTAGTATTTAATAGATTTATTAGATAAGCAAGAAGAATCAACATAAGAATAGTTTGAAGATATCAAATAGGTCATCAGAGGCCGTACATCGAAGGCCCGACAATACAAATGCCAAGCAAAAAAGGACCAATGGACAAATAATGATAAACGACACACTACTATGATTATATTTCTATATAATGTTATTTTTGTTGATATTTACAGTACTTGTGACTGAATATCGTGGGCTCAGTTGTTGATTTAAGCATATTTTATTGTCAAATATATACAATGGGATTGAACACTAGTTTTGCAATTTATATAAAGTTATATATCCAGTATCATACATACATAGGTCTGACAGAGAGCATGACGGATAATAAATATATAAGTATTTATGATATTAAAAAAAAATTGAACAATAACAGAAAAGTAAAAAAAAGGGGGGAGTTATGTTCCTTCAGTGAATCGCCTACTGTTCTTAATGAATGTCTGCATTTGATAGCAAATATTTTGAGCCTGATCTTTTTGAGAGTTTCCAAATAACAAAGTTCCAATATCTTTCCGAAAATTGTGATGGTGCAAAAAATCAAAGAGAATTGTCCTTTGTTCGATATAAGCGGCAGTTCAAGAGAAAGTGGGAAAGGTCCTCCCTGATATATCCACAAACACATCTCGAATCTGTTATTATATTGGATCAAAATAGGTCATACTTAAGCGAGCTACAATTACGACGTAATCTTGCATATAAAACATTGGGTCTTCTATCCCCAACTAAGAAATGAGCAGGGATTTTAGCCAGTACAACTTTACGTTTAAGGTTAATTTTAAAGGTATCAAATGTTCTGGTATTTCTGGTGTCGTTGTCTAGACTGTTCCAACGATTTATGACAGACGGGATGAACGAAGATTGGTATAACGATAAGCGACATCTTGGGACAGTGTAGTCATTTCTGTTTCGAACAGGGTAGTTGGTAACATCACGAACAAGAGGGGGTAATAGGTCACACAGATAAGATGGGGCGTGTCCATGGTACATATTATACATTAAACATAGTTTTTTGCGTTCCCGTCTACTTGATAATTTTTCCCATCCCGTTTCTTGATATAAAGATTCCCTACTCGAATATACAGTTAACCCAGTAACAATATGTGCTGCTTCTAGTTGTAATTTTTCTAGCCTGTCTTTTTCCCTCTGTGAACAGTTGTTCCAAACTTCGCAAGAATATTCTAACAAAGGTCTATATTATGTTAAGTAGATTTTTTCAAGAATTTCCCGTTTAAAATAAATTTCAATTTTCGTAGAACACATACTTGCTTGGATGCCTTAGATAGTATGTAGTCAATATGTCGTGTCCATTTACCGTCAGAACTGAAAACAATACCCAGGTGTTTATGAAAGTCAACAGAAAGTATGTTGGTTTGCCCAAACTTGAAAGTAAGATTTCCTTGTCGTCTACTTTCAAATAGCATAATGTCAGTTTTATCCGGATTTAACGTTATTAGCCAGTCTTCACTCCACTTTTTAATGTTTGAGAGGTCAGAATTAATCATGTCCTGCAAGTTTTGTAGATCGTTACTAGAATGTCCAAGAGATGTATTGTCTGCAAAAAGTCTACACATACCGTCTGTGTGGTCAGCTCTGTCGTTAATACCAATAAGAAATAGTACGGGATCTACAACTGACCCCTGAGGGACACCAGCGTATAAACAATCAATTTCTGATTCTGTGTTATTCAATACAATCTTCTGTTTTCTGTCAGTAAGATAAGTCTTAAACCATTCCAAGATGTCGCCTCTTATACCATATTTCTTTAGTTTATAAATTAGGTCTCCAATTCAGACACGGTCAAATGCCTTACTTACATCACAAAACATCAATGACAAAGGAGTCTGATTTTCAAAAGCAGTCATAATACAATGGTATATTTCAACTAGTTGATGTGAAGTGGAATATCCAGGAAGAAAGCCAGACTGGAGTTTATGTATATACTTATGTCGAAGGAAATGGTTAAAAACATATTTAAAGACAGTCCTCTCAAAAATTGTACTAACACAACTAAGAAGCGATATTGGTCTATAGTACGAAGTGATCGATTTGTCAGATTTCTTAGAAACTGTTATAACGTTAACATGGTTCCAAAACGACGGGAAACATGTTTTCCTTAGAGACAAATTAAACAATGTCCAGAGTGGACGACAAATTGTGTTTTAGCGGCAATTAACATACGGCGACTAATATCATCGGGTGCAGATGCTTTTTGTGGGTCCAGGCAAGAGATAATATCATCGATGTCCTGTTCTGTTACATTAATTTCGGTTAGAATACCGTCATGTAGGGGATATCTTTATTGTCGTTGTCTAAAGAGGCAATGGAGCAAAAATAGTCGTTTAATAGTTGCGTTTTTTCTTAGTCTTCTAATTTATATATAGTATCATGTTCATGTGCACAAATAATGAATAAGTAGGGGAATAATTCTTAAGCAGTTGCTTGACGGTTCGCCCATACATTTTTATGTTTGTTGTCTTGAGGTCAGAAAGCGATTCGCTTATTTTTTCGAAGTAAGACACTTTGCACTGTTTTTTAATATTGTTTACTTTATTGCGCTGAGACTTGTACTTCTGCTCTGTACTAAGAGTTCTTAGTCGGAGAAATTTTTGTCTTGAGTCTGTCTCTTTTTCTAATTTGCTTTTTTAGTTCCGAAGATATCCATGGCTTATCGTTATGTCTAACAAGTATCGTCTTAAGAGGTATACATTCTTTAGCTATAGCAAGGAACTTATCAGTAAAGTTAATACAAACGTTGTTAGTAGTGTCGTCGTCATTAATTATGGTATCCCAGTCAGTATCTGAAACTTGCTGTCGAAAGCGTTCATAATCACCGTGTTTGTAATCCCATACAACACGTTTAACACACTTGCTTAGTTTAAATCTACAATCAATTTCTATATATGTACAGTCATGGTCACTGATAGCTTTGTCTATCGGTATAGTACTAGATTATATAGTACGGATAGTATCACTAACCAATATAGGATCTATAGATGATGACGAATTAACTGTGAAGTGAGTTGGTTCGTGTATAACATTTACCAACCCATTCACCGACAATACATCATTAATATAAAAAGGTGTACGAGACAAAACATCAATGTTCAGATCACCAACAATCAAAAGATTTGGTGAAATATAGGCTAATCCTACCGACTGGTTAAATAATGTCCAATAATTTATATCAGTGAACTGTGGAGATATATATGAAATATTCAATAGAGTTTGCTGGGGTTTGGTTCTAATCTCAACCCAAATATATTCTTGTCTACGATCAACCTTGATATAGTCTTTGTGATACAATATAATGCCTCCCCTTAGACCTTTTCCTATGCCAGTTCTGTCTTTTCTGATAATAACGTCATATCCTGGTATAGCCAGAATGTCATCGGTAATAGAATTATCTAAATGTGTTTCAGTGAAACACAAGATATCGTGATCCAACAAATATAAAATAGAACATAGTTTGTTCCTAATACTTCTAATATTGAGATGAAAAATTGTCAGTCCATCTGAAATCGTATCATTTGTCTCCGGTCCGGGATTTTCGTCAATATCGTTCGCAAGCAGAACTATAGACCATAAGAAAAGAAAAAACTGAATATTATCAATATGAAGCTTACATTTAACAAAACATGTTGAAATAGAATTTACAAGTAGATCTAGTAAATAAAAATTCTCATCAATGGGAGAGATACTCACAATAACATTTTTATACACATAAATACAACGAGTAGAGCAGTAAAACATCCCTATTGATGCCCTGTAGCTAATTAGATCAATAGCCATAATCTAATATATAAACAATATAAAGTAAATAATGAAATTTCAGGGCAACTAAGAAACTAGGCCGATTCACGGAAGGTAATAAAAGGAGTAAAAAGGGACATATATAGGGGAAAATTTCTTGGGTATAAACTATCAACAATGGGAAAGTTATGTAGAACTGGTATACTAACATAATTTTCTTGTTAAAGTAATTAATCAGTGAAATATTATATGCTAAATTTGATTAAAATATAATGAGAAATGAAATAAAATATTTTTTGTAATTAAAAGAAATATATAAATATATATGAAGAAAAATTGAAATAAACAAAAGGACAAATTTAATAAGAAATTAAATAATATATTTTTTGTGATTCATTTAAAAAAAAATATATCTATATATATTGAAATTCAAATAAAGAAAATGACAAATTTACTGAGAAATAAAATAATATATCTGTTGTAATTTAATTTTAAAAAAGTAATTAATAAGTGAAATATGACATGCTATATTTAATTAAAATATAATGAAAATGAAGTAAAAAAGAAAATTGAATTAAAGAAAATGACAAAGTAATGAGAAATATTAAAATTTATTTGTTGTATTTTTTTTTAAATCCAATAAGAAAATAAGCCATTAATTAAAACTTTAACATATGGAGAGCAGATGATCCAAGGGCTCCCCATCCAAGCTAAATACCAACATCATTGACATTTATATATTTCTAAATGTAGTGCTTATAATAGTTTTAAAGTTTATTGTTACGTTTTCATATTTCATATATATAGTTTTAAAATTGAAAAATAAATATTCATTCTTCTTCTTCTTCTTCTTCTTCTTCTTTATCTTTAACCCCCTCTGTAGGAGAACCAGACGTCAGTATGTAGAGCAGGTGCTCTGTTTATGTTCAGTGCTCGTATTCCCTTCACCATTAGATTTTGTGCACATATATACAGTGAAGTCCTACCCACACACACTTAGCATAAAAATCCTTCTATATACAGTTAAGATTTTACAATTTGTCAGATTGCTGCTAAACGTTAATTACAGGAATAGGATAGTCTAAAATTTGTCATTGACGTACATGTATATTATATCACTTTGCTGTATTTCACATCTGTTTCCCCCAACCGTGTCGCCATTTAAAAAGTTCATTAAAATTATAGATTGACTACTTTAGATATAAAAATATGCATTTCACCACTAATTCTAAAAAGTTATCATCTCATCAGTTAAAAGGTAAGATCCATTTTATCACAGTTCACATAATACGTATAAAACCGTTTATTGACACAGTTAAAAAGTCGTCTAAAAAGAATATTCATTATGCTTCATATTTCATGTCTGCTTATATAGTTTGAAAATTTAATATAAATAGTAACTATTATATTTTTCATAATTCATGTGTGCTTATATAGTTTTAAAATTTAATAATAAATATTCCTTATTTTTTTTTTCATATTTCATGTGTGCTTATATTATAGTTTTAAAATTTAATAATAAATATTCATTGATTATTATGTTTTCGTACTAGTATTTTATTTTATTCCATTTATATAGAAAATCAAATTTACCTTTATTTACCTGTGATTGCTCTGATCATCCACCCTTAATGGGACCCCTTAATCCCTCTTAATTAGGAAGGACAACTTTCTTTGATCTTTCAAAATGTTGGCGTTCCGGGATACAGCCAATAATATATATATATACAAAACAAAACAAAACAAACTACAAAGTACATAGAGTTATAGTGTTGTTTTCCCTTAATGAAAACCTTTATTGAACACCTTTTTGATAGCGTTAATAATCAGGACAAGACAAAAGTTTCCCGTTTTAACAATTTTTCGAAAACTTAGATTAAACTACTACGAAAACGTCGTTCTATTCATTATCTTTTCTATTACCTGATAATATTTGAAGATGTAGTGAAAAAAATACATAAAGAAAATATTTTTTTATTTATTCTTTTTAAATTCAGTAATTGTGCGGACAAAAAATATGTCCATTTTCATTAAGGTAGAAACCACAAATAAAATTATCTTGTTATTATTTGTATTCTGTATATTCTATATAATGTGTAATATAATCTTTTATATGGTCTAGTTTCAGTAATGGAGAATACACTCCAACTGTAGATTCTTAAAGATAATCAACGAGACCCGTAAGGGTCGAGTTGATTATTTTTAAGAAACTACAAGTTGGAGTGTATTCTCTTATATAATACATTTCCATCTGCAAAAGTATTTTTATTTCATATTTTTACACTTTTAATGTTTAAAAAGCCAAATAAGACAACAATTAACAAAACTAAAACAACAAAATTGTATCGGCATTCGTGCTTTCGATTCCCGTTTATATTTAGATATTTCAAGCTCTTTCCAGTAAAAAGAATCGTTTATATTTAGATATTTCAAAGTCTTTCAGTTGTCCCAAATGTTCACCTGTGGTCTGTCTGATTTGTTATTACTTGTGGTCGGTTCGTTAGTTGTCTTTGTATTGCGAAAATACATTTTAAAAGTTCACATGCTCGTCAATTCTGAACATAAATTATGCCAGACCTGAAATACTTGTATCGTGTCTTGTATATATTGATCAATTGCTTTTTTAAACAAATTGTTGGTATTTTTTTTTTTAACAAAGCTTACTATCAAGAGTCAACTATACTAATTATAGCGTATAATAGTGTGGTCAACATAGTCGAGTGGTTAGATGGAAGTTTTGAAAGTCAAAAAGCCCAGCAGTGATTCGATACCCGAAAGTCCCAAGATATGTCTATCACGTTTTTAAGCCTAAAACAGTAAAAGGTTAAAGTTCATATATTCAAGAGCAAAAGAATAAAGAATAATCCACTGTTCGAACAATAGTGTGACGTCAGAGAAGTGTATTATTCATGCTTATGGAACGATGTGTAACACTTCAAGACCTACATATTTCACCGTGACACTCGTGCTTACAATAGTGTGCCGAAGGATTTTATTTAGCTTTTTTGCCGTATATATAATATGGGTTTCGCTAGTTACAATATAGTATTTATTTCTAGTGTTAAACAGCAAATATAATGGAGTATACAAAAGTGACCACAATTGTGACACATGCGTACACAATATGATTGTGGATTATTTACTCATCATAATAGAGACAACATTATTCGAACACACCTATATTTGTAAACATTAACCGAATGTAAACAAGACTGTCACGTGGTGGAATGACACAATTCATGATCAAGTATGTATTTTAAAGTTCATATATTCAAGAACAAAAAAATAAACTGTAGATTCTTAAAAAATAATCCACTGTTCGAACAATAGTGTGACGTCAGAGAAGTGTATTATTCATGCTTATGTAAAACACAGAGGTACTAATTCGTGACTAATCTGGTCATAGTACATTTTATCATTTCGTAGAAATTGTTGTTTGTATCACAATGGAAAAATGGTTTATAGTGATATAAAAATAACTTTTATATAATATGCTACAAATTCATAGCATTATAATATTTACTTCTGTTTAGGTCAATGTTTTGTACCGTGAGAATTAGCATCTCTATGATAATGGTAACATTTGTTAAGAAACTTGGATAGTTATTTTTAAGTGACACGATAAATGAACAGACTAATATTTGTTGATAGGCAGTTATTTTTTAAATTTCACAATAGTTAATCCACTGATTAATGCTGAACTTCAACAGATTGTAGTCTGGATTCACGTCGCAACAGGTCATTATCATTGAGGTCCTTGATCAATGTTTTTTCACTATCTTCGTAGACTTTTGCAAAGATACGACCATCGTAGGACCAACACGAGTTTATATCGTCGTTTTGTCGTAGTTTGTTGAGTTCAGAAATCAACGCATATCTGTGGGTTGTTAGGTTTTCATAAATAAACGTTCCATACTGATGTTGTTTTAGTTTTCGCTTGTTTGAAAAAAAACTTGTTGTCTAGGCCTATAGGAAATAAAGCGGGCTATGATATCTGCTTTGTCGTCTTGTACTGGACCAATAGCATAAGTCCTACCAAGATCCTGCAGTTGAAGATCTAATCCTAACTCATTATTACAGATGTCGAGGACAAGTTGATCTGAATTAATAGGCTTTATAATTTGGCCATTGGGCTTTGTAGGCAATTTTACACTATTAAATCGCAGGCTGGTACGACGAGATTATTGCTCGGTTTCTTCAAGCCTCCTATCTAGGCTGGCAACAGATTGCTTAAGCTGTTCAATTGTGCCCAGTTGATCATTTATTTTAACGCTTTGGCTTTCGATGATTTCGTCTAGCTTTTTGGTTTTATTTGCTAAGCCCTTTATTGTTCTTTGTTGGTTGGATAGAAGGATTTGTTGGTTTGTTATGATGTTCTACATATCAGTCATATATGTGGTGATAGCAGCTGATATTGTCTGACGAATGGTTAGCTCGAGGTTATGTTGGATTGCTTCTGTAATCATAGGGACCAGTGTTGTAACAAATGATTAACTTTTTATGCTATTATTGACAATATCAGCTATTTCAATCTCACGTTTGGTCGGACCCTTAGTAGATTTAGCACTGGACTGTTTCGGGATATGTCTGCCTGTTGGTGTTTTAATAGCACTGTCGCTAGTTTGTCGTGTATTTGGTCCGACAGAGTTTGATAGCCTGCGACGTGATTGTCGTTCGTTTTGTTTAATTTCATAAGGTTGCTAATTTGGGCTTTCAGGTTTTTGGCGTTTTAAGCTGTTTGTCTCTTGTTGGGGTTCAACCTGGGAACAATTTGGTAATGTATTATCAACTGGTTCTGATTGAGAAAGTTCATCGTCAATGCTTACCGATTGATCATTGTTTACGTGATCGGCCATTTTGATGTAAACAAATGGAGTCATTAACTTTTACTGTAGAATAGTCTTCAAAGTAAATTTTTTCCCACAATTTTCAAAAAACATTCGGGTATCAAAGGTTTCAATACATCTTAAATTGTTAGCACTACAATACAAAATTCCACCAGAACAGTTGTTTTATAGGAGTTACGTGATACCCGTCATGACCTGTCGCGTCTGTTCGAATGTCCAAACAATTGATGCTTGTTATTGTGAATATGACATTCTCCATAGACAAGGAACTTGTTAATGTTCCATCACATGGAAAAGTTAACATAATCTAATTAAAAAAATAAATCATGGAAGCCAGAATGTGCTTTGAGTTTTAACATGGGTTGGCGGATATTAGTAGATTTTATCCCTCGCCTCTGTCTCGAGATAAAATACTAATATCCGCCAACCCATGCTAAAACTCAAAACACATTCTGGCTTCCATGAATTATTTCGATTCTGATATGTCTAAGAGTACAAATACGGTAGTATATTTTGATTGGAAGTCGGTTATTTATACTTACGTTTACGGAATATGTCGCACACAATTTATGTTATTACCTAATTGTAAGATTTTCACACATTTATTGCCAAATTTTTCGTATAAGGACCCAATAAATGTGTGAAAATCTTAAAATTCTGGAGAACTGAGCTATCGTATGCACAAAACAAAAACAGGGGCAAAAAGATGCGTCTTTTAGGAATGGATACATGTCCTAGTTTGAATGACATAATGGAAATAAGGTGCAATAAATGTACTCGAAGCGAGCAGGGGTACGATTTTTAAACCTGCCGAGTTGCATGCCTTGTGTATTATTAGTATCTATATAGGGTCGACACATGCAATTTGATGTTAACATAATATTGTATGAATATTGACACGAACAAGTTAAAATAAGGAAAAAAGAGATGAAATAATAAAGAAATAAAGAAATGTTATTGAAAGTAAATTTGTAAACAGAAAGTTAGAAAAAGGGGGGTGGTCCGTGCCACGAGCGCCTGTGTGTGGGAACGGAAGTGTATAGTAAATAAACAACTTCGGTATTTGTGATGGTGTATAGCGACGATCCATTGCTTGCTGGACATGTAGCGTTTGAAATATGGTAAGTTTTTTAAAATTTATTTTAATTTGGAAAGATTATTGACGTATATAGCGCTATATTTGCGTTCTTAGTTTCTTTATAATCATTTTAACAAGATCTGAGATGTTACTTTAACCGTGTGTAAAAGATTCAGCTGCAGATCACTAAAGCTGTCGCATTTTAATATCAAAAGATGATTTTAAACATGCATTATTATAGTCCATAAAGTAAAGTTTAACTAGACAATGCGACTATTATATACACAAATATCACTGTTATACCATGTAAAAGTATTAAGTCAATATATACTTGACAAATGTACAAAAGATGCCTTTAATTATATTCGGTGTCTTTATGATAAGTGTATACAGTAGAGTTCGTTTATAACGAACAGATTTGTAACGAAATCAGGCTTATAGCGAAGTAAAGATAAATCCCCGGTCCCATCGCTATTTAAACAATGTATTTGTGAAGGCCTATTACGAATTTTTTATAACGAAATCAGGCTTATAGCGAAGAGAATTTTAAACCCAAACAACGTTTTTATTACTCAAAATTGACATGATATAACAAATAAAATTGCTAAGGGAACGATCATTTAACTTGAAGAGGGGAGGGAGGGGGAGGGGTTATGGTTTTTTCTAAAAAAAATATTCTGATTCCCAATGTTGCTTAAAAAAATATTCTGATTTTGGTGGAGGAAAAAAAAAATAATCTGATTCAGAGTTTTTGTCATATAACCTAATGTTGAATTTTGGAAAAAAAAATTCGCGATTTATGCGACAACAAAATTAAATATTCTGAACGTATCAACATATCTGATGGTGCACGAACAACTTTGTTCAATAAGGGACTTGTATCTTGCGATGTCAATCAAAGTTAGCGATATCAATCAGATATCCCGCGGAAACGCCCTCCTAGTTGGAGGGAAATCGTTGTGCTAAAACATGTGAAATCAGTTTAAGATCTACATTCAAAAGAGAAATCGGACGGTAGTTATCAAGACATAAAAGGTCCCCCTTTTTAAATAGTAACGATAAAATACTTGACCGTTGTGAATAAGACATTAAAGCTTCATTGTAACTCTTATTATAGATATCCGTAAGAACAATTTTTAATTTCCCCCGAAATGCTCTGTAAAATTCTACGGTTAACCCATCTAACCCTGGAGATTTATTCAATTTCATGTTTCCTATAGCCTCAGAACATTCGGTATCAGTTACCTCCCCATCACAATCGAATTTTTCTTTGTCGTTTAAAATTTTATCTAATTTTGTATCAAAAATATATTCTTTTGATGAAATTTCATCTGTTTTTTTCGACGTATAAAGTTTTTCATAGTAGTCCTTAATTGTATTAAGTATTTCCCCTTGTTCTTTAATAACTTTATTGTTTTCATCTAGTAACTTACTTATAGATTTTTTAACCTGTCTTTGCTTTTCTAAACCCAAAAAGTATGAATTATTTTTTTCACCCAATTCTACCCATTGTTCTCTCGACCTAATTTGCGCCTTTTGGTTATATATTTGTTCTAGTTCTTTCTCAATATCATTAATTCGTTTATCTAAACTTTCGTCTGTGATATCTAAAGAGTCCCGATGTGTGGATAAATCTTGTAGTTCTTTTTCTAAAGATCTTCTAGCTTCTCGATTAAATTTTGATTTACTTTTACAATATATAATAGTTGCTTCTCTAATTTCTATTTTTAGAACGTCCCATAAAAGCCGACAATCTACGTTATTGTTTACCTTATCGTAAATATATTTATCAATCAGATTATTAATCAATAGTTGGTACTCTACTTCCTGTAGTATTGAATTATTGATTTTCCAATAACCCCTACCCTTTTCTGAAACCCCTGGTATAAAATTTATATATACACTTTGGTGATCAGTAGATTGTATGGTTACAGGTTTAATTTTACATGTTTCTACAAGAGAACAAAAATCTGTCCCAATAAATATCATATCTATACGACTGGCCTGTGTTTTTATCCTTCCGTCGCCAAGTAAATTGTTGTTTATCTTGATTAAATTTTCTCCAAATATCTGTTAAATTATTTGTTTTTATAAACGTTTTTAAACATGCTACTGGTTGTATAAATGTACCATTTTTACATTTACTTTTCCTATCAATTGGCATAAGAGTTTCGTTAAAATCGCCCCCAACTATTGGTATTCCAGTCCCGTGTTCCTTTAAGAATCTACTTACATTTAAAAAAAACACATTTCTCAATGTTCTGCAGTTAGGTGCATATATACTTACCATTGAAAACACGGTGTTTTCAATTTGTATGTTTATAAGTATCATTCTACCATCTTCGTCCGTAAACTTATCCATAATTTCGTAATTCAATGATTTATTGATAACTATACCTACCCCCCTACTTGCGGATGTACCGTTACTACAATAAATAGCGAAATTTGTTTTGTTTTTTATTTCATTTTCAATATTTTCATCTAAATGAGTTTCCTGTAAAAAAGTTATTGAACATTTTTGTGTTTTTATCCACTCAACTACCCTATTTCGTTTTTCTCTCCCGTGAATACCATTAACATTCAAACTACACAAATTTATCATATTTTTAGAAATCATATTGTTTATGAGTCACATCAATCGTAATATAAATAGTATACATAACTATAATTTAACACCATCATTAAAAAAATACATCGAATGTTCAACAATACATGACAATACTTTTTCGAATATTTACATAGTTTATCTACATATATTTTCATCAATGTTTTATAACCCGTAATTTTGACATGTTTTATACCGTTAAAGGGTTTTAATAGTTTACATGTACATGAATCTTGACCTTCGACAGTTTCGTGCCAGCTGACCAACACGACTATTGCGTGTAGTTGTCTGTTTGAAAGTGTGCACGTGTGATATAATATACATAACGTACTTTTAAGTTCAACATAGTGATGGGATATAATTTGTGTAAGAGTATAGATTCCAATAACGACCATAGTTATGTTATTTATATTTTGGAATATATCTGAAAAATTGCGCACGTGTTCAAAATATGAAAGTTTCGGATTTGACTGAGCCTGTACAGGTAAGTACATGTAAATATTTTTAAACATTTTTCTGTATTTAAACTGGTACTGTATTTTCATGTTAACCAATAGTTTCTCTTGTTCACAAACATCTCTCAGCAGTGCACATTTGTTTTTAATTGTACATGTTGTATACAAACACAAGAATTATTATTGTATTCATAATTATATCGATTGGCGTAAATCTCATCGGTCTGTTGACATTTTTTGATAGACTTAATCAAGGTCGTTACTATTAATAGTCTGGGGAAAAACCAAGGTCGTTCGTGTTTATGATATATGTAAACAGTAATCAGCTGAGAAATTTTTCCAAATTTGAATGGAGGATTTTTACACGGATATTTGTTTACATTAAAAATCATAGAAGCTTTCACATGTTTATAAACTGAATTATTATTATACTGTCTCATCAACATTAAACTTGACACTGAATTATGACAAATTGATAATATATTACACATCGATTTTGTACATGTATACAATATTATATACTCATCATCATTTATACTCATATCTATATTCATACATATATTTTCTGACGTACTATCAGTTTGTTTATCATCTACTACGTTCACAATTAATTTTACTCTGTTTGAGCTGAAAAATTGCTTTATTTTTTGATTTTTTTAAATGTTTTCGTAACATAAGATAAAAAAGAATAACAATAAATATTAAGATGTATACATGATATAACTTGTTTACAAGGAATAGCATGAATAGGTAATTATTTAGTTTTTTATTTATCAACATTAATTTTACTCTATTATTGAGCTTAGGACATTTATAATAATGCATTTTTTTTTGTATATATCAATATATATATATACGTCTGAAAATTAAACCAAACAGTGTTAGAATTAGATTTTAGAGCTGTCAAATTTTTGTTCTTCCCTCGACGGGATTTGAACCCACACCATTGTTACACTGCAGCACCATTCGCTTAGCCTTACGTCCAGCGCCCTAGACCACTCGACTACATCCACTCCCTAAAAAAGGAGCTTCAATAGTCGTAGTGTTACCTTGTCTCGTAAGGAAAATCTAGGGATAGACGCAAGACATGTGTATAAGCGTGTGTAGATGGTACATATATACTTAATATTATAATTTGACAGCAATCTAACTCAGCAATATATATATATATATATATATATATATTTTGTAAAGACAATTGTCAACATAAATATTACAGTTACAAAGAATTAATTTGACTTTCCATCTGCAGTTTTGGCTTTCTTTGGTCCATTACTATCACTATTTTTATCATAGAGTCTCTCTGTAGGTGTTGGTGGGGTATGGTTTCTCACATTCTGTTTGTTTGTGTTGCCTGGTGTTTTCAGAAAAGTTTGTATTGAGTGTTGACCCTTTTCTGATTTTTCAGTGTTTTTATTGTTTGTTGTCCTGACCTTTCTAGGTGAATCTTTTGCTGGTTCTGGTTTGTTTATGTTACCTTTAGTGGAAGAAGCTTCTTTGGTGGAAGCTTTTGTTGACTTGTTTTTATTTGTAATTGTCACATCAACATCTACATGTGATTGTTTAATTGTTTTTCTACCTTTGGAATCATCTTGTTTTGTTTCATCATCTTGCCTATCATCTGTTCCTGCATGATGTTGTTCTGGTTCACTATTTTCTTCATTGAAATCTTTAGAACAATCCATCATTTTATGCCCACTTTCATGACACTTTCTACACACCCAATCATTAGGACAGTCATATATTAAGGGTCCTGGAGTTAAACATTTATGACAAGTTTTGCCACTGTCTTGAGTATAATTTCTGTTTTGGAACTCTGGTTGCCCAGGATGAAATACTCTTGCTATGTATTTACCTATTTTCAACATTCTTGGTAAAGGTTTGCTTAATAATTTACTGATCACCAACCTATCACCAGTCTCACAGTTGGTTAGTTTTCCATCCACTCTCAGCCTATCTCTAAATATTCCTTGAATTTCACATCCTTCCATAGCTAAAGCTCGGTCAATCTGTCCATCATCGGCAGATAGGGGAACATTTTTGATCTTTATTCTAATTGTATCTGGTTGATATCTAGAGGGATTGTGAGGATTTTGTAGGTGCAAGGGGATCTGCCTGCCACGCAGATTTATTCCTTGAACCAACAGTGACTGTCTGTCCTCCTCATTATCCATGTAGATTCTCCACATCTCGCGCGCACGCTGAATCCCTTTTATACATTGGGCTTGCACTTTATCGCCTATGGCCTTATACATTTCGACATTTGTTAACCATAACGACCGTTCAGGCTTGCGAGACCCAAACATATCTTCATCTTTAAGAAAGATCGGTTTCACATTTTCACTTTCTCTATAATGAGATTGTGTATAGCCTTGTTTTGGGAATTGATTATTGTGTTCATTTGTATCATCTGTATCTTGATTTTTATCTTGACGGTTGTTCCCGGACACAACTTGGGAGTACGACGCCATTTTTTCATTGTTTACAAGTTGTTCGTCAACTTCAATGCCATTATTCATCGGTTGCTCACCTCGCAATCCTTGAATGATTTGGTTAATTTGATCTTCACTCAATTGATTATACAATAACTCAAATTTTGACGACATTGCTTACCGAATTTCTATCTAAATTAAGTTTTATATTGGAGTAGTGTTTCAGTAAGCCTTGGCAAACTAAGGGCCATTTGGACTTTCTTTAACAAGATAATATTAAAAAAAACAAACCGATTTGGATATTTTTTCCTGTGTGAAATCGACGACGCCACGCTATCACAGTTCGTTTTATAGAGTTTTGTTATCGCTTGTCGTCCGTCATTTTTGCGTGTCCGTCATTTTAAACAGTTTTATCATCACTTGTGTTGTCCGTCATTTTAATTGCCCGGAATCGAAGATTCGGGGTATAAGTTTTTGCCCTGTCCTTCTGTCTATGTCAGAGATTGGGACGGGGGCATCAGTGTTTCACAAGCGCATCTTGTTCGGTTTTGAAATCCTTTTGCATCCGTCATTTTAATTTTTTTAATTTTGCTGTTTGAGTGAGAGTATGTAAGCTTTATGATGTTATCTTGTATATTTTGGATTGGACCGAGGAATGGTTGAGTATCTTA
This sequence comes from Bathymodiolus brooksi, assembly GCA_963680875.1. NCBI lineage: Eukaryota > Metazoa > Mollusca > Bivalvia > Mytilida > Modiolidae > Bathymodiolus > Bathymodiolus brooksi. The sequence goes on along the minus strand of OY804590.1, from coordinate 3,303,789 downwards.
TTTGAATTATGCCGTTCATATATATTGCAAACTAACCTTGTATGGGTATATTTTAGCAGACTATTTTATATGCACACAAGTCGAGCAAAGATGTACCTTGCAAAGGAATTGGAGCATGGTTTAAGACCCAAATAGTCAGATTAGCCAGTACATTAATGTTTGCACTATTCAGCCAAGATATGATATACTATATATTTACAAATCATGTCCAGTAGACAGACAGTAATATTTGATTGATTGATTGATGTTTGGTGTTTTAACGCCAATTTCAACAATATTTCAGCTATATCATGGCGACCAGTTTTAGTGGTGGAGGAAACCTCAGTACCCGGAAAAAAACACCGACCATGGGCAAGCAACTGGTAAGCTTTATCACATGCGGCTGCGAGTCGAGTGTACCCTTTTTGTAATTAACAAAGCCGGGCTTGAACCCACGCCGTATTGGTGATAGGCTTGTATGAGTTGTTAGATCCAACGACCTAACTCATTGAGCCATCCGGGCTCTTTATAAGTTAATAAAAAGTACAAACCTGTTGATGCAAAACAAGCAAAGAAGGGACGAAAATATAAGGGGGAAAGAAAGGTATTATATTGTAGACACCAGGGTAGGTAATAGTTATTACAAACCTATCAGCACTGTTTAATTTATTATTCAAAATATAATAAAATGTGAATTATACACTAGAACAGGTTTTTTTGCTATTGCCTAAGTAACGGCATATTTATTCTTGACAAATACCAAAGGTTTTCCCCATAGATAATGATTGTATCCTCTCGGTCGTCAAAGTACTGATTGCTAAACATTTGGACGCTTCAGATACACTTAGCTATGACATTTTATTGAAAGAGAAAATCAAGCGACTATACACTGCGTTTACAAGCGACTATCCACTACATATATGATTGCCAACAAGCACCTATACCCTGCAATTCTTGCATCACCATCTTTGACCCAAACTTTCTCGGCATTGATACAACTTACAAAAATCTGTCTTTGCATGCCAAAGGTGTATATGAAAGGCTTTTAAAAAACGTATATTTCAATATCATAGCATTTTCGAATATTTTGTAAAAATCTGTCAAACAAGACAGGCACTCAAACTTCTACTGATCGATGGTATTTTTTGGACATTTAATCTTGCATTTGCAGCATTATTGCAGTGTTTCATGCATCAAATATACACATGGACCTTCGTAAGGCAAATTAAAACTTTGGTTGCTTTGTATAAGCTAAAACCATTACAAAATCTTACCTGAGGTAATGTGTTTAGTTCTGCAAGCGATGGATCGTCGCTATGCATCATCACAAATATAGAAGTTGTTTATTTACTGTACACTTCCGTTCCCACACTGTAATTTTAATTACGGAAGACGGATCACAACCATCTTTTTCTTAATAATTGCAACTCAGCTGGGTTTTTTTCATAACCTATAATAAAATGAAAAAATATATATTACACTGTTGGAACAGTTCCAGCATTCAATAGAAAAATCGTAGAAATATGTAAATTCGATAACCCTTACATACATATAAATGACCCCTCCTGGCTTAGTTCAGGTACTTCAATAAAAAGTGATGGGGTTAAATTAGTAGACAGTAGATTTTTCTAAGGCATTTCTCTTAATTAATAAAAACAATAGAAAGCGAAAATCGCACGATTTTTGCACGACGATCGGGCACAATTAATATTTTATATCGTTAATCACTTAATTGTCAAGAATTTGGTAATGTGACGTCATTATAACGTCATATTAGAAAACAATATAATACTACGTGCGTCCTTGACAACGCTTAGCGATTAGCGATAATTGGAATCATCTCATGCGCCCACATGATATGAACTATGTCGGTTTTAAACATCAAAGGGAAAATAAACAAAAGAGCAATAATAATTTTTAACTGTTTTAAACACCAAAATGAAAACAATATATATCTAATAACTTACACTCAATGACCAATTGAAGACAAATGTTGTAATAAGGTCTCCCTCAAAAGATCTTTACGTAAATTAACATTGTTTCGTTATGCTACGGGAAGATACGTTCGTTCGTCAGTTATCGAGAAATCTCTATTAAAGGAATCCAGTTAGCAAAGTTCGTACATGTATTATTATTTGGCAGAACATCATCAATATACCTGGGAGTGAGATTAAAGGCTTAAGCCTTTCTACTTTGTTTTGTCTTTGATAAGTTTTTGCATAGACTCACTCATAGGAGTATAGAAAAAATGGAGAGGAGAGGGGCATAGTTTGTTCCCATAGGGATGCCTAGCTATGATTTGTTGAAAAATGTGTCATTCGAACTATATACCTGGGAGTGAGATTAAAGGCTTAAGCCTTTCTACTTTGTTTTGTCTTTGATAAGTTTTTGCATAGACTCACTCATAGGAGTATAGAAAAAATGGAGAGGAGAGGGGCATAGTTTGTTCCCATAGGGATGCCTAGCTATGATTTGTTGAAAAATGTGTCATTCGAACTCGACAAATATATGTTATCGACAAGGAACTCCAACATTTTGATGACTTCATTTTATGTGTAGCACTTTTTCGTTTCGTGCTTGACAAAATAAGTTAATTCGTGACCCAATACTATAAACTTGTAGCGTTGCCACCATTTTTTAAAAGTAAAATGCGTTGTGAATAATTTACTTTAAAGAGGAAATGAAAGTGTAAGAGGTAAGAAATGTCAAATATTTGGCTAGATGAAATTTTTGAGAATTAAAATTATCCTCTTCTTTCAGTATCCACTTTTGATTGATTGAGTGAGTGGGTGACTGTTGCCCCTTTGTATGCCAAGCCCTTTTCACTGATCAGTGCCAAGGGATTTTTAGTCAAATTTGTTTACTGTGAAGTCATGACGTTATCAGTGTAAAACGTCACAGTACATGACCTAATGTAAAATTGCACACACGTTTTTTGACTTTGTGGGGTGTAAATTGTAATGTAAAATTACACACACGTGTTTAGACTTTGTGGGTTGTTTTACAAGGGTACCTGTTAAATGCGAAACGAAATCGAAACGAAACGAAACGAAATAGATCGAAACGAAACGAAATTTACCGAAACGAAACGAAATCGAAACGAAACGAAATAAATCGAAACGAAATTGACAGAAACGAAACGAAACGGAATAATACAAAATGAAAGAAACTTACTTTAATGAAATATTAGAGAAAGTATCGTTTAGGCGTAGAAAAGATGGTTTATTGTATTCCAGGTTATATTCATTTAATGTATATTTCATTTATCATACACATTTATATGTTCTGGGGGCCCGGGTGGCTCAATGAGTTAGGTCGTTGGATCTAACAACTCATACAAGCCCATCACCAATACGGCGTGGGCTCGTGCCCAGCTTTGTAAATTACAAAAAGGGTACACTCGACTCGCAACCGCAAGTGATAAAGTTTACCAGTTGCTTGTCCAGGGTCGGTGGTTCTCTCCGGGTACCCCGGCTTCCTTCATCACTAAAACTGGTCGCCATGATATATCTGAAATATTGCTGAAAGTGGCGTTAAGCACAAAAATTCGAATTCTTTATATGTTCTGTAATATCTACGAGTGGCTCAATGAGTTAGATCGTTGGATCTATGCAACTCATACAAGCTTATCACCAATACGGCGTGGGTTCGCGCCCGGCTTTGTAAATTACTAAAAAGGGTGCACTTGACTAGCAGCCGCAAGTGATAAAGTTTTCCAGTTGCTTGCCCATGCGGCCGGTGGTTCTTACCTGGTACTCCAGCCTCCTCCACCACTAACACTGGTCGCCATGATATAGCTAAAATGTTGTTGAAAGTGGCGTTAAAACACCAAAAATTAAACAAAATAAAATCTGTAATATCTATGCATTGTATTGGATACGCTGTGTGTTTACACAATTAACTGTGCTTTATCCAATAAACCATCTTTTGGAATTGGCGTTTATTATTTTGATATTTGGTCGAATTTCTTAAATCTCCGACACCTCGTTTGAGATTGTGTGTGGTTATATGGACTAAGCCCATATTCCATAAGGTTTTCAGTTCATCCGGCACTTTGTGAATCTGCATGCAAGTTTCAACCTATATGACCCTTGAATTTGTGACCTTAACTTTTGATCAAGTGGTTCCACACAAGAAAACGTTTCTGGCAAGAAGATCTTTCACAAAATTGTCCACTGTTAAATTAAGTCAGACTGTGGTGGCAACCTTTGATTTCCGATCAGTTTTCAATTCACACGTTTGTTAGAGAAAATTCCTACAATTCAATAATTAAATCTGTAATACATTATCTGTCAAGAGCTCTTTGTACAAACTTCCAGTAGAGTCCAAAGTTAAACTAAGTTCGACCCTGGCGGCTATCTTGGATTTCCAATCGGCATGTGATTCTCAATTTAGAAGAGGACAAGAGGAGAAAGGAAAATTCTGACGCTAGTACAAAAAAAAAACAACAAAAAAAGAAGAAGAAAAAAAAATCAATTTATCAAACAGGTGGTAGGGACCGTATTGAACTTGCAGTGAGATGTGAGCGTTTGCTCCATGTTGAAGGCCTCACTGTGACCTTGAGATGAAGAACAGCAATAAAAGCGCTGTTCCTTTGCTTTGGGTTTTGTCAAGTGCGTGTAGGGATTTCATACACCTTATCCCTTCCTTTTTTTATTAATTCTGACAAGAAGATCTTTGAACCAAATTCTAATAGGATCCAATGTTAAACTACGTGTAAGGGGCCCGGGTGGCTGGGTATATGTTAGAAACAAATATAACATTTCACGCTTGTTAAGTTTTCAGGTCATATAAAATTCCCAAGTATTGTGTCTGAACTTTTTCACTTCTTGCCAAAATTAAGGGAGAGGTGGCGCTCGCACTCCTCGTAGCCCCTTCCTATGTGCATGTCCCCTCCCCTCTTCAAGTTAAATGGCCGGTCCCCAAGTCTTAAAAAAGAAACTTAACATGTAGTTTTGCAAGATGAGTGTACCGTTTTGTGCAGTATACCGTTTAAATTTTGCCAGATTGGTCATGATTTAAAATGTCTTTTTATCTCGACAGTCTTTCTTATAATAATAGAAGCCATAATTTGTTGCATATTTGAATATGAATATATGTTGTTTATCTCATCGTTAGCAAGGGGTAAACTTTAAGAAAACAATGAAAAAAATTCTCAAGGGCAAAAACTGAAATAAATACATATAATAAATAATTGAATAATTAAACAACGGTAATTTTGCAATTATTTCGAAGCGGCACTAATAAGCATTCTCAAGTAACAGTACCCGGCCTACCTTACAAAATGGGGGTGGGGGGGGGGGTCTTCCGGTGTCGCTGGACCCCGACTCCTGTACATACGGATTCTGATGCCAATTTTAGATCCAATCTCCAGACTTGTCTAACTAAAGCCTCTTTAAGCCCCAATTTTTGAAGAATAATCCAAGCAAAAACATATATACCCCTTTTCAGCCATTTATGAATGAAAGATTAACCCATGCCAGACATATAATCAATAATAGGACCCCGATTGTCAGACCATCACCATGTATATAGGAAGTAATATTCCCCCACGTAACAGTCATTTTCATTTTGTCATTCGGCACAGTATAGCTGGAATATCACTGATGTGGCGTTTAGCAGTCAACAATCGATGAATCAATCAGTTCGTCATTGCTAGATGAAGAACGATTTTTTTTAAATATAACCTGGAAAACAATGAACTTTTCTACTATCCTTTTCTACGGTTAAATGATACTTTCTCTATTTTTTTCGTTTAATTTTTGTCTTGTATTTACCCAAGAAATTGTTTCGTTAAAATAGGTTTTATTTCATTTTGAATTATTCCGTTTCGTTTCGTTTCGGTCAATTTCGTTTCGATTTATTTCGTTTCGTTTCGATTTCGTTTCGTTTCTGTAAATTTCGTTTCGTTTCGATGCATTTCGTTTCGATTTATTTCGTTTCGTTTCGTTTCGTTTCGATTTCGTTTCGCATTTTACAGGTACCCGTTTTACAATGTAAAACTACACACACGTACGTGTTTAGACTTTGTGGGTTGTAAATTTACAATGTAAAATTACACACACGTGTTTTGACTTTGTGGGTTATAAATTTACAATATAAAATTGCACAATCATTTTTCAGACTTTAATAGGTAAAATAGAAAATTACTGATGTATTTAAAAAAAAATGTGTCTAATGTAAAATTGTACACTTGTTTTTCCCCCCACACTTTATTGAATCTAATAATTGTAAAATTGCATGTGCGTTTATCACACTTTAAATAATGAAATAAATGTAAAATTTGACATACGCTTTTGCCCTAAAAAAACCAATGCCAATATACGTCGTGGTCGTGATCTTATGTTAGTTGGATATTTTTTGTATAACTAGCTATGCAATCACTGCCTATCACTACTAACGCTGGGAGTTCGAATTCCACTCGGGCGAGGTGTACTCGATACAACATTATGTGATAAAGTTTTTCGGTGACTTCCGGTAGGTTGATGGTTTTCCCCGGGTACTCCGGTTTCCTCCATCAAAAAAAAAAACTGACCACCACGATATAACTTAAATATTGTTGAAAGTGACGTTAAATACCATAACTCTCTGTTATATATATCAACATTAAATAACAAATAGTATGGAGGAAGCATGGTAAATATTCACATGTAAAGTTGAAAGAATCGACATAAATGACATGAGTATCTCTCTAGTCCAGCTCCGAGTAATGAGTGTTGGATTTTAACCTTATATATGAGAAAGTTCAACAAAGATATATAACAGTTTAATTATTGCCTGTGATCTGTGTTTTTTTTCACCCGTTAAGTTTTGTTCTTTCAACACGTTAATCTATCCATCTAAAAAATATATATTGACAAAAGCTATGAATTGTCAATATGTTCAATATGTTTCTTAAAATTCAAAGCCGATACAAGCACATGGCACGAACCACTTTATTACATCTCGAGCATATAGTGATTGCTCTAGAACGTATGTTTGGTGTAGTACAGAGAATACAGTTTCGCTGTTTCCCCTTTCCAAAACGTACAAGTCTATTTCTGTTGCCTTGATTAACAAGCTGGCGTCGCCTGATAACATTATCGACAGATCGAGGATTGCAGGGGGAGGGGCTCAATAATAGTGAGTAGACATGATCCGACTTTTGTTAAACTCAATTGATTCCGTTCAGATGACCCTTTATTTTTTATCTATTTATTAATTTCACTTCGTCAGTCACCACATTGTCATTGTCAAACATTGCAACATACAAATTAAACAAATTATAATCAAGGTATGCTGAGCGGGTCGGTACAAAAGATGTCGAGAGAGAGACTGAGAGAAATAAAAAAAAGGATGACATCTCGGACACGCACAAGTCAACTGACCAAAGTAGGCCTACAGTAGTTGTTGGTATCAAAAGTAGTTTCTACCAAATTTTGGTATATTGACTTCAGTTTAACTTTAAACTGATTAATATTCTTATGAAGGCAAGTGGGTAAAACGAGGCACGAGGGTTCCTCTTGGTAATTTTTTCCTAAGCCTCGGAATCCTATCTGAATAACATTTTCTGCTGAAATTGTTTTGCCCTATGCTTTTTCAAATAAAAATGTTGTAGACTTAGACTAAAACGTGTACTTATTCAGCTGCCTAGGGCATTCAATTAGTGAAGATATGTTTTATATTTGGTTGTCGATAAAATAATTTGACTATTATTTTTAGTTTATTAAAATACATCTATTAATAAATGTACCAGCTCATTATAATTAATGGTCCAGACAAATAAACAAGTAGAAAGCTGTTTTCTAAATCACAATTCATCAATTCATTTTTGCTGTACTGATTCCTTCCTTATGACACACCGTGGTGGACTTAGTTGGAAAATTGTAGGAGGGGGGCCAAGTTTCCTTTTTCCCTGGGGCCCAAAAATTCTCTTAGCGGCCCTGCCTAGACATTTAAATTAGACACAAGTTTATAACTCCTAATCCTGAACGGAAAGTTGGGGCCATTTCAGAGGGTACCCTACAGTACCCTATATATATATATATATATACGTCTGAAAATTAAACCAAACAGTGTTAGAATTAGATTTTAGAGCTGTCAAATTTTTGTTCTTCCCTCGACGGGATTTGAACCCACACCATTGTTACACTGCAGCACCATTCGCTTAGCCTTACGTCCAGCGCCCTAGACCACTCGACTACATCCACTCCCTATAAAAGGAGCTTCAATAGTCGTAGTGTTACCTTGTCTCGTAAGGCAAATCTAGGGATAGGCGTAAGACATGTGTATAAGCGTGTGTAGATGGTACATATATACTTAATATTATAATTTGACAGCAATCTAACTCAGCAATTTTTAATATATTGGATAGGATAATGAAGAATTATATATATATATATATATACATATAATCGTTATTAAAATGTCGAATGCGGTAGGTCGTGGGTTCGATCCCCGATCGGGTTAAAATTGGTATTTGTTGCTTCTCCACTAAGTACGTAGCATTAAGGAGAAAGAGCAATGACTGGTTGGCTCGGAATCAGGATATTGTATCCGAGTGGGGTGACATGTCTATCTAACTATAATACTGGAAATAATGCACTTCTCCGTAAATGAATTGAAGAGATGTTTGATTACTTTACACCTCTCTTTAAATGATTTGTTACGCCGTTCAGTTGATTTGATGCGCAGTGCATATATACCAATCATTATCAAACAAGAACTATTCGAAGAAATAGAAACAGTAATAAAATCGTTTTATCCGGATCTTGCGTTTTCAGAGCTACCGTCCTTTCAAAAGCTGCGGTGACTTTTGTCTTAGTTTTAGTTTTAACAGTGAGCTTGGTTTCTTGCTCGACCAGTTCAGTAAAAAGACTAATTATGTAAAATGATGAAAGAGCGAACTATTTTAATTGAGTCATGTGTCGATGATCAGGAACTCGCTTAATATTGTGTTTCTTTTATTTTATATGTCATTCTTATATTTTATTTATAATTAAGTGCAATTAAAAATATACAATGTATATAATTTTGTTTTAATGAGGAATGACACAATTGTTTCTGTGATAATATGTTATGACTTTTATGACAATGACAATGATGTTTTTTTATTCTTTGATGATTTCAAATGTGTTATATTCAATGTCCGTGTATGATTAATACTTATTTTAATATAGTTGTATAATTTATTATTATTAGACGTGCACATTGGTACGTTGATGCTTGCCACCGTTGTAAAGGGGTAGGTTCTGAATAAAAAATAAATAAAAAAAATATATATTATAGAACGGCACTATCATTGAACTTGTGACGTCATGTTTACTGTGACGTCATCGATGAATGACGTTTTACGCAAAGCCTACAAATAGGCCGTTGGCACTCAAGGGGTGGTTTGAAAAGCCTAAAAATAGGCTCTTTGGACATGTAAGGGTTAATGCCAATTCAGCAATTTTTCAGCTATATTATGGCGAGAACAAGTTAATTACCAATGAGATGATGATGAGGTCCGCTTTGTTCTAGACCAACACGCTGAGTTGGATTTTCGTAGTGCTAGCTCACTGAAACAACAGTCCGCGGGTAGAAATGTCACTTCATTCGGACACATTATAAGTTATCTACGTGTCGACCCATGGGCATTGAGATTGTACCACCCTGAAGCACTTCTGTATAGCCTGAGGCGAGCCGAAGGCTGTACAGTGGTGCTGAAGGGTGGTACAATCTCAATGCCCACGGGTAGACACGTAGATAACGATTTTATCCCTGGTTTGAAAACAAAAACTGATTGTTAATGGATTTTCATGTTCTTTTTATAACGTAATCATGACGTTTTTGTACTTGCGGAGTAAAATGCCATAGCTCATGTGAAAATTTGGGTGAATTTAGATCAAATGTAGGGAGATACCTTTGGTATCACCCTACAGCTAATCATTTTTAACGTTTTGTTGGTCTTATTTTGTTGTAATTTAATTTCTTGTATTTGGCGCGTATTGTCACGTGAATAGCGTTACATTATACATGACGTCACTAGTAATAGGATCGAGAATTCTCTTGATATATAAAAATGTTTGGTACATATTTTGGGTGGTATTAGTACGATAAAACAAATGAAGAATTGATGTGAAAACAATGACAAATGATTTTAAAATGATTGTATTCAAACAATTGACCATTTCTATAAAGACACAACATGACAACAAAATCAATGTTTCATGTAGCGCGAATCAACAAAATGTAAACATGACCATCAATACCGTAGGAACTTTAAATCTCTCAACATTATTTGGTGCATTGTTTGTTTTTTCTGCATTTATTGAGACGCTTGATTTTTTTCTCTCTCAAGAAATACGTCCTCCGTTCTCCATTCCATGATAATTACATTACTTCAATTTTTCATTGAAATGTTACAATATGATTGGTTATGAAGTGGTCACATGATTATAAAAGTGATGTTTCATATCCCAATGAAACTCAAATCCGAACTTGCACGTGCCTCCATGACGACGTCAGATGTAAACAATCAATGGCGTAGTAATTTCCAACAGCAAATAATCTAACACAAATAAATTTCACAACGAAAAATTCAACTATATTAAATTTGGTGTGATTTAAATATAATTATAAGAATTGAATGCATTCTTTTGAAGTTTCATTGGGGTATGAAAGCGTTGATCGAACTACATTTTCAACATGAAGCGCTTTTCATTGAACATGTACTTCGGTCAATGCTTTCATATCCCAATGAAACTTCAAAAGAATGCATTCAATTCTTAATTGAATGCAAAGCACTTTGAGATTGGTTACGTTTTATACCATCTTTACATCATGCATAGCAACGTAAAGACCCCCAGTGACGTTACGTAACTACCAACCGGTAGCATGGGTTTTGTACCAACAGGTCATCGACCATTCAATAGCCGACATTCTTAATATGGATTAGGCACAGCCTACAGGCAAGCATCGCATCTACGCCTAGACATGTACATGTATTTTACTAATCTATGATTATGAGTCCACATTTTTTTCTTATTTTCTTATTTATTTTTGAAACTTCAAGTGACTGTGAAGAGTCAAACGTCTATCATTTAAAAAAGTATCCTTTTCATCCGGGGGTCGTGCACAGGCCCTCTGGGTCGTGTTGCTCGTGTGTGTTTATGTACATGTTTTGTAAAATAAATGATGAAAGTTCATAACGTTAAATTATGACATGATTATTTGTAAAAATGTGGTTCAAAGTCCACAGAAATGTCAATGATATAAGAAAACAAATAATAGCTTTCATAAAGAAACACATAATCATCCTTTTCACGCACAAATCAATTCATAACTCCGACAGAAAAGGCATAAAATATCGAATGTCTTACCCCCGCTGATCCACTTCTCTTGTTGTAAACAAACAATTTTGATCGGACCAATCGGCAGTTGATCAAAATGAAACAAGTAAGAGAAACCAGCTACCTCACGATCCTACGACCAACCCTGGAATACGCAGCAATGGTTTGTGATCCCACCACCTAAACCCTGATACAGACATTAGAAAATGTACAAAGAAGAGCTGCCCGCTTCGTCATAAATGATTACACCAGCAGAACACAAGGATGCGTGACAAGCATGTTAACATCACTTGAGTGGCAGACTTTAGAACAACGGAGGAGGATAAGCAGACTCGTTATGATGTATAAGATCCAGCATCAACTCTTGGACATCGACCGAGACTTATACCTCATACCTGGTGACAGCAGAACCAGAGGTCAACATATGTTCTTCCAGGAGAGGTCCAATTATGACACTCTCAGAAACTCCTTCCAAAGAACAGCACGGGAATGGAACCACCTACCAGACACCACAGTTGGGGCCAGCTCCATAGAGGAGTTCAGGGTTAACCTCCAACAACAGGTTAGCCACGCCAACCAGTGTAAATAGTTTTAACTGTGTCATAGTGAAGTGTTTAGTTGTACATAGTCTTGGGGACATCAGCTGTGTGTGCCTGGCATGCCTAGTCCCGCAGAACTTAAAGCAGTCGGCGACGACTCATGTTCTACACTGGAAGAAGAAGAAGATACAATGCGGTTGTACGTGTGTGTAAGATTTATTGATTGCGTTTTCAAAATTTCTTACAGAAAGACATGTACATATTAGACAACAGTCTGAGTCAGTGGGTCTTTCATGTCCGAACCTCAACCTGTCCATCCTACATATATTTAAGAGCATGATTTAATGTAGCTGAGGAACCATAGCTATTTAGATCCTTGTGAAATTTTCTGATTGGGCGGATCCCGAAAAAACCAAAAAGGACCTAAATATCTACGGTTCTGCAGCTAGGGGTTAAATCTCATTAATATAATGCCTACCCATATTTGAATAACAATAAAGTATGGCCGGCATGAATTATTTCGATTCTAATAGGACAAATACGGTAATTTCAAAATTCGAGGCTGTCAAGGTGATCAATCTTCTACGGAATTTTAAAAATGGTAAAATTGGGAATTAAGAGATGGATAGCGAAATTGTGGTTGAAACTGTCTCTTAAAATACCGAAAAGAAATTTATTGACAAGGTTCAATATAAATTGTATTACAAATAAACAACTTTAAATGATTAACAACGAAATTACCAGTTGAACGCAGATAAACATGGAGACAGTGACGAAAGGTAAACAAAGCCGTGTTTATAAGAGCTTAATTATGATAAGACTTGATTAGGATTTATCTAATTTTAACTTCATTTATTTCAACAATTTTTAGATAAACAATAATAGAAAATCGCTAACCATGAAGAATTTTCTGAAAATAGTCTGCTTTTTCTTAGCGCAGCGCGTATGTGTGGCCTATATTTGATTGTTATTCAAATATGCCTTTCTTTGTATACCGAATACGGGACGTCATATTAGAATTTGATATTCAAAATCTACGATTAGTTATACTATATGTATTATTAGGAATATCAGTAATTATGGTGGCACATGCCAGATTTTAGGGGCATTTGGGAACCCCTGCTAATATATTTCAAACTTTGAAGTCATGTTATGTCCGAAATATGTTCTTTTTTTGGTAAAAAAAAAATGAAAAGGCTGCTGGTAATCGCTCTTTTAATTTGTGTCCATGTTCTACTCGTTTACTGCCTATAAAATATAAGTTAACTTAAACCGTTTGTAGTGCTAACTCCATAAATGGCCATATATTGTCGATTTGTAGGCTTAAAGCTGCAAACTAGGCGTATCGCAGAAAAATGCAACGTTTTTTGCACGGAAGGGCGCTTGATAGGTAGATTTAGAATTAAAGAGAAAATCATAGATATGCTGTTAAGATAGCAATTACCTTTAACGCTTTCACTGATTTAAAGCAGTTTTCTTTTATATTTTTTTCCCGCTCTTTTCGTCATTGTGTCTTATAAAGCTAGATCATAGAAAACGATATTTTTGCATCACACAAACGACAAGACTGAATGTTTTTTTCTGTCTCATGTGTACAAAACTGTATTTAAACGGGTTGCATGGCAACTGAATCAATATTGTTTTTAAAAAAATCATCTTTATATTCCTTTTTTTTTTTTTCCATGAGCGACATGATCAGCTTTAGGGGAGAAACAAGAAGGTCTAACGATTGTCCATATTTTAAATAAATTAATCGTTTCATGTAAAGAAGCTGTACGGTTTCCTTTCTATATTTTTTTTTTGGGGGGGGTGGTATTTTTAGACTGGATAGTTATTTTTTATTCAAATAAAAAGGTTGTTTCCTGTACTTCACTCTGTAATGATCATTTATCTAACCATAAGTACGTATTCTATAGAAATACATCTATTTTGCTAGATACAACCTATGTGATACAAGATGCCGTACTTTAGTCGGAACTAACTTTCGTGACGTCATAGGTTTGGAATGCGAGAAAACCCCTGTGACGTCTTTGTAAACATTGAGGAATCTCCGTCAGGAAAATCGCAACGTACTCAAGATTTATCTTACTAATTTTAAATAGTAAAGACATTCTTTTCACATTGCTGGGAACTGCACCGTTCAATACATAAACAATTATTCGGCAACCAACTGTAAATCGCCACCAACTTGAGAAACGCAGGGCAATGATTGTTTACTCTGACAGTGACAGCGATCATCAATGAATGACGTGACGTAACAATACTTGTGTGACGTAAACTATAGAAATCGTGTGACGACAGCTTTTTTAGGGGTGAAACAAGAAGGTCTAGCGATTGTCAATTTTTTAGATAAATTAATCGTTTCATGTAAAGAAGCTGTACGGATTCCTATTTTGTTTTTGGTTATTTTTAAGCTTGATAGTTATTTTTTATTCTAATTAATAGGCTATTTCGGGTGATTCACTCCGATTGTACATTCTATGCTGAAACTTAAAAACCACTTCCGGTTGGTATTGTTCGTATATATTCATCTCCTTACACACATGTTGCTGTTTAGCTCGCATCTTGCGATGCTCGCTATCAAGCCGGGGATAATATTCCTTTCCTCATTCACGACTTTTTGCCGGGTTTGTAACTAGATTAACACGACGGGTGCCACTAGTGGAGCAGGAACTGCTTATCCTTCCGGAGCACCTGAGTTCACCCCCGGTTTTTAGTAGGGTTCGTTTTACACGATCTTTAGTTTTATATGTATGTTTTGTCGATCATTGTTTGTCCTTTTGTACTTTTTCTTTTCGCCATTGTGTTGTCTGTTCTTCTTCGATATACGGTTTCTGATTGCGCCTTTGGTATCTTCAAACTTTTCTGATTCCGAGCCAACCAATTTGCTCTTTCACCGTAATGCTGTGTACTTAGCGGAGAAGCAACACATACCAATTGTATAGTCTTTGGTTTGACCCGACCGGGGCTCGAACCCACGATCTACCGCACTCGAGGCGAGCACGCTAACCATTACGTCATCGATGCGGTGCTTTTGATTGATGTTACCACGTGAATATATTTTGGCACAGTATAATAGTAGTCCTCCTTTGACTGCATGCACAATGTTAGTCATGGTTATAGATAGTTCTTTTGTTGGACAAGTAGAAGAACCGGGAATATACCGGTCTAAATATTGATTCTTCTGAAATTTTGGTATCCAATATAAAGTACCTACCAGGGGCGGATCCAGGATTTGTGGCTAGGGGGGCGTGAGCAGGCGAGGGGTCTGAGGACCGTTTAAGGTCTCCAGTGGGTCCAAGGCAGAGCCCTGGTAGAGGACCCAGGGGGGGCTAAGCCCCCCGGAAGCTCTGGGGGTTTGAGGAATTACAGACATTTATTTGAACGACAATTTTGAACCAACCACACCATTTTTATCAGACCAAAAAAACTTGAATGAGTCTTAAATTTGTCGGATAATTGTTAACAGTATGTTTTTTTGTCAGATTATAAGAACCTAAAGTAAAACTTTTCTTTAACAACCGTGATGCGAATTGTTCAACTCATGACTGATCGATCACGATATTTTAACCCTTCAAAGAACTATTGGTTTAGTTTTAACGCATTCCTCATTTCATTAATTGGTCTATACTTTCGGTGCTTGTTCTTTCGGGTGGTTCTAGTTAATACTGCCCGTCCGGATGGAGCTTTTCTTTTCGTCGTTTGATTCATTCATTGAAAACGTATGATTCGACCGTTCTTGTTTATAGACAAGCAAAAGCGGAAATTGTCAATACATGAACTTGTTATTGATTTCTGATAAGCTAACGTAGCTAAATTAGATGATCAGAATCGTTTCATGCAGCATTAATGTTAACATATTCGCCTTTGTTTGTCTATAAACAAGAACGAATCATACGTTTTGAATGAATGAATCAACGGCGAAACGAAAAGCTTCATCCGGACAGACGGTATACTGATTTTTTATCAATGGGTAGAACTTTTTAGAATGATATCCCAAATTTACTCCTAATATCATTACTATTCATTTTGATTTACAGGTCACGAGTTAACCATTCATGAAAAAGTTGTTTGTTGAACTGCTTAATTAACGTTGTATAATATATGCTTTGCGATTTTTTTTTGGGGGGGGGGGGGGGGGCGCACGCCCCCTCTAAATCCGCCTCTGCCTACTATAATATAATATAAAGTAGTTAATTCACAAATTTCTTCATTTATCGGAATATTCAGTGATGACTTGAATGACTTGTGCTTTGCCAAAATGTCTTCTTTGTCAAAATTAGTATTTTTGTAAGGTTTACCAGAGTTCTTGGAAATACCACGTTCTTCATATTGCTCGTTTGGCGTTAAACAACAATCACTTACTTCATTACTCCTTCTTATTTACCAAACCTGATTTCTTGTGGTTTTTGAATATGTTTATGATATTTACCTATTTGAAATTAAGCATGTTTGTAAGCTCAACTGGCCAAAACGGCCAAGTGAAGTATTATCATTTAGCGTCCGTCGTCTGTTATCCATTACTTTTCATATTAATATTTAATTTTTTTCTTAGAAACTGCAAAACCAAATGCTTTAACTATTTTACGTTATCAAGTTTTGGGACTATTTTGTAGCGCGTGCATACATAGTACATGTTAATGCAAAGCGCACATGGATCAACGTTTACCTCACCGTGACCAGACCCGAAGGGTCATATAAGGTATTATCATCACATTGCGTCCAACGTGGTCTGTAAATCTTTAACATTGACATTGGAGAGATGTAGGAGAGGTGTGTATTCAGTGCCGTCTGAACGCATGGGCACGCTGGGCAGCTTCCCAAGGGCCCATGAGCATAGGGGCCACATGCTTATCTATGTATGTTGTGTACTGTAAGTAGTATATGGGCACAGCTCAGTTAGCATTTGAGGGGGTGCTATGAGGGGGTGCCGGAAGTGATCGTGTGCGCAGGCGCGACCGGAAGTTGCATCACCGGAAATGACGTCATCGGAAATGAAAGGGTGATAATTTCCCGCGTTTTTCCCGGAACTCCTCTAGAGTCTAGGTAAGAACAATGGAATTGTGAATCCAACCAATCGTAGCACTTCTCATATTTGAATCCCACCAATCGTACCCCTTCTTGCTTCGAATTCAAATCCAACCAATCGTAGCCCTTCTGATATTTGAATCCCACCAATCGTACCCCGTCTTTCTTCGAATTCAAATCCAACCAATCGTAGCCCTTCTGATATTTGAATCACACCAATCGTACTCCTTCTTGCTTCGAATTCAAATCCAACCAATCGTCAACCTTCCATTGTACGCTCGCCTTTTTTGAAAAAATCATTTCTACTCCAGCTTTGCTATTGACAGGACGTATTTATCTTGTGGAGAATTTATATTCGAACAAAGGTAAGCATCTCAATCCTATTATAATATTTTAATCAAATTAATTCATGTAGTTGATTTTTAATTCAGAAAACATTTTATGAAAAAAATCAATAGTATGATGATCGTGTTGTGACATGTTTCCCGTTTACACGTTTTAATCAATTTACTTTAAAGTATCTTAACCCGTTCCTTTTCAGAATACAAAGAATAGATTAAAGAAAACGAGGAAAATTTACATATTGCTAAGAGGTAAACTTATTTCATATAAGATTGTAACGTGTTTTTTGTTTTTGTTTTGTTTTTTTTTTTACTTTTAGTATGAATTTTTCAGAATTTAAAAGAATTCAAGTCCGAGTTATTATTAATGTCAGTTCTTATTCGATTTTGTTTGATAGAAAGTTTTAATATTAAGGTTGGAAAAGGAAATGTTTTAATGCGTAACTTAAAGGTTCTGGTCGGAACTGAGGATTTTCTTCACAGATTAGAATTAACGTTTCATCTGTTTTTACATTTAATAAACTTTGCGTCATTTTTTGTCGACATATTGTTGACTATTCCTTGTCTACGTTATACATATTTGTCATCCAATTTTTAAACTTGGATATTTATCATCCACTATTTTCTTTCTATTTCAGAAATACAGTTTTGTTATACAACGCAGTGTGTGTGATCACGGAATATTTATTTCAAGGTACAGGTAAGCCGATTTATTTTCTTTTTAAATAATTCTCATGAAATATTCATTATCAAAATGGTTATAGTTTGTCGTTTTAACAAATAGTTATCAGCACAAAGGATTTTCAAATTTTAATGGCATCAATCGATTTTCGAAGACAGGTGCTGTTCATTGTTGACCGCCTCTAAACCCAAACAAAGGATGTATTCATGTATTTTCTTCACACTATGCAAAAAAGTTATTAATCGATGGGGGTAGTCGCGTGCTTACAACGCTTCATCGATTTCAAAACCAAACAAAACTTTTTTAATATTTTCTTTTATCTTTGCTACAGTTTTTTACTTTTAGTATGAATTTATTTTGATTACATATTGTTATAATTTTAAAAGAATTCAGTGATTTAATGTAAAGCATTTGTATCAAGGCAGGTGGTATATAGTCTTATTAATTTCATTCAGTGCTTTTTCGTGTAAAGTTGAGCAGGTGGTCTTATTAAATATCCATTGTGTTTCAGATTCAACGAAGATGGATACATTAAGATTATTCATAGACAAACCATAAAAAAATAAATTTACGTTTTCATAATCTACACTCCGATGAACTCTAGGTGATTTAAAGTATAAACATAATACACAAACAAATCGATACCAAGTATTGCTAAATTGATTTCAACCGTACCCGACTGTTAAAATATGCAGATTATGTTAAAAAACAACATATTTTTTTGTATACGTGTGCTGTAACTATATTCGAAATATTTGGTGGGACTTATTAATAGAAAATTCCTGTTTAGAACTTTATGTTAAAATAAGTAGCATTTTTTTTTTTTTTTTTTTTTTTTATTATTATCAAATATAAACATTTTTACAATTGGCTTTCATAAGGTAAGTCAATATATTAATTGGATTGTCGAATACCTTTACCTGTATTATACTTTATGCTTACAGATGCAATCCGAACACAAACTCGCCCTAACCAAAAATTACGTGTTGTTGGTGAATGAAACCCCGGTTGATGACATATTGGACGAACTCCGTCAACAACAGATAGTAAACGAGGAGCAGCGAGAATTCATTGCTCGACAACCCACCCAAAAAGGAAGGACTAGGGCTCTCTTAGAATTATTGCCCAGAAGGGGACCCAAGGCGTTTCACGCTTTCTGCTATGCTCTGTTGGCCCGACACAAGAACGAGTTGGTATCGGTGCTAACCGGCCCAGAAAAAGAAGACATGGCAGTGTGCTTCCCAGAACATTCCAGTTTTCATCTGGGTGGAGAGGTGTATCTGAAGGCAGAAAAAGAAGAAATCACTCTTAAACAAGGAGCAATAGAAATGTATTTCCCCTTGATTCGTTGGAAAATGTTTGAAACGTATTTGGAAGACGTGGACGAAGCGGTCGAACAAATAAGAAATAACAGATATTCTAGCGTGATAGAACATTTGGGTGGAAACGTGTACCTGACTGTGGATAATAACGATACAACTGACTGTTGTGTAGATATAAGATATCGCTGGTGCTCTCCCATCGACAATAAGATGTACCCCACACCCCAGGGACTGTCTCTAACATTCGAACAATTCGATAAACTGAAGGACGTAGCCAGGGAATTACTGGATCTCATTCCCGATCTGAATACGACCCTTCCTTGTTACATGTCCCACCAAAACGTAGAGGGAGCTATATATTGTGGTGAATGTAATCCCAACGGACCCGATTTCGACTAGGCGTATCTCTGGCACATTCCGACAAAAGTGACATTAGTATTTGGGGAACATATCATAAAGGACAAGACGCAATATAATGGAAAGGACGCTAGAAATGTCACATATTGTATTAGATTAACAGTACAAACAAAGGATCGGCAGTTCAATACTACTTTGTGTCTACAATCCCGTTAGATATTTAAATCCGTGATATATAAACTGTAAATAATAGACTGTTTAAGATTTTAAATAGTGTAAATAGTTTTAAAAAATGTTTACCTGTAAAGTTCTAGTTGAATATAAAGGAAAAAAATAGTTAAATTGAGGTCAATAACCTCGTTGATTTTCTTTTAAATTGATTTTCTTTAAAAAATTCATTGTTGTATATATTTGTATTTATTAAATAATTGAAATTGTATAACGGTGTTGGGTCTTTCATATAGATGATCAAAGATTGTATTTGGTGTTGAACGCTACTTTCAGTTATATCGTGATCAAAGATTGTATTTGGTGTTGAACGCTACTTTCAGTTATATCGTGATCAAACATTTCATTTGGTGTTGAACGCTACTTTCAGTTATATCGTCGTCAAAGATTACATTTGGTGTTGAACGCTACTTTCAGTTATATCGTCGTCAAAGATTACATTTGGTGTTGAACGCTACTTTCAGTTATATCGTGATCAAACATTTCATTTGGTGTTGAACGCCACTTTCAATAATATCGTGGTGGAGGAAACTACCGACCTAACGCAAAGTCACTGACAAACGTATTTCAAAGATGAGGTGTCTAGACGTACATTATTTGATCTTATCTTGAAAACCGATCACACAGAAGAAGAGTTTGAAAAAATACCAAAGGGGTAATCAAAATCAAAGGACAACAACATACATATACAACAAAGGACAGCACATTAAAGTAAAGAGTATGAGCCCCACAGGGACGGCACATTAAAGTACAGAGTATGAGCCCCACAGGGACAGCACATTAAAGTACAGAGTATGAGCCCCACAGGGACAGCACATTAAAGTACAGAGTATGAGCCCCACGGGGACAACACAACGGTCACGTCAAGTTTAAAACAATGGCGTGATCAAAAGCCTATGAAAACAGAAAAAGGGCAAATAGATATCATTCAGACATGGACAACGATAGAGTACAGACATATAGAAGGATTGTGTCTACCATGTTCAATGACGGTGTTATCAACATGGGTCGAGTGCTAGTGTTATTTGCCTTCACGAGTCAAATGGGGCAACAGTACCCCACCGATGCATGGAAGTTTTGGGACATTTACCATGCCGTTCTTAAAGGGACAGAATACGAATACTTCAATCGATCGCTCATCCACCAATCAGAATAGAGGAAAAGGAACCAATCAGAAATCTCCATTTCATAAACAACTGACCAATCGAAACACAGAATGACTGTCCAATCAGATACGACGTTACGAAAGAAATCGACCAATCAGATACGTCGTTACTATTATTCACCTTGGATATAAGATGATGTAACTAAACCTCTGCGTCATTTACTGGCTGGAACCCGCAACATGCCAAGTCAAAAAGGTAAAAGAGCCAAAGGCGTTCAGATGACAGAACAGCAGCCTAAAACCCCGCAGATAATTGATATCGTAGAGATGCAACCAACTGCAGATATCGTACAGAGTCCACCGACACAAAACGGCTCACAGACGCCTGATACCGCACAAATAGAAGACATATTGCAGATGGCAGCCCAGATGGTCCACATTCAGCCGCTCAAACGAGCCCTGGGAGGAAACATATACTTGGAGTTAACAGAATGGAACGGATCCAAGAGAGTAGACTTACGATTCTGGAAAGATGCCACAGTCCCTACGAAAGAAGGAGTGAGCTTACATTTGGATCAATGGAAAGCCCTGTGCAACATGTCGGACGTCATAGACGATTTGCTTACCAGAGTCATAGAAAAAGAACCAGTAGAGTGGCGATACCATATCGGAAACGACGTTTTCGTGACGATCAAGGCACCGTTTCCCTTCGTTCACATCAGAAAGCACTTTATCCCCGCCGATGAATGGACCTACCGTCCTACCAAGAGAGGTGTGGCTTTACACTTTGGAGAATGGAAAGAACTGAAACAGATCATCCCATTGTTGGAAGAAAGAGAGCCAGAACTGAGACAGTTAGTTCCCTTGTATAGAACAGACTTGTAAAATAAAAGTTAGAAATGTATTATTTGTTTGTTATAAATATGCCCCCATCTACCCTAATTCAGTCAGTCGTATACAAACCGTCAAAGAGGAAAGACGTGTTTTACGAGATGTCTTCAACATGCCCCGTATGTAAACTGAAATGTTCGAGAAAAGATGTCATGTTGAGACATAAAAGAAATAAGCATGGAACAACTCATCCGTATCCACAGAGCAGTGATGCGTATCCGCCGCTGAGAGAGGGATATACGCCGCCGCTGAGAGAGGGATATTCGCCGCCGCCGCCGCAACCGCCGTCGTCGCCGCCTCGGCCGCCGCCGCCGCTGAGAGAGGGATATACGCCGCCGCTGAGAGAGGGATATACGCCGCCGCCGCCGCTGAGAGAGGGAAATACGCCACAGCCTCTGCCGCCGCAGCAGCCATACTCACAGAGTAATGAAGAAGAACCTTATTATATTTTGAAAACCAACAATCCTTACACATTTTACGTTCCAGACGGATACGATCCCGATCATTTCATGCCGTGGGTCCATCCATTTACCAGTGTAATCTCGGGACCAACCGGAAGTGGAAAATCCGTCTTTGTCAGGAGATTCGTACACAATATCAAACACATGATGACCCCAATACCAGATCGCATCTTGTGGTGTTATGGAGAATACCAGACTTTATACGGAACCGTAGATGGGGTGGACTTTCACCAAGGATTGCCGGACTTGGACACCCTCGACCCCAGAGAAAGACATTTAATCATCCTAGACGATCTCATGGACGAAACGGATCAAAGAGTAGCTTCTCTGTTTACGAAGAAGAGTCACCACAGAAACATCAGTGTCATGTACATCGTTCAGAATTTGTTTCATCGAGGAAAACACCATAGAACCATAAGTCTCAATGCCCATTACATGGTCGTCTTCAAAAACCCGAGAGACGTATCGCAGATCATGGCCTTGGCGCATCAAATGTATCCCCAAAGGACGAAATACTTTTTGGAAGCCTACACAGCAGCCACTGCTCGACCCCACGGCTATTTAGTCATCGATATGAAACAAGAGACACCGGACATCTTGAGACTAAGAAGTCATATCTTTCCCGGTGAGGAACAGAAAGCGTACGCCGATATTTAGTTATATATCCCAGTCTATCCAAGATTAATTCAGTTTTACGAGAGATGCGGAAGCAGTAACATGGTCTCTCAGCGCTTAAAGAAACACGCCAACGAGTTAGTGTATTTACAAAAAGCAAGACCGTGTATTCGTAAACACCTCATCACCAAAGCCGATCGCAGTCTCGTCGACTGTCTGTGTGAGTGTGCCGATAACATTTTAAGAGGAAACGTCTCGTTAACTAAACCGCAGAAGGAAAAACTCGCGAGAAATAAGGCCGGATTGAGAGCACTGACGAAAAAGTCGGTCTCTCTCAAAAAGAAGAAAGCGATCTTACAGAAAGGTGGATTTTTGGGATCCCTACTAGCACCGATTGCCTCTGTAGTAGCACCGTTGCTCTCTACTTTGCTTCAATGAAGGAACTAACCTTAATGAATAGATACCATCAGACTCAAGGGCGGCCAAAACCTCCAGTGGAACAACGTGTGAAAGTCATGGACACCTTGGATAAAAAGATGGAATCCATACTAGAAAGAGAAGACCTGTCGACAGACGAGCGTCTCAAGCTATACGACCAATCGCTCACTCGATATTTGAACGTCCACGACGATTACAGGCCCAGACCCGTGGTATCTAAAGTGTCGACATCACCACCCGCAGTGATCGAAACGGAGACAAAGGACGCGATAGAAGAGGAAATATTGGAAAGCGTTCCGAAAACTATGAAAACCAAGGCCGAGCTATTGGTACGGAAAATGAAAGCAGACCCTAGCATTGCCTGGAGCGAGAAAGGGGAACTGAAATACAAGGGAGAAACCGTCAGAGGGAGTAACGTGGTAGATTTAGTGAACGACGTGCTGCGCAAAAGGAAATACTTCAATCCACAAGGATGGGAAACATTCGGAGAAGCCTTACGAGAAGCAAATGTTCCACAAGATTTGATTGGTCACGAGGACCGCTGGAAATACATCACTCAGACGAAAAGAACACCGAGATCTCGCAAGCGACAACAGAGTCCCTCCCCTATTAGACCGTACTCCCCAAAAACACCAAGAAACAGAAGGAAAGAAGTCAAGAACTGGGTCGACTTTTAAAACGGAGGTTGAGACCACGAAGGGGGCAGTTGTAAACATGGAGTCGACCTATTATAATGTAGTTGCTCCCGCTAGTTATGGAGGATTGAGTAAATTTAAGCCGAAAGGTTATACGAAGAAAGAAGTCAGAGAATGGTTACAGTCTCAGGACACGTACACGTTGCATAAACCAACTAGACGAAGATTTCCCAGACGTCAAGTGGTCGTGTATGGAATTGACCACCAGTGGCAGGCGGATTTAGTGGATCTGGCAAAATTGTCTTCTTACAACAAAGGATTCAAGTACTTGTTGACATGTATAGACGTGTTATCGCGATATGCATGGGTTGTTCCATTGAAAGACAAGACGGGGAAGACTTTGAAAGACGCCTTTCAGGTCATTTTCAAATCGGGGCGGCGCCCGATACGTCTACAGACAGACAAAGGAACTGAATTTACCAACCGAGTATTTCAAAAGTTTCTCAAGGAACACGACGTGCACTTCTTTACCACTTACAACGAGGAGACCAAAGCCAGTATCGTTGAGCGTTTTAACAGAACATTGAAAACCAAGATGTGGAAGTATTTCACACACAGAGAAACCCTAACCTACGTAGACGTTCTATCCGAGATGGTCGCATCTTATAACCACACCGTTCACAGAACCATAGGCATACCACCGGCAGAAGTCACGTGGGCTAACCAAACAACGGTGTCCAAGAGGCTATATGGAAGAAAGGGACCCAAAAAATCGTGCAAATTTTCTCCCGGAGATAGAGTGCGACTCAGCAAAGCCAAGCGTACGTTCAAGAAAGGATATTTACCCAACTGGACTGAAGAATTGTTTACTGTAGTGAAATGTATCGAAACCAGACCCCCGGTATACTTAGTCAAAGACGACCACGGTGAAATTCTAGAAGGAACATTTTATGCCGAAGAGATACAGAAAGTCATTAAACAGGACGACGTATACAAGATCCAAAGCGTTCTGAAAAAACGACGGAAAGGAAGACGAGTACAGTATTTAGTAAAGTGGCTCGGATATCCAGAGTCCTTCAACAGTTGGATCTTTAAACAGGACCTACAAAAGCGAGGCGTCGCGGTTTGAAGCATCAGTCTTGCAAATGGCACCGAGTGACACCGACAGCACATCGTCTTGGATCGCCTTTGGAAAAAAGATACCTCGATCGGAGATCGTATTTCTGTGTCAGGTACTCATCCTGTACACGGTTATCGTAGTCAGCATTTACAACTTGACGGTCGAATCGGAGAACAGTACTTTGTGGACGGCACTGTTGAGCAGTTGTTTGGGATACTTGTTACCTAATCCCACCATCAAGTCCAAACATGTTTTATCTGACCTTACCCAGTAACAGTTCCATGGACTATTTTCCGAACAACACCCTGGCCAGTTTCACTACACGATTACCGGAGATGTTAGATTTGGATGGATCCTGGGAGATAGGACTGGCAGAGATACAATATCCGCACAGTTGGTACAACGTACGCATAAACGAAGTATGGGTACTGTTCACGGATAGACATCACGAGCAACACATATTGGTACTGCCCGAAGGTTATTATGCATCCCCGAAGAGAATCGTCAAAGCATTAGAAGCCATGAAACACCAGAAGGGGATGAAGAAGGGATTTAGCTTGGGTATGAGCGAAGTGGACCACAAAGCGACATTATGGGTTAGAGACTTATCGCAAGTGATCATCAGTCCATTGTTAAAGTCGTTCCTGGGGTTCGACAAGCTGAATTTTCCACCCGGAGATTATAAAGCACCGTACGTGGCAGACGTAACCAGGGGAGTAAATTCTCTGTACGTGTATTGCCCCCTGGTCGAACCGAGGATGGTAGGAGATGCTCAAGTACCACTGTTGAGAATTGTACCGGTGGCAGGAAGAGACGGAGAAATGATGACTCGCGCCTTCGACCACATACAGTACTGCCCTCTGGTACTAAGACGCTTTCAGACCGTTGAAATAGATATAAGGGACGATACGGGAGTCAAAATACCATTCGAACGAGGACGCGTGGTGGTGACACTTCACTGCAGAAAGAGAAAGGAGTCGTATCTAGAATGAAGCAAAGACACAATCCAGACGCTAGAGCGTATCACGAGTACTACTTGAATCAGGCAGGAAGGGGATATCCCGTGTACGTTGGAACACGTTATCAGAGAGGACATGGACTAGGAAGTATTTTTGGAAGTCTGTTCAAATCGGCCGTTCCTTTATTAAAGAGAGGAGCCAAAACTTTGGGTCGCGAAGCTTTGAAAACAGGTCTGAACCTAGCATCGGACGTCATGGAAGGACAGAACGTCACACAAGCAGCCAAATCCAGATTGAAATCAACTGGACAAAACTTACTCCAGAAAGCTATGGACACCGTGGGACCTCCCGGTGAACGATCTATAAAACGAGCTGCAAAACGGAAAAAGCCCAGACGTCGTCAGACGAAGCTACGGAACACATCGAAAGACATCTTCGGTTAAAAATGGCTCTAGTACACCAAAACTCTTGCGAATGTACGAAATCGGAATTGGATTTGTTTGGAGTACCACCGACTCAGACCAGTGTGGAACATGGCTATTGGGAGCAAAAAGGGCTGACATCGACCCTAACGGACCAAGGTCCTTATGAATTTGCAGTCAGTGGAGCTGGAGACGATTACATCGACCTGTTCAACACTTACTTGTTTGTGGAAGCACAGATCGTGAATACCGATGGTTCTAACTTAGAACCCGATACGGACGTTGGACCCGTCGATTTGTGGATGCATTCACTGTTCAGTGACGTCAGCGTTAGCCTAAACGAAAAATTAGTTTCGCCACCGACCAGCATGTATCCCTACAGGGCGTACATAGAAACTCTTCTCAGTTACGGACCAGCGGCTAAAGAATCTCAGTTGACGGGCGTGATGTGGTACAAGGACACTCCGGGACAGCAGGACAAGAGAACGACGGATAACAAGGGATTCACGTCAAGGAAAAAATTGACGGCCCTAAGCAAGTCGGTACAAATGATGGGAAAACTACATTTGGATCTGTTTTGTCAAGACAAATACTTACTCAATCACGTGGATCTGAAGATTAAACTGAGAAGAAGTCGGGACGCTTTTGCTCTCGTGGCAGACGCGGCCAATTATAAAATCAAGATCAAGGAAATGGCTCTGTATGTGAGAAAGGTACAACTGAGTCCCGCCGTTAGAATGGGTCACGTGAAAGCATTGGAAAAGACCAGCTGTAAATACCCCGTCAGACGAGTAGAAGTAAAAGTGGACACGGTACCCACCGGCAACATGAATTACGTTCAGGACAATATGTTTTTGGGACAGCTGCCAAAGAGACTCGTCATTGCCTGTGTAGACAGCGATGCACTGAACGGCGCTATTGGGAAAAATCCGTTCGATTTCAAACACTACAAGATCAATTTTGTGGCACTCAACGTTGACGGACGACAGATTCCAACCAAACCGTTACAGCCCGACTTCGAAAACAATGGCTACATCCGAAGTTATATGGGACTCTACACCAGTACCGGAAAAATGGATCAAGACGAAGGAAATACCATTTCGAGAGAAGATTATGCCAAAGGAAACACCTTGTTTGGATTTGATCTCACACCCGACATGTCTGAAGTTGGAGCCTTTCAGCTGATAAAACAAGGCAACTTGAGAGTGGAGATTCATTTCGCAGAAGCCCTTACAACTACCATCAACGTGATCATGTATGCAGAATTTGACAACGTCATTGAAATTGATAGAAACAGACAAGTCTTGTTTGACTACAGTGCTTAGATGAACACCTTAGAGATCGACCACGTACTGAAAACACACCCAAGTACCAGAAACGTTTTCAAAGGAGTATATGCCAGAAATAGACTACCCAGAAGATTAAACGTACCTTCGGCCTTGATAGGGAACACGGACCCGGACGATCGACCGGGAACACACTGGGTAGCCCTATACATCGATGCCAATTCTAGAGGAGAATATTACGACCCCACAGGAAGACCACCCTTTTTAAGGGCCTACGTAAACTTTATGAACAAACATTGTACGAGTTGGACTTACAACGCCATTAGAGTTCAAGAAGAAGGCTCCACTGTATGCGGACACCACTGTATATTTTATCTGATACACAGATGTGCCGGAAAATCCATGGGTGCTGTTACGAGAACATTGAGACATCCGAGAGAAGCCACAGACATAGTCAAGACTTTTGTGCATCGTCTTATCAATAAAGCTTAGAAAATGTACTTGGCGTTTTGTTATAATGTAAAGCCCCGTATGATGAATAACATTTTATTTACGAAAAAACCAAACAAACAAAAGAACATAGAAAATGCAGTCATATATTGCATACACATACCACTGAGTCAATTAATCACGCTGACTGCACAATTCAAGAGGGAAAAATGGTTTAACATAGGGGGTAATAGGTCTATAGTGACCCGATACAGGTTGGATTCACAATTCCATTGTTCTTACCTAGACTCTAGAGGAGTTCCGGGAAAACCGCGGGAAATTATCACCCTTTCATTTCCGATGACGTCATTTCCGGTGATGCAACTTCCGGTCGCGCCTGCGCACACGATCACTTCCGGCACCCCCTCAAATGCTAACTGAGCTGTGCCCATATACTACTACTGTATGTTTTTCTAAGGTTTAAATACTGACTTTGTTGGAAATACCAATACAATATAGATATGTTTGATTTTATATACATTTACAGTTTTATTTCTATGAGTGGTTAGGTATGGGCCCAAGTACATTGCTTTGCCGGGAGTCCGTGATGATGTTAAGACGGCTCCACTTCTATTGTTATTATCCAAAAAGTAGTAGCTAGAGTGTCTACAGATGTAAAATGCTACGGTAACGTTGTTGTTTAGATATATCAGCAAATAAACAATACAAATTAATTTGTGAAGAAGGGAGTTTATAAAGCACATCAATAAAGCATGTATTTAAGTAAAATTGTCACTACGCTGATTATTAAATGAAAATGAAAACGACGATTGTATTACATGACGTTTACTGTGACGCAACTTATCTGGAATATTTACACGTCCGCATTCGATATCACAAAATCCCTACGTCCTTAACTTAAGTGTTTTAAAATAATCGATTTTTAGCATTTGTTTATTAAATTTAAAAAAAAAATGTAATAGAACAAGGGCATCCCGAAGAATGATCTTCGAAAAATTTTAACAGTCAACAGACTTATCATTAAATACGATATTTTTTTAACACGTGTCTTTATAATCATGCATTTTTAATTTTTCTTTGGGCCACTAACGACCTTTTTTTATGATACCAATACAACGTGATTAAGATTCACGAATTGTTTTACAGTCAAGAACACATTTTTTCCAACAATAACAAAATGATATAACCGATATGTTTAGCCAATTCGATTATTATCGAATTGGATTGTGCTTAAACCACAAATACTATTATTATTTTACTATTTTATCTGAAAATTGTTGTACAAGACTCTAAGCCTCTGTAGGAATGATTTATTTAATACCAAAAATAAGGGGGGGGTGTAATATTGCGACATATTAAATCTTTCTGTAAGGCACTAAATGATCCCATGAATATGTCCCCTTGCAAAATTTTACTTCTAAGTTATACTATGGCAGATATAAGATATACTTAAAAACGGAAGATTTGGAAAGTATTTCTGATAAGCTAAATCCATTTCGAAGAGATATTGTTCTTAATTTGTCAGACTTTTTGCCAATAAAAGATGAAGAGGAAAATAATATAATTAACATCACGAGTCAACCCATTAAGCTTAATTTTAATATTAAAAGAAATAAGACTTTTTTTTATTATTGAAAAATATTGTTATAATTCTGTCTTTTTTATTAGTAATATTGTCTCTGAAGATAAAAAAAAATGTTTGTCATATCAGGAATTTCAAAACAAAGAAGAGTTTGAAGATACCAAAGGGGTAATTAACAATACATATGTAAAGTACAACATGTCTTATTTGCGTTATTTCTGTTTGTTTATGTAGAGTGGTGCCCAACACTTATTGTGTTGTTTTTGTTTTGTTTGTCTTCGTATTGTGTACCCTATGTTGATGCTAACAAGGAAGCTGCTGAACAAAAGGTTCCTCTTGGTTAAGTTAAGTCATCACTTCGAACGTTTAACGGTCGCCATCATGACTTGGTTGACCGTTATAGAATATCTGTTTCACAAATGACCGCGGATATGTTCCACTTTTTCAACTAGATTAACACGGCGGGTGCCCCTAGCGGAGCAGGAACTGCTTACCCTTCCGGAGCACGTGATTTCACCCCCGGTTTTTAGTGGGGTTCGTGTTACTCGTTTTGCAGTTTTATGTGTATGTTGTTTGTCCTTTTTCTTTTGGCCATTGTGTTGTCTGTACTTCTTCGATATACAGATTTTCATTACCCCTTTCGTATCTTCAAACTCCTTTTACCACTTTCTCTGGATTGTCCATTTTTAATTGCCTCTGCTGTATTCCCTAACGCTTATTTAGATATCTATTCTGACCTCCATTTCCAACATTACCCCTCTTTTTTCAGTGTTCAGTGAGTTAAGATCAGAGGTGATTTTTCGTTTTGTCGATATTGATGGGGTTTTAGACGACCATTGCTTAAACTTTCTTTCCTTAATTGTCATAGAAACAAAGAGAATGGCAAAATAACTCTTAGTCCTTGAAAAAAGCTAAAGAAGGATGAGGACACAATTATATATACCACAAGCAAACTGGCAAAGCAAGCAGATCCTGGTCTATAAACGAAAACACGTAAGGAGACGGATAAATATAGCATAGTTATGTTTCTTTCTGAATCCTTGGTGTTATTCTTACAATTTGTATTTTGTATTACGTATGTTTTAGAAATAAGATATGCTTACACCAAAGACAAACAAAATGAATTTACATCATATAATATTATCATCCCCGTGGGAACCCCAAAACATTGAACAAAAGCTTCTGGTGGTTTTAAAATTTTTAAATACACAACTTTGCTAAGTTAGTTATATTTCATATTTGAAAGGTTGAACCATTTATATAGATAATATCATTGCAGTGTTATAAAATATAACGTTTATGTGAATGGGGCTTTCTAACTGGGATAACAACGAGGTTCACCGAGTCTTTTACAAGTTTTGCGCCGAATACCCATGAACTTTATATTTTATTACACTGCAATAAT
This sequence comes from Bathymodiolus brooksi, assembly GCA_963680875.1. Classification (NCBI taxonomy): domain Eukaryota; kingdom Metazoa; phylum Mollusca; class Bivalvia; order Mytilida; family Modiolidae; genus Bathymodiolus; species Bathymodiolus brooksi. The sequence continues at coordinate 3,272,632 of OY804590.1, read as the reverse complement.
ATTGTGGTTATCCTGAAGAAAAATCTTTTTAATCCAGTCACGTTTATACTTTGAATTAAATAATGCAATTATATAGCAATCCCTTGATTGCCTCTTTTAACATAGGTGGGTACGTGACAGCATATAATAAATAATTATCCAATCAATGCAATGTGCCTGTTCAAATAGAACAGGTACAGGTAAATAGGAGTATTGGAGCTATTTTGTTAGCTTAAGCATATTGTATTTCCCAGTTGTTTTTTTCTCCATGTAAGATGGATCTGGATTATCGTCACTGTATCATTAAAGAAAGCTGACTACATTTCTTCATTCAAGGTAAATATATACGTTTATTCTGTATTATAATATGTACATTACTCTAAGCGCGGATTTATTTTTACGAATTGCAGTGGTTTGGTTTTTGGCGTGGTTTTATGGTGTTTAAAGCAACTTTCAACAATATTTCAGCTATATCGTGGCAGTCAGTTTTATTGGTGGAGGAAACCGGAATATCCGGAGAAATGCACTGACCAGACGTAAGTCACTGACACACTGCGAATTTCTCGATTGGTTTCTTGGACTGAAATAAGAATATATTCGATTTAGATGTAAAGTAATACCTTTAAAGAAACCGAGAAAAACAGCCAAATGATTTTCATTTTCATTTTTTTAGATAGGATGGGATGCACGTAAATTTCCAATAAAATAGCTAAAGGACACCGGGTAGAAACACTCGGTGTCGTATGTCTTATTCTATGAATATGTCCAGTTCGACCTCTTCTCCATTAGCCTATACTATGGCGCATTCGTCAACGGAATCCATCATTATTTTGAAGAAGAAAAAAAAAGGTATTCCACAAAGTCCTGTAATGCCTTCTTGTAATTTGAAATTGGAAATGCAAATTTAATTGGTGTAATTGTTAGATGCAATTGGCAGTTTTATTCTGAAATTACTGAAGAACATGGAATGCCAATTCTTTATGATTCAAGACGTTGCCAAGATTGACGGCAGCGATTCCATTATTGGCAAAACTAAAATGAAGGAACGGTTTGTTGTCTTATGATTATTAGTCCGTTAGGACTGGTTTAGAAATCTGAAATTTAGTCATATCACAAATAATACTAACCAGAGTGTAATTATTGAGTAAAACCCAGAAGAGTTGATAATGTTGATCAACCTCACTTAGTACATGAATTGTCAATATTTTAAGTGTATGAAAACAAATTTGCAATTTTAAAAGTCTATATTTTAATTTTTGATTTCATTGCAGTCTTTTAAATTATACATTCCTCTATATGAATTTGAGATGAAGTTAAGATTTTTATATATACAAGTGTCTATATAATTTATGTCTGTATAATCATGCATTTTTAATTTGCTTTTTGGCAACTGTCTAATATATTGCCATTTCAATCTTGAATGATACCAATGCAAGGTAGCGTGATTAAGTTTTCCGAAAACACATTTTTCCCAACAATTACAAAATAACATTCAGGATATTTATGACCCTAGAGACTGAAATTGTATACATCTATTTATGTTTTTTTTGTTAGTTGTACTGAAATGTTGATCACTTAAGAATTGAATGCATTCTTTTGAAGTTTCATTGGGGTATGAAAGCGTTGACCGAAGTACATTTTCAATGAAGCGCGGTAGCACATCAGGCAGAACTTCCCTAATATCATTGACCTAAATCTAGTTATTTTTGTTCTACCCATGATATTACAAATATTTAAAGGGGCCTTGGGGCTTTCATGTCGTTAAATTCTTACCAGACTTCTAGCAATACTTTAAGTGGTAAGGATTTAAGACACGTCTCAATGTGAGGACGTTCATGTTTTAATTCTGACTAGACTTCTATCAATACCTTAAGTGGTAAGGGTGTCAGACACATCTCAATGTGGGGTTTCACAAGTCTGTGGTGAGTTAGATAGTTGGATTACCTAACAAAGCATACAAACCAATCACCAATACGGCGTGAGTTCGCGCCCGGCTTTCAAAATTACAAAAAAGGGTGCACTCGACTCGCAGTCGCAAGTGATAAAGTTTGCTTGTCCATGGTCTGTGGTTCTCTTCAGGTACTCCGGCTTCCTCCACCACTAAAACTGGTCGCCATGATATAGCTGAAATATTGCTGAAAGTGGCGTTAAGCACAATAAATCAAATCATCATTTACAGTACCGGTCTAAATTGTGACAGACATAAATTCGATATATACGACATTATTATGCTTCGTGTAAGTTTCTGTAGTGATATTTGGTACTATAATATTTTGGCATATTACCTGGGTAGTATTTTTGCATATTACCTGGACAATTAGACACTCAGTATAATAATGATATTAATGTGGTCTTGTCCAGGTAATATGCCAAAATATTACCCAGGTCTGAGAGACATATTACCTGACCGAAGCCCATGTCTGAGAGACATATTACCCTCCCCTTCGGTCGGGTAATATGTCTCTCAGACCTGGGTAATATTTTGGCATATTACCTGAACAAGACCACATTATTAAAGGACGAAGTCCTTTTAACGGTAGGCTGTCCGATTTTTCCTCCTTTCTATATTGATAGCCAAATATCTGTTCACCGGAAGTTAAAAAAAATAGATCAATTGATATTTAGAAACGCAAAGGAAATATATTTCAATGAAAAATTCCCAATTCTTTAATTATTTACTCTATGCAAAATCGAAATAAACTTGAAATAAAATTCTAATAAAAAAATATCTTTCTACGAAACTCTCGACGGAAGAGCGGCGTAGGTAAAATGAACGGAACAGCTACACAATTCATTCAAAATAAAAGATAATAACTTGTACGGATCATCGTATTAATGAAATTTTAGGACTTCGTCCTTCAAACAAGTTGCCTGTCTCATATTATATAAGTATTACACAGAAGCTTGGTCAATAATTTAATCCAGTATGTTAATCAACAGCTTTTAACAGTAGAATAGTCTGTATTTCTTTTTATTCTTTTTTTTATAATTATTATTATTATTATTATTTTTGCCACTTTTGAGTCTCATGAAACCATGCATTAAGTTTTGTTTTTGTTTTGATCTGTTATTATTGTTACCGCCGGAAAGTAAACATCAGTACGTTGATGGTTTTCCGTAACCAAAGAAGAAGAAGAAGAAGAAGAAAATATTCCATGTCTCTCCGGGATTGAATTATAATTGTGTACCACTTTTTAATTCCGGTTGATTTGTTATTGGTTTTCTACCTGCAGTGTCACGAAGATAATAGAAGGTTATAATAACCTTCTGAAAGGTAATGCAACCCAATCTAAATAATATGGATTAGGCACAGCCTACAGGCGAGCATCGCATCTACGCATAGACATGTACAGATAAGATAAGATAAGATAAGATTTTATTGATTTAAAATCCAAAGGTTGGATTATCATCAAACAACAAACAATACATTCAACTACAGCATGCAGGGCTGAGGCATACACAAATATAAACATTCAGATTATTTACAATGAAAAATATATAACATAATATTTAGTATAATATTTTATATAATATTTCGACTGAGGAGGTTTGATACAGAGACAGAATATCAAAAATATTATAGTGTTTCTTGCTCTTAAACAAATTACATTAATGAATTTCTGTATTTATACATTTCACTTATGCCTTTAATACAGCACATGTTTATGTCATAATCATTACTTCGAAATATAAAAAAGAATTTGTCTAAATCTGAAAAATTTGAAAATAAAGGTACAATATCAGTTAATTTCTGAAAGAATTCATCACGTATATTTTTAAGCTTATCACATATCATATTGAAATGGAATTCATCTTCTACTTCAGATCTGCATAAGGGACAAATTCTATTAGCTAAGTTTATCTTTCTATGTCTGCCTTTTTCAATCATGAGAGTACTATTACTTATTCTTATTCTGATAAAGTTTGAAACATCTGATCTAACTATGTCTAATTTGAGAAAATTTTCAATTGCATATTTCTCTTTCAATTTACGATACGTTCTCAATTTATTTCCCTTTTCTTCCGAACCATCCAAAGATAATTTATCTTTCCAGAATTTGATATAATCCGCTTTCAATTTTTTGTTAACAGAAAAGTTAATCGATTTTTAGAGAAAGTATTTTGATTCTTCCAAACATGGCCGAATCTTATTTTATTGAGCAACAATTTGATTTTTGAACTATACCATCCAGAACTATTTATAATAGTATCATAAACCTTTCTGATCAGACTTGTACCCTTTGAATTAACAACATGATGCCAAAAACCTACCGAAATTTTAATAGCATCCACTGAACAAGGGATCATACCTAATTCACCTAAGACTGCCAAATTGGATGCTGTTTTATTTACCCCTAAAATATATTTTGCAAATTTTACTTGCACCAGTACTGGTTGAAATAAAAAATGTCTCGACTCAACATTTGCATTATCTTTCAACAATGTCTCTAGACACAAAACTTCACTACAATAAAGTAATATAGGCTTAACACATGAATCAAACAATTTAAGATTTGGTAAAATATTTAACTTATCTGAATTCAATGTTTTATAAATGCAGAATAAAGCTTTTTTTGCCTTTTTACACAAGAGCTCAGTTGCTATAGTGAAACTACCCGAAGGCTAAAGTAATATTCCTAAATACTTATACTTATTAGTAATTTCTAGTACATGATCATTATATCTAAAAATATATTTTCTGATCACTTTACCAGATTTATTAAATATCATAACTTTAGTTTTGTCTATATTGATACACAAATTCCACGTTTCACAGTAATCAGACAGCTTATTCAAACAATTTTGTAAACCATTAGCAGATTCTGAAATTAAAATCACATCATCTGCATACATAAGACAAGATATTCTTTTGTTATGAATCAATGTTGGATCACAAGTGACATCGAATATCTTAACCATGTCATTTAAATATATTGAAAAAAGTGTAGTACTCAAGATACATCCTTGTTTTACTCCAACCTTAGATGAAAACATGCATGTTTCCCCATCAGCAAATTTAATTGCATATTTAACATCTTTATACATATTTTTCATGATATCAAAAAAGTGACCCGTTAGCTTATAATTACACATTTTATATAATAAAGCATCTCTATTCACACTATCAAACGCCTTCTTAAAATCTATAAAACAAACATACAGACATTTTGATACTTTAAAGGCTTTATCTATAAGACATTTTAAAGTTAAGATGTGATCACTAGTACGACAACCCTTCTTAAATCCAATTTGTTCATTACATATGATATCATTTTCTATTAGAAATTTATCTAATCTGTTTGATAATATTTTTGAGAAAATTTTTCAAAAACAGCTAGATAATGCTATACCTCTATAATTAGAGGGGTCATTGAAACATCCATCTTTGAAAATGGGTTTTATATAATTTTCCCTCCATAATTCTGGATAGATACACTATCATTTAAAAAATTTGGCAACTGTTTCTCAGAAAATCGTGACAACATTTTTACAAATATAGGAAAATGATCAGAGAACGTTGGTTCAAAATCACCAACATTAAAACTGACTATATTTTGTAAGAAACTGGAATTACATATACAGTAATCATCAATTGGTGATACGTTATTCTACATACGGAATCACCAATAGTTCTACCATTTAAAATTCTTAGTTGCGCTTCAGTACATAACTCAATAACATATTTCCCGTATTCGTTTGTTTTTTGGTACAATTCAGTATTGCATATTTTTTGAATGCCATCAACTATATAATTTTGAGGCAGAAAATCATCTAAAAAATCATCAGAATCATTTACTATATAATCTTGTTCATCTCCATTAATGTGTGCATTTAAATCCCTCATAACCATGATGTCCCCTGATTGGTTATATTTTGAAATATCTCTCTCAAGTTTCTCAAAGATTATTCTATCACAATTAGTCTTCAATGTATATGAATAATTTTTTGGCGAAATATAAACAAAACATAAATAAAGATCACTGGGAAGCTTGAAAAATCCCTTGTCAAGTTTGAACCATAACATATCTTTAACTGATTTGTCGATTAATTGAATACCATGTACAATATTTCTTTTAATAAAAGTTGCTAAGCCACCACTCGGTTTTTTAGAATTATTATCCCTACAGTTCATGTAACATTTATAACCGACATACTGTAAAATATCTTTCGAATGTGCATGAGTTTCTGATAAGCAAATAATATCAGACTGCATGTATTTACTGAAATTATTGTCATCCAACTTACAAAGTTTCTGACTTGTTGACTTTTTAAACAAACCATTGACATTCCACGAAGTTATGGAAACATTTCTTGATACTTTACACATACAAACAAATTTATTCAAAGAAAAACAACCGTTTTAACAGTACAATCATTAGCATCAATCACTGTGCATTCCCAAGCACTAGAGTCTAAATTGTGCAAGAGTTATCGTTCTTGTCCCAATCAAAAATATAATCTTAGAAAATTATAAACATACTGAGAAAAAACAAATGAAAACATTATATAACTACCACTTGAAACTACCCAAGCAAAAACAGATTTGTGTATAATGCAATAAATCTAAAATCTGAGGGCCTCTTTTATTGCAGAGGCAACACTACATGCTAGTTTGTCCGTTTCTAACCCTTGCAATTTGCTGTCACTAGGTTCATTCCAATTATGGGCTGATTGATGATTATACATGTAGTCAAAAGTGTAAGATTTTGGGACATGAGAACTTCGTCCCTTCATATTGCGAGTTGGGTAATCGCTGTGAATGTTTTGTCTTCCGTAGGGCATAGGCACCTGAAATCTATCCTGCTGATTTTGTCTGAATTTCATTTCTGGAAATAATGATCTTTTCAAGTTCCCTGCAAGTAATCGTATCCTATGTTCTCGCGACAGTTTTGTGTGGTTGAAAAATAACTGATCAATAATTTCACCTTTCACAGAGAAATTGCTGTTGAGACATAAAGTTATATTTTCTAGTCTCTCAAAGTTAGATTTAATAAGAGTGTTGAAATCTTGAACTCTGTTGTTAAGATATTCTGTTCTTGAAGGTGTAGGAAGTGATATAACCACATTACCAGATTTTGTGCGTGCTAAATTTACTAGGTTTGAAAATTGGGAGAGCACCTCCTCGGCCGGCTGGGATTTCAAGTTGTTTATTCCAACATGTAACAGAATAGTTTGTGCAAAGTTCATCTCTGACACGACAAAGCTTGCATCTTCGATAGTGTAGGTAGTGACTTTTTCGCCTTTTCTATGACTTCCTGCTATTAAACGTCGCATATCAATTTCATGACATATAGAGTCATGTAGAAATAAAATGTCATAATCACTTCCTTTCCTTTTTTTCCTGGTCCTTCCTCCTATGATCCTATGAACTGGGGCATCCTTGTGTTGCCGAGTTGTCAAATTACTGGTGTTTATTCTGTTATCATCAGGGTTAAATTGATTTTTGCCCATTTGTACTTCCTGTTCCTGTTGCTTAGAAATAATTTTACCCCACGGTTCACCAATTAAATCGTAAAGGTAGCTTTGTATACGATCTTGTAGGTCTGATGTCTGTTTGTCCTTTTCTTTAATTCTGATTTCATAATCTTGTTTTATATTGTCTAGCTTCTCATCTTTTTGTTGTAGGATAAAGGCAAGTTTTTCATTATCCCATACCACCTAATCTTTTTGTTTGTTAGCCTCTTCCAGCTTTTTCAAAATCTTGTCTTCTTTTAAATTAAAGTCTGATTGTAACTTTCTGCATTGAACATCATGTGCACTTAACAAGTCATCTATTCTCTTTGAGAGTTTTTTAATTCACTGTCTTTTTCTTTAAGCTTTTTCTCAAAAAGCTCACTAGTGTTTATATTACCTGACGACTGATTCATTGACCTCTTCCATTTGTCAATTTCGTTTACCACTTCTGTTTTATCTTGTTGTTGATTACTTATCAAAGTAGCACTTGTTTCTTTTATATCAACAAGAGCTTCTTCCATAACATTCATTCTGTTCACCAAGGGTTGTACGAGTCTTTTCATTGTCTCTTCTACACATTCAGGGACAGTATGCTTTGTTGCTTCATTGACTATGAGTTTAATATTGGACACTTCTTTTGGGACTGTATCCAGATCATGTGTGTTTAAATGTAAATCAGGTTCTGAATTGTTTTTAATTTCAGATATTTCTCTTGTTTCAATTGTTTCGGGTTCAATGTTGTTGTCAACATTGACTGAGGTGCCTTCTTTAATGAGAGTTTGGTCTTGATTCTCTAAATTTTCTGTAAACCTCAAACAGGGTTCAAAATAATTATCACAGAAATGTTGCCCTTCCTTGCCTTGAATGAACACTTTACCGGTGGTAAGGTAAACAATTACCTTGTACAAGAAATCTTCATCGGTGGGGTTTTGTTTATCATGTACTATAAATTCTGTTTGACTTATAATGTTGCGTTTATCATCTTTTCTGCCTCTCCAAATAATGTCAAATGTGTCCCCTGATTTGACCTATAAGATTTGTGCTATAGCCGATATCCAATAGTGAATTCGGTCTTCAGACGTAATAAAACAAGCGCAATTTCCTTGATCAGTGTATATTGATTTGTCAATTGATTCACAGGGTATATAATTACCAGCACTATTCTTTTGTCTTCTCCTGTACTTCTCTTTTACTGAATATAATGTTTTTAAATTGTTCAAACTGAGGTCAACATCATCGGATTCTTTTTTTATGATAAATTCATCTCACGCCATTGTTCATATGTTTTCATGTAATTAATATTGTACTTTTATGAACTCAAATGCAATACACACTAATAATGCTGATTATGCAATGCATCAACTGTAGTTAATCTTCATATTTATCACTTTTCACCATCGATTTTTTTTTACACATGGTCGCCGCCAATGCAATGGAAGAACATGTATTTTACTAGTCTATGATGACAGTGAAAACGAAATTGTAATTTTTTTTTACATGACATTCGTAGTTCTAATAATAAAACCCTTAATATTCGCTTACTCGCAAGGGTTTTAACGGGATGCCATTACACTAGCTGTGGAACCTTCTTCTTCTTTTTCCGTTTTCCCTCCAGTCTAGGAGCACACTTTTTTTTCTTTTTTTTTTTTCCACCACCAATTTTGAGTTGACCATGAAATTCCTCCACCAATTTGAATGAATCAGGTATATGTACACTGGAATTATATACAAAGATATTTGCGGAACCCGCACGGGCAGATAGGGTAGCGATAAAGTTAAGAAAAATTAACTCTATAATGTCCTGTCGTAGCCCTTATATGGTCCTTGGCCAATTTTCTGATATGTGCGGACCATAGGGCTACGGATTTCACCCTATCAAAAACTTTCGAAACTGCGCGGTGAAAATCTTGCGCCGCTTTTTTGCTATTTTTTTCATGAAATCGGGTACGAGAACGATCAAGCATATATATTTCGTTTCGTTAAATATTTATCTACATTCTTCTATACTTACTTACCTGTTAATATTCATTTCCAGCTCATTATCATAACAAATGTCTCGATATTAACTAATCCCGCCTATTTCGTTCCGCCATCTTGTCATTGTGGTATTCTCGCTTTGAGGTCACATGACTTTTGTGATTATTGACACAAAATTTTATTGTTTGATATCCCGTACCCTAAGAGTAGTGAATGCCGGACAACTCGGCCCGCGGACAACTCGGACCGAGACAAGTCGGCCCGTAAGTGAGGACAAGTCGGCCCGTAAGCGAGGACTAGTCGGCCCGTATGTTAAGACAACTCGGACCGTATTATTGTTTTATAATATTGTTCAATATTTATATGTGTATAATTATTTATTTATTTAAAAGACAATTATTATCTTTTAGTGAAAATGAATTATTTATTAAATGATAATATTAAGTGACCAAAAATGTGATTAGGACGTGATTTTGTTCTCATAACATGGTCTATTACGTATCATTTACAGGAATAAAATTAATATAAAAAATTAAAAATAAATAATTTAAGAAAAAAATATTTAGAGCTTATAAATTATGAAATTTCATATAAGCATTATGAAACACCTTGTGAATCAAGAGATTTTGAAAGTTCAAAAGCCTCTTTCAATAATGGATTTAAATTGTCAGTATGTAGTCTGGCAAGATATAAAATTGCTTGCAATTAATAAAATTTTCAACAGGAAATCTACCAAGTTCTGCTCTCACTCCTATATTTGAGGAAGTCCTCTTTGTTTCCAGGAGATGCTTACAAAAAATCAAGTGAACTTTTTCGAATGGGGTCCTATCAATAAAGGTGAAATGGTCCATGTTACCATTTCTTAGTATAGCTCTTTGCTTTGCCCTATGGTAAACAAGAAAATAATCCATAAAAGATATTTCAGAATTGTAGGTCAAAATAGGTCTAACCAAACATATTAAGTTTATTAACACTAGACTATCTATCAAAATCCTTGAAATGAAGTTGCACATACAGTCATCTGTCAAAAGTATTGGGAAACGTAAAAAAAAACCATATTTTATCAAAAAATTATTGTGAAGTCATTTCTGGATAGATTTTAACAAATTTTACACCAAAACATTCGGAATTATTTTTATTTTGTTTGTTTATTTGCTCATTATTTTTATATGAGCGGTTTTTATTTGTACATAATTTTTCCATTATTGTCAATTTTTAGGATTTATTTTTAGTTGAAATACATAGGAAAATCAAATTTTATTTGTTGTGTTTAAATTATGTACAAATAAAAATCACTCATAACAACATAATGAGTCAATAACCAATCAAAATATAGACAATTCCGAATGTTTTGGTGTAACATTCAGGCGCGTAGCTGCCTTTACGCAAAAAATCAATTGCTTGCACATCATTTCGGCAAAAAAAAATTGTTTTGCTTGCACTAAAAAATATTATTACTGACATGGGAAGAATCCCACTTTTTCAGTGTAATTAATAATCATTATAACGTGTTTTATATGCGATCTGGTAGAAGAGAGTGAGGTTGTTATTAATCAGTTAACTTCAGAACGAAACGACCAGCGGTATATGTACTACCCGTTTATGGACTATTACATAACAGAGCTTAACGCGAGATTACTTGAAAATGGCGGCAGATACCAGGCACAATACTTGATACCAATGAACTTGCTAGACTAACACCAGACACCGTAGACGTTATATTTGACACATACAAAACCGATTTACGTTGCGACATAGTTATGTTTTAAAGCCGAAATCAAAAGGTGGAAAGCCCGTTGGGCAACATTGACAACCGCTAAACCATCGAATCTGAAGGACACCCTTAACGTCACAAACGAAGAGCTAAATCCTTCGATCAACACCGTTTTGTTGATACTTTACACCATGCCTGCCAGCACAGCTACGACGGAGAGATCATTCTCTGTTCTCCGTCGCCTTAAAATGTACTTGAGGACAACAATGCTGCAGGATCGCCTGACTTCTTTAGCTGTATTGCATGTGCACAGAGATATTGACATTGACATCGACAGTCATGCGCTCATTTACTTTAGGAAAATCTCGTCATCTTGACTTTGGCTACGGACATTAAATTGAAATAATGCAAACTACTATGTGTTTTGATTTTTACAGCAGGAATTCATTACTTTCATCATTTTGAATTATTTTGCATTGCCAAATGTTTATTACAAATATACAAAATAACACTTAAAACAAGTGGACAATATGGCAATATGAACAGACTGCTAATCAAAAGGTGCATGCAATAATGTGTTTTTATTTTTGTTTAAATATTTTTTCGGTTGTACTTTGTAACATCTCCGTTAATCAGCAAAGCTTTTTAAAAAGCAAATATTTAGTATCCATAGAACAGACATTGATGATTCGCTAGCTTTCTAAAAATAAAATTTTAATAACCAAGGGGGACGGTATATATAAAACTGAATTTTTAAGAACAAGTCGCAGGTTTCAGGAATCAAGGCATTTCTTTTTTAACAGGTGTTGTACCTCATATTTCCTTTGTTCATATATATTAACTTCCTGAAGTGTTCTGTCAACCGATGCATGTATGAAACGTGATGGTAAAAAAAGGAGCGATTTAACAACAGGAATTGCCCTCTATAATTGCTAGAAACGCTGGCCTTCCAGGGGGCTTAGCCCCCCTGGTCCCCCTATCAGGGCGTCAGCCCTGGATCCGATGGGGGCCTTAGGCGTCCCTCAGACCCCCCCCCCCCCCCGAAGTTCTTTGATTGCACATAGTTTTACTTCCAGCTACGCCCCTGACATTTTAAAAATCTATCCAGAAATGACTTCGCAATAATTTTTTGAAAAAAATATGGTTTTGGTTGATTATATAGGGATTTTTTTTACATTTCCCAATACTTTTGACAGAAGTCAGACTGTATCTTTATGATTTCCGTCAATTTTATTAAAAAAAATAAGTAAGACAACAATAATTATTGATGGTCCGAGTAGTCTTTTCATACGGTCGAGTTGTCTTAACATACAGGCCGACTAGTCCTCGCTTACGGGCCGACTTGTCCTCGCTTACGGGCCGACTTGTCTCGGTCCGAGTTGTCCGCGGGCCGAGTTGCCTGGTAACCAAAGTAGTGATAAGGCTTAAAATTTCAATCATGGGATTGAAAAGAACGTTTTGCCATCCTTTTATTTTGAGTTATCTATCTTTCCATGTTATCTTCAATGGAGACCCTTCACCCATTCCCCCCCCCCAGGTGGCGTCGCTGTACCAACCGTGGTTAGGAAAACGTTTGTTTTCCGATAAACGCTTGTAACCAATGTAATCAAATGGCAATATCATTACCTACGTGTTGTCCTTGATATGAAACGTTGCGTAATATGACGATAGGCACGGCCTATAGAGAGGAATGAAGTGAACATAATAGATTTTAATTTGATATTTCCAACAACTTTTTTCTAGTTTATTTCACAGTGACCGGTAACAATCATAGCCTATAGGGCACAATGCCTGCAATGCCAATGGCAATGTAAAATTGCATGTACGTGTTTTTTTTATACTTCATTTAGTGTCTAATGACGTAAAATTGCACAAGAGTTTTTTTTTTTACTTCATTTGTTGTCTAATGACATAATATTCAGTGGTGGATTTAGAGGGGGCGTGCGTGGCGTGCGGGGCGTGCGCCCCCCCCCCCTAAATTTCGCAAAGCATATGTTATACAACGTTAATTAAGCAGTTCAATAAATAACTTTTTCATGAATGGTTAACTCGAGACCTGTAGTAAAATATTCTTACACATTGTAAATACACGTTGGATGTGTTCACTGATACATATATGTATTCGCCGTCAGTAGTTCAAAGATTATTCCATTCTGATTGGTTCCGAGGTACCAGACATCAACTATTTTCTCACGCTAATTAAACATTATTTCTGCAGTCAATTTTACAACTACATGTACACGTGCTATTTAGAAATTATAAAATGGACGAAAATTCTAGGCCAAGAAAACAAGCAAGATTAGATACATTTCTTATTCCTCGATGAGACGAGAAAAGTCAAAGGTAAACTAAAAAGATAAATTCAATCAATACTTCGAATAATTAATTTAACAATTAATCTCATAATTTATAAAACATACAACGAAAACCTATAACGAGAGAATCAGATTACGAAACTGAGACAGTGTGGAGAAACTTGAGTGTCCCAAGAAAATGGTCACTTCTCTTTCAATAATGGTTCAAATAGTTCTTGAATTCGAAATTCTGCAATTTCATATGAAAAAAAAATATAAGTTTGATTTGTATACAAATACCCGAAAATGTTGCCTTTTACTTTTCAAGTAAAGATCAGTAAAAATACGCGTTGGTATATTGTACATTAAAATACAAAGTAACATATTAATAAAAAAAAAAATTAGCGGCAATTTATTTGTAACAATCTCTGCATCTGCCCGAGGTATCTGCACAAGAAAGTGTGAACAAATCCTTTGTCCGGGTACGTTTATATTATTTAAATCTACCAATGGATGGATGTACAATTTTTTTACACATTTTTAAAAAAAAATTCTGACTACAATTTATTTGTAATAAATTAATATCTACAACTGCACATGAAAGTGTGAAAATAATCTCGACAAAATGGTTTATGCATATCTCACACCTGATTTCCGTAAGCATATTTCTCGAGAACTTTGATACATTTTTTTTGTTTGATCTTTTAGTGTAATGAGGATTTTACGCCTGTTGCTCAAACCCTTGATGTCCGTCCGTTCGTCCGTTCGTCCGTCTGTCTGTAAGATTTCTGCAACTCGCAAAAATCTTGCATTTATTATTGTTGACATCAGTTACGTCTAGTACAGTTGAAAGAGCCAACTCATCGCTACGATTTATAAAGAATTCTTTCCGCAGTACAATGAGGGAGGATCGTTTTAATGCCCTAATTTGTTATATCCCAGATAGCATTCATGTGTTGGGTCAACGTTGGGGATTGGTTGGTACAGTTGGTAGATGGTTGGCGTTGGCGACATATTATTGTCCCAACATTGGCCCAACGTATCTTCACCAACAGTTATTATGATGCTGTCGGCCCAACGCAACTCGACCAACAGTTATTCTGACGTTGTCGGCCCAGTATTGGCCTAATGCAACTCAACCAACTGTTATCTTGACATTGTTGGTCCAATGTTGGCCCAACACTATACATGCCAACTTATGTATGTCAGCAATTTTTTTTTTTAACTTTAAATATTATTTAACATGTGCATATGCAATTATAAGGAGTATTTTAACAAAAAAAAAAGTTTCTAACTGTGTATATGGCAGGGGCGGCGCACCCGGCGCGACCCCCCCCCCCTAAAATTCGAAAAAATATGATTTGTTGGCGTAAAATCGTGATTTTTCACACGATCGAGAAATACCCAAATAAATTTCGCGCCTCCCTCCGCTCGGCTCAAATTTTTTTAGATCCGCCCCTGTTAATATGCACACGAGTTTTCAGGCTAAATTGAACCCGATTGAAAATTGTACACGTATTTTTTTCACACTGTCTATAGCATAGGGTCTAACCACAGGCACTCGACGTTCAATGAATAAAATGTAGGGTCAATGTGGAAAAAAATAGTGTCACTGTTATACTCTTTATTATAACAGTGGCACTATTTTTTTTCCACATTGACCCTACATTTTATTATAACAGTGACACTATTTTTTTTCCACATAGACCCTACATTTTATTCATTGAACGTCGAGTGCCTGTGGTCTAACCATGTAAATTTGCGTACTCGCTTCTGCTTCAAAAACAATGCAAGAAGAGTTTTAAGAGCCTCAAGCGCAAGGGCAGGCAATACAATGGCCAAAAGAAAAAGGACAATCACTGATCTACAAAACACTACACAGAAAACTATCATTTCCCCCCCACAGCGATATATTTTTTAACAGGAAACAAAAATCAGATTTTTATTTTTTGGACATAAAAAAAAATCAGTAAATTTCCTTCAAATTTTTATCATAAATTTCTCGTTGAGAACTGTAGGGCCGAATTAATGATATTTTTGCTTCTTTCGTGTCAATTTATTTTGCTTCTTTAAAATTTCACCACATAATTAATATTTTATTTTAAAAAAAAAAAACATCCTAAAAGTTAAATGGTCGTCCCCTTAATGACATGAATGTGTGTCTCCGCCGCGTCCATGCAGCTTCGTATAATACGAACCACATCGGTGGCGTAATGGTTAGAGTGCTCGCCTCGAGTGCGGTAGATCGTGGGTTCGAGCCCCTGTCGGGTCATACCAAAGACTATACAAATTGATATGTGTTGCTTCTCTGGTAAGCACGCAGCATTAAGGAGATAGAGCAATGACTGGTCGGCTCGGAATCAGGATAATGTGTCCGAGTGGGGCGACATGTCTATCCGCGGAATGTTGTTTTATTGAGCTAGCAATATAAAAATCCAACTCAGCGTGTTGGTCTAGTACAAAGCGGACCTCATCATCATCTCATTGAAAATTAACTTGTTCTCGCCATGATATAGCTGGAAAATTGCTGAATTGGCGTTAAACAGCAACAATCTCTCGTATAAAACGTGTCCGGATTTCAAGAACCTTATGCAAGACAGTTCAACAGTTTAATAATTGCTTCTGATTCGCGGATTTGTCCCGATAAGATTGATTCCTTAAAAAGTTAAACTTCAAAGAGATAAGTTGCATTTTAATGCTTGGTGCTTTAACCATTCATTTGATTTTCTTCTATCATCATATGTAGCACGGTGACTATCGTGTAATTTAATCAATACCGCCCAAATATATTTTGTATTTAGTGTAGAGGTTGTTAAATAGCTTGTATTACCGACCGTTGAAACGAAACAATACACTTCTTGTTTCGTGACGGTCAGTTTTATTCGGCCCGTTTTATTGGTGGAGGAAACCGGAGTTCCCTGAAAAAACCACCGACCTGCTGCAAGTCACTGACAAACTTTATCACATAGAAATCACATTAATATTATTACCAATTAAAAATAGTCGAGCGACTGTTGATGAAAAATAAAATCCACACATGACTGTTGATTAAAATAAAATGTGCACATGACTGTTCATGAAAAAAAATCAACATTATCTATAATACGACCCAGGTATTCACGTTTGATTTTTTTTATCAAAATCTCCAGAATGTTTGATGCCTTTATTTGAATGGCTTAAGATAAAGCTGAAATCGTAAAATTTATATTTTTGCTTTTTCCAATTTTCGCAAAATTAGAGCCCACGCGAACAGTTTGACTAAAAATGACAAAATTAACACCCCTTCGAAAAAAACCACTTAAATAGTAGATTAATAAATGTAGACATTTATGTTTGAGACAGAATATGTTTTTAACATCATGTTGGGGGGTCAGTGAGTAATTGTTGTTTACGGCAATTTTTCAGCTATATGATTGGAATGAATAACCAACTGACATTACCCCGAACTGAGAGGTTATTTTACTTTAAAATCACTTCTTCATAGTGGATTGAAACAGGTGATGTCACTCTTTACTTTGGGGAGTACAAGAGCAGTCCTTGTAGTGGCATTAGCCTACTCTTTTCCGGATGTCTTTAATGTGATCATGGCATTGATCTCCCCTTACACAAACCAGCCTTTTATTGTCCCCATCCAACGGACTAGCATCGTTGTTTCATTTGATAGCAATATATGCATTGGGGTGTTTTCGCAATTTCAGCTGCACACCCGTTACTGTACAAAATTACCTTGAAGAGCCCCAACCCCCGTGAGACTAGTGAAAGTATGAATTTTAATGTTATTGATATAAAAAACAATTAACATGAAAACTGTTTATATATTGATATCTGATGTCTTTTTTACATAAAAAAAATGTCACAAAATTTATGGGCCACCATTATGCCATTTGGGCCAGTGACTAATATTTTACTGGCCCAAACAAAATTTTTCGGGCCAGCCTTAGGCTGGCCTTCAGGCACTAATATTACGACGAGAACAAGTTAATTTTCAATAAGATGAAGATGAGGTCCCAACACACTTAGTTGTTTTTTTTATATAATATATATATATCTTAAAAATGATATAGGGGTGCATATTTTATATCTTAAAGACGAGCCACTGTGGTTGGAATCCGGAACAGAACAGTACATAAAATTCATGAAAGTAGAAAATCACGATACAACAAAACTAGGAAACCAACACGAAAATCTTTTAAAAAGGGAAATACAAAGAATGTGAACAAATATCAAACTTTGTTTAACAACGTACGTACACGTGTACTATAATTTCCTCATTCTACGGTTATTGTACGTATGCTATGCGTATTTACTATTAAATTACAAAATTATTGAAAATATTGATTTTTGCTCATGGAGAACATAAGAAAAAATTAATAAGAATGTATTCAATCATCAGTTTATTTTATATTCGCATTCACAGTTAGTAACAGGTGCCCGTGACCCAGATATGATTGCAGCGTTCATTACGTTGTCCTTGACCTTGTCTTATTTCAACGTAATGACGTGATCACTTTAGTAATTTAGTAAGATGTCAGAAGATGGTTACAACTTGTGATGCATTTGTTGTTAACTGGAGGAATATTGTTATATAAATAAAAAATAATTATTGTTGGATAATTAGATTGAAATAATAGTTTACATAGGTTACAAACGTCTAAGCGATAATAAAACGCTCCGCTAACCACCGTTGGTACTCGAGCGACACCTGTTGAGTAAATTTGGGTGAATGGTCTCCATTATTGTGGTTTTCGTTCGACGATCTCTTCGATCTGGTTTGATGTAAGTTGTATTGAAATTACCCCAAGACTCTCAACCTTAACCCCCTCCCCTTGACTCCGACACTGATGTGCTTCTAAATTAAAATTCTAATTTTTTGATTTGATTAATTTTAATAAATTGTTAAACAAGTGAACAAAAACAATTAATGCATCCTGCTTGTCGCCTCTGATCGAATTAACCAATCATATGCAGTCACACAGTGTCTGACTTTCAACTGCGCCTAAACTCGAAAAGTGTGTCACATGCCCTAGATCTATTTCCAAGTATCAGACACTTTCAGCGTGACATTTGCTATGTTTATGTCATGTACATGTACAGTTAGTCCGAGATTCCTCTGCCGTCCGACGACTTTTTTCGACTTGCTGCAGACGTGGGACGTCAGAGAGCTCTACACACGGAAAACAGCGGATTTGCCTCTCCAATTCTTGGTCGGCACATTTCCACGTTTCGTGGCTATCGGATTTTATTTTCTATCAGAAACCCTTATATAAATCGCTTCACCAATCATTTTTCTATTCATTCATAACCATCTTACCCTCAGAAAGTGGTGTTACACTCCATTACAGCACGATTTTGTCTTAGATCCTATTATTCCGCCATTTGACTTCCATTTTCGAATCTACAAACGTGATCTCGCGATACTAACTGAATGATGACAGCAACGCATTGCATGATGGGAGCTAATTAATGCAGCGTGCCAAATTATTTGGAGCATTATTTGCATACGTAAACAACATTCAAATCACATGGAAGACGATACATTTAAGCGTATTCTGCAGGACAAACAGTTCCATCTACAGATCAAAGCAGAGCAGAAGGAAATAATACAGAATGTGTTGGAAAGAAAAGATTCAATGGCAGAGTGTTACCAACGAGCTTCGGAAAGAGCATGTGTTACGTCCCCCCCTTTTGGACAAGGTACTACATCATATTTTTTTTTCTTATGGTTATCTGTAATTCACTCTTGCTGTTAAAGTCATTACCAATCAATATAATCAACTGTATTAAATTTTATGTTAATTGTTCTGCCTTAACAGGCGCCTATGATTGGCAATACACATATTTGTTTGTTTGTTTATATGCAAATCATCTCTCATGGTACATTGCGGTAATCGAAGTTTTTTCGAAGTCACGTGACAAATGTTCCAAAATGGATGTGAAATGACGAAATCATAGGGTCTAAGGGAAAATCGTGCTGTAATGGAGTGTAACACCACTTTTTGAGGGTAAGATGGTTATGAATGAATAGAAAAATTATTGATGAAGCGATTTATATAAGGGTTTCTGATAGAAAATAAAATCAAATCGCCACGAAACGTGGAAATGTGCTGACCCAGAGTTGGAGGGCAAATCCGCTGTTTTCCGTATGTAGAGCTCTCTGACGTCCCACGGCTACAGCAAGTCGAAAAAAGCCGTCGGACGGCAGAGGAATCTCGGACTAATGTACAGTATGTGATGAAGAAGAATTGCAACTTATATTTCTGGAAGATAGTGGTACATTAGTCATTAGAGTACTCTACATCATACATGTATTTTATTGTAAAGACTTTGTGTGCAGTGCAGTTTGAAAATATATTGTGTACATGTGTATGGTGTACTGTAGTCCTACAATATATGACCTCGCATTTATAAAGTCTAATTTTAACGTTTTCATGTTGATTTTTTCATTTTTATTTTTTATTTAAATGCGAAGTCATATCGGAAATGTCAAAATATACGTAGCACTTTCCGCTGTCATTTCAAGTCGGGAGCAGATTCACAAATTAACCCACTGCACACACCCCGAATCATGTAATTTACACCTATTAACAATAAAAATGAATAAATAATTAACTTACCTTATCTGTAGAATCGTTAATCCCATTAGAACTGACAATTACTTTTCCAAGGCGAACTCATTCTCCTGCCGCCATAGTTTAAAATCGGTGTTAATTAAATTTACGGATTCTTGAAAAATATGTCGAAAAAAGAAATTTTTGTCCATTGTTTAGACTTTTTTAATGTTTGTTTATTACCAAATGGCAAATGCTAATAAAATGCAGGTAAGGAACCCCTGTTTTTGGTAATAAACAGTATTCAAAGTATTATACTATCAAGTATTTTGTTTGTGGTAAGCGAGCTTCAGTCTTCCGTAAAGTATAATAGTGATTCATACAAATTATCCAGATCACGGTAAAATAAAAAGAAATCAGTCAGAATATCAACAGCTGTTTGAACTAAGAAGCTTTTTTTAAGGTTCCGGTTATGGCTTTAACTGCGACATCAACAAAGAAAGTGAAAGGGGATATAATGGAACATTTGCAATTAATGGAAGACAACACCGATGTGATATTCAAGTCACCAGACAGGCCTAACATGTTTCTTGAAATTGTAAAAAAGGAAAGTACAGAATATGAAACTTGTTTAAGCTGGTTAATTGAACATATACGCGTCAAAGGGAGCAATTCTAAAAAGACCATTATATACTGTCGTTCCATTGACAGTCTCCCAAGATTTTTTGCACCCTGAAAGACTGTCTTGGTAAAATGGCATATGTAGACGGCAAAATAGACTCTCAGCACATTTTACTTGAAATGTACCATAAAAGTACACATCAAGACTCCAAAGATAGAATTATCAACAGAAAAGGAGGTGGCACAATTAATTCTTAATAAGGATGAGAAGTGTATTCGACAAGAAATCTTAAAATTTCTTACAGACGACGAAATCGTTGCTGAAGTAAAGCCATCTAAAAAATGCAATGGATCATGTGATTTACAGTGTCAGTGCAGCATGTGCAAGTGCTGTTCTATCTGCAGAAAGAAATGCCCATGTCAAGCGAAAACCTGAAGTTTGACATCCATGAATTTCTAAAATTGTAATTTGGGCGGCTGTTCACGGTGAATGAGGATTGCTTCGCTCACCGTCAAAATTGTATTTTGTTAAATATGATGTATTTGTTGAGTAGTAACTCTTAGTTTCTGAAGTTATCACTGTATTCTTCATTGGAACTAATCCTCGTTAATTTAACGTTCGTTTCGTTCAAAATTTCCTAAATTTTCTTAGCCGCCATATTTGAATATCAACATCTTCCTGTCAAAAACACTGAGACTATTTCACTGGAATAATGATGAATGTGATGGATTATAGACTTTAAATTACCATAACTATGTAAGGTAAAGCTACTTTTATAACTTTTTACTCAGAATAGAATCTGTTTTTATTTTTTGACATGCTACGTATATTTTGACATTTCCGATATGACCTCGCATTTAAATAAAAAATAAAAATGAAAACGTTAAAATTAGACTTTATAAATGCGAGGTCATATATTATAGGACTAGGTGTACTGGTGCGTCACGTGTAACTTCTACACATAACATTTTGCACAATCCTATGGAAAATGGATTTTGTTGACGATGTGAAGGGATTTTTGTGTAAAGATTTCCAATGCTATGGAACATATATATTAAACTATACTTTAATGTAACGGATTTATAAGTTAGTCAGACTGGAAGAAGTCAAGTCGCTCGGTGAGTTCAGAATAGATGTATGATTTATTGATTGCGTTTTCAGAATTTCTTACAGAATGACATGTACATATTAGACAACAGTCTTAAGTCAGTGGGTCTTTCATGTCTGAACCTCAACCTGTCCGTTCTACATATATTTAAAAGCAGGATTTAACGTAGCTCAGGGGTTTCAAAGTGGGCCGGTACCCAGTACTTTTACCCGCCTGAGATCGTGTATAGTACCGGCAGAAATTACTGAACCCCCCAAAATTAGCGGTGGTCAAAACCACAAGTACGATGGTCGATTGGCTTGTGGAATATTTTTCATAAAAAATTAATGATCACGTCAATTGCTGAATTCTCGCATTCAAATCGAACAACTGCGTCACGACCAAGTTGATGGGATATTCCCTGTTTTAAAAATAACTTTACCTTAGAATCGTAAATAAATAGCAGTTTGCGCATGCGGTAAATAGATATGTTTTTGCCCAAATATCTTTTCATCCTTGTGTAAAACTTGGACCGGAACAAAGCTGACATCATTTCAAAATAAAAAAATGATCGATTACAAATTATGTTCAAATACAATTTAGTGTAATCTCCAGTAATATAAGTATGATCATTATGTACATTTTTTGTATTATGAATATATGACTACACAATATTTTGTGCGATTTTTTTTATCCATTTAAAACCCAAGGTCGAATCATTCTGGGGCGTACTGTCTTATTGCTTAACTCCGTCCATATTATTTAACTTCCGGTATAAAAAAATAAAAACCTATGGCTAATTTATTTACATATTTTGACGGGACCCTACCACGGTTGTTCACAGAAATGAAAGTGTGCTGAAAAACATTTTTAAAAGGGGGTACGAAGAGATAAGGGATAGAAAATTACTAGAAATCTGAAAAAGGACCGGACATGGCTCAAATACGAATTACTTTGTAATGTCAAAACGCCGGTAGTTAGTAAAAGTGGTAACCCGGGTCCGGTTCCAAAAACCCAGGCCCAAATTCGTATTTTCTTTATTACATTTTTGTTAAGGCATTAATTTTAATAAAATTTGAACATAATGCATAAAATTATGTATTTTATCACATTTTTTAAACAAATGTAAAAAAAAAAGAAGTTTTTATACGAATTATCAGCAATATAAGTTTTCCAAGTTAGTAAAAGTTGTAACCCAGGCCAAGACGAAATTTTCAGTTAATCAATGATTGCACCTTTATTACTTCTTTAAAATTCTTGAAATTTTGTAAAGCCATACTTCAATACAACAAGAACAAATATATTTTATCAATTTAAAAAAAAGTTTTCTTTTTCTCCACGATGCAATATTAATATATTAAGATTTGTAAACAAAGACTGGTCACTTGGGTGTACAGGTAAATATTGATACTAATACACAATATTTTTTTTTTAATTTTTTTATTTTTTGTAAAGTAGATACTGATATCTCAAGCTGACCAAAATTTGAATCGATTATATTGAGTAGTAAAAAAGATATAGACGATCATATCTTTTCAGGTCAATTTTCAAGTCATTAGTGTAACCTCCGGCCCGGGTTACAACTTTTAACAGAATCTAAAATGCTCCCATAATGACAAAAGAGAACATTACCATTGAATTTAAAATATTTTTTACATTTCTTTAATACTGAAAAGTGTTCATTCTGAATATTGTGAAGTTTTAACGAGAAATAAAGGTGTAATCATCGATTAATTGAAAATTTTTGCCTTGGCCCGGGTTACAACTTTTACTAACTTCGAAAACTTGTATTGCCGATATTTCATTATAAAAACTATTTTTTTTTATATTCAGTGCCTGAAATGGACGGTCGCCCAGTCGCCAAATGCGACTAATATCTTATTCGGGCGACCAAAAGCTGCTCCAAATTAGGTAGTCACTGGCCCAACAAAAAGCGTTTGGGCGATTGCCTAAAAGACCGTTAAAAATTGTTGTTTTACCGAAACTGGACATATTTTACTGTAACTTCAACGGTAGATAACTCTTCTGTTCTAGTCGAAAACAGTTTGTTACGAGCACAGCGATTGGTCCAAATACATTTGTGTAGCCAATGAATACACAGCTAATGTAATTTACTGTTCTCCCCAATTATGTATTTTTATCGAGCCAATCAATACACGTTTCCTACACGTTTTCATGTAATACACAAGTATTCACTAAATATTAGAAAAGAAACGTGTTTTTTTGTTTCTTTATGATTTAATTATTAAAATTGTTAAAAATCACGGACGAAGTAGAAAGTTGTGAACTACAAAGAGAATTCTGTCAACTTATAATGTTTGTGATCTGGTATATTCCATGGTTCGAAAGAAATTTATTCATTCAATCTGCTGCAAAATGTACATGTACGAATTTCATTTTACAGAAATCGGAAACCTTTTTGTGTCAATCCTTAGGTAATCATTGAAAAACGTTTCCCCAACAATGGAGAGAAAATCGTTGACAGTTGTCAAACTACGGAAACGATCTGGCCTGTCACTTCTTTTAAACTTTTCATAGTTCATGTACACGGCTACATTTTAGTGACAATTGGGAGTGGTTTTCTTTTTTGGAACCAGAACTTTTGTTTACAAATTAGCACTGTTTGTTATTTCAACAAAGTGAGATATTTATTTGGAATGAATAACCAACTAACATTACCCTGAACTGAGAAGTTATTTTACCTTAAAATCACTTCTTCATAGTGAATTGAAACAAGTGATGTCACTCTTCACTCTGGGGAGTGCAAGAGCGGTCCTTGTAGTGGCATTAGTTTACTCTTTTCTGGATGTCTTTAATGTGATCATGGCATTGATCTCCCCTTACACAAACCAACCTTTTATTGTCCCCATCCGATGGACTAGCATCGTTTCTTAAGACCACCCTAGCCAATGGCGTCAAGGTTCTCAAAAAGGTTATAACAAGTAAATTCAGGTTTCATTTGATAGCAATATATGCATTGGGGTGTTTTCGCAATTTCAGCTGCACACCTGTACCTACCAAATTTACCTAGAAGAGCACCCCCCCCCCCCCCCCCCCCCCCAACCCTTGTGAGACTAGTGAAAGAATGAATGTTAATGTTATTGATAAAAAACAATTAATCTGAAAACTGTTTATATATTGATATCTGATGTCTTTTTTTCATAAATAAAATGTCACAAAATGTTTGGGCCACTATTATGCCATTTGGACCAGTGACTCTAATTTTTTACTGGCCCAAACAAAATCTTTCGGGCCAGCCAATGGCTGACCCTCATTTCAGGCACTGATATTTGTTTAAAAAATGTGATAAGATACATAATTTTATGCATTATGTTCAAATTTTATTAAAATTAATGCCTTAATAAAGATGTAATAAAGAAAATACGAATTTGGAACCGGGCCCGGGTTACCACTTTTACTAACCACCAAAACGCCCGACCCCCCTTTTTTTCCAAAAGAATTTAACTTTTGTGATTCAAATGTTAATAAATGTCTTCCCGCGAATCGTTTTTGTTCGAACATTTTTTTTGCACATAAGTCGTGAAAGTAACAATATATATTGTTTTTGTTTAATTATATTTGTATTCATCTATTAAAAAATTATAAATTTTATTAAAGATTGATGATTGCAAATTAAATTTATATGTTTCATCAAGGACGTATTCTATATACGTCCTAGGTTTCATTAATTATGACACTTATATGTCTTGATCCTGCCAATGGTCTTTGATGAGTTTAATTACTGGTAATAAAGTAAAAAAAACACACAAGCCAAGGTATTGTGAAAAAGAAAAGGACAAAGCCAACAAAAGAATTTTGAGAAGTTTAAGCTTTGATAACAATGGCCTGGTCAAGCCTAGCTGCGGAACGGTAGCTCTTTATGGTCCTTTTGTTTTTTTTATAAGATATGGCAGACTATCTATGAATAATCTTGGCTGAAGTCTGTAAACTGAAATATTCAATAAAGACATTGGGGGGGGGGGGGGGGGGGGGGGGGGAAATCCAGCACTCTTGGTGAAATCTGAACTCTAAAGTTAATGGGATTTTACTTTCAAAAACACTTAATGTTTTGCAGTCTCTGAAGTACATTTTTTGTTCCACAAAATGCTAGATTTCAGGAGCTTCCGCCCCCTGGACCCCTTACGGCCCTCAGTCTAATTTTTTAGGTACCTCCTAAAATTTAAGAAGTACCTCCTATTATAAAAAACTTTGAAACCCCTGCGTAGCTGTGGAACCATAGCTCTTAAGGTCCTTGTGAAATTAGCCGCCCTATCAGAAAAAACCCAAAAAGGACCTAAAGAGCTACGGTTCTGCATCTAGATTTAATGTAGCTGAGGGTCCGTAGCTCCTATAGGTTCTTTTGATATTTTTTTATTTTTGCGGGCAAAGCAAAGGACCATGATATAGAGCTACGGTTCTGCAGCTAGATTTAACGTTAGGTTTGGTGGCCCACACCCAAAATGTTATTAACTTCAGTATTATTAGGAATATCAGTAATTCTGGTGGCACATACCAGATTTTAGGGGCATTTGGGAGCCCCTACTAATATATTTCAAACTTTGTAGAGTTATGTTTTGTCTGAAATATGTTCTTTTTTGGTAAAAAAAAATGAAAAAGCTGGTACCGGTAATCGCTCTTATAATTTTTTGTCCATGTTCTACTCGTTTACTGCCTATAAAATATAAGTTAACTTAAACCGTTTGTAGTACTCCATTAATGGCCATATATTGTCGATTTGTAGGCCTATAGCTGCAAACTATCGCAGAAAAATGCAACATTTTTTGCACGGAAGGGCGCTTGATAGGTAGATTTAGAATTAAAGAGAAAATCATAAAGTTAAGATAGCAATTACCCTTAAACACTTTCACTGATTTAAAGCAGTTTTCTTTTAATTTTTTTCCGCTCTTTTCGTCATTGTGTCTTGTAAAGCTAGATCATAGCAGACAATATTTTTGCATCACACAAGCGACAAGACTTTGAATGTTTTTTTTTGTCTCATGTGTATAAAAATGTATTTAAAAGGATTGACAACTGAATCAATATTGTTTTAAAAAAATCATGTTTATAATCTTACAATTGCTTGACATTTTTTTTTCCTTTTTAGCTCACCTGGCCTTTAGGCCATGTGAGCTATTGTCATCACTTTTCGTCTGTCGTCCGTCGTCCGTCCGTCAACATTTCACATTTTAATCTTCTCCTCAGAAACCACTGGGCCAATTGCAACCAAACTTTAGTGGAATGGTCCTTGGATGGCCCCTTCCAAAATTGTGTCCGGTGATCCCGACTTCCATCCAAGATGGCCACCAAACTAAAAATAGAAAAAAGGGGGGATGAAATTTTAATTGGCCATTGCTGCTTTAGTGTAAGTCAAAATGAGCTCAAATTTTAACTGCAGCTACATGGCAAGGGGTAGTTTAACATATATTCCGGATTTTTCTTTCAGCCGATATATACCGATTATGCAAATTAGGCATATTTTGATAAAAGATCACATTTAAATCTTCTCCTCTGAAACCGCTGAACCAAATTAAACCAAACCTGGCAGGGATGGTCCCTGGGTGGGTCCCTTTCAAAATTGTGTCCGACAGCCCCGCCCTCCATTCAAGATGGCTGCTGTTACTAAAAATAGAAATTTCTTCAATTGTCCATTGCTGCTTTAGTATAAGTCAAAATGAGCTCAAATTTTAACTGCAGCTACATGGCAAGGAGTAGTTTAGCATATGTTTGGGGTTTTTGTTTGAAATTTTTCTTTCAGCCGATTATGCAAATTAGGCATATTTTGATAAAAGATCACATTTAAATCTTCTCCTCTGAAACCGCTGAACCAAATTAAACCAAATCTAGCAGGGATGGTCCCTTTCAGAATTGTGTCCGTCAACGCCGTCCTGTATCAGTGTTCTCGCTAGCTCGTTTTTACAGGGCGCAGCGCCCGCCCTTGTCCGAGTGACGCCCTGCCCTTTTTCTCTATTTGTAGCAGCGCCCTGCCCTTTGTGACTAACGTGGATATCTTTTTCGTAAACACAAGTGACCTTTTTATCTGTGGATCACGTTTCGAACAATAGTGTTTCATGTTTACATTGTAGTGCCCCCTATCAATTTGAATATGTCAAAGCTAAATTTAGAACATTAACTAATATAACGTATATCGATCGATTTTCTGATTAGATTTCACGGTAATTATAAAAATTTGAACTTTCATATCATTCACAATGCCTTCCCGGGAAAGACGTTTGAAAGAAAATGCAAAGAAAGTGGCCAAGGAAAACAAAAGTTTGACATCGTATTTTTCAACTTCGTAAGTTGATATAAAAAATGAGTTATTTCCCTTTGTTATTCTTGAAACAAACCAAAATTAACAAAATCTAAATATGCCATTTACATTAATACAATATTTTATTATCAAACACAATAAAACCACTTAAGTTTAATCTGAAATAAAAACCTGTCTATTTAAACTGAAACAAAGACAATATTTAGCAACAACCAGTTCTATACAAATGTACATTACCTGTAGTAATAACACACATGAGTAAATAGACATCCATTACATATAGAAATTTCGAAAAACTACAATACTGGTATACAATTTATACACCAGTATTATTGTGATCGCCAAAGTCACCTTGATCCCTACTTTGCTTAAGATTAATTATATCAAATTTCGTTTTACCTTGGATTATTGTTTCTTTTTTTCTAGACAACAATCTTTATATTTTGTAGAAACCAAAATGAAGTATATGAACCACAGATTAACACATTAAAGAGAAAATTAATTGATTCAGACCCCCCTGACACATTGCCCTTTTATTCACATGTCGCACGCATAAAATTGCCCCTTTTCAGTTTTGCACCCTGCCCTTCTTAAATCCTAGCTAGAACACTGTGTATCCAAGATGGCCACCGTTACTAAAAATAGAAATTTCTTCAAATGGCAAAACTGCTCTATTGTAAGCCAGAATGTGCCCAAATTTGAACTGTATAAGCATAATGATGAGCTTTTTAACATATATTACAGGATTTTTTATGAACTTTTGCCGATTTTGACTGATTATGCAAATTAGATAAAAGGGGGGATGAAATTAAAAAAAATATTCTCCTCTGAAACTACTGAGCCAATCTCAACCAAACTTTGATGAAATGATTCTTGGGTGGTCCTCTTCCAAAGTTGTGTTCAACATTTCAGAACTCCGACCAAGATGGCCACCACAGCCGAACTTAATTTAACATAGGACCCTATGGGAAATTCCCATAACAGTGTGGGAAACCATTTTTTTTCAAACACTCGCCAAAATGGCGAGTGGACTGAAACAAGTACTCGCCATGTTTGCCGAGTGACATTTTTGTTTAAACTCAGCAACAAATACCAAATAAACAATACAGTAATGTTCAACAATTTATTTTGCAGATTTTGACCTCGTCAAGAAGGATCAACACTCTCTTAAGAGCTGCGTTGATCTCTTCTTCCTCAATTTCGTTGTCTTCGTCTTTTAAGTTTTAATGCACGGTATAAAACATGTATGTCAAACCCGGTTCCGACACATATTTAACTTTTATGTTTTCGCGTAGGTTTTCGCTACGAATTCGTTTGAAATATTTCAAAACCAAATTATTTTATTTGCATTAATTTTAAAAGTCATCACCTCTATTTGTAATGAAACAATATTTCATTTAATCATGAAATCGACCTTGGCAAAATTATGCGGGGTCAGGATTGTATACTTAATTTTTCTGTTGACAGAAATGAAGTGTCATAACTCATTCAATTCAATTCAATTCAAAGCTTTATTTAGAGTCGATATAAATCATACATATAACACAAGCTCTAATGAGCTTTTAAAATCGACTATGGTATATAACAACACATACAATCATGCATACAAACATAATAAATAAAAACATGCATCAATTTATGCAATTCAATATAGACACAAGTTACAGAAGCAGATATCAACTGAACAAAAGCAAGCTAAAAATAAGAGGCTCATGCATTTAAGCAACAACAGAAAATAATAAAATAATAAAAATATTTAAACGCATTAAAATTTAGAAATAAAAATGTTAAGGTCATCTGCATGCACTGCACTGGCATGAGCTGCCGTTCCATGTGTGAATTATATTTTTAAAATGTTCTAATGATGTTTCTTGTCTAAAGTGATTCGGCAGCTCATTCCAGATTTGTGCAGCATTATACCGGAAAGAATTTAAACCATACCTTGTTGTTCGTACTCTGGGTAAAACTGCTTTATCTTGATGCCTAAAATTATATTTTTGATCTTTAATTGAAATTAAATCATGAAGATAGCTTGGACTTTGTTTATGGATAATTTTGAATGTTTCAACTGCAATAGTTCTTAATCTTCGAATTTTTAAAGATGGCAATTTAGATTTTTTAAGTAAATGTTCATAAGTATTTTCATAGTCTTCATAAATGAAACGGAGAGCTCTTTCCTGGATTTTTTCAATTTTTTTAGTATTTTTTTCGCTGCAAAAGTGCCATGTTGCTGGACAGTAATTTAAGTTTGAAAGAATAAAGGAGTAGTAAATGGTAAGGCGTCCTAATCTGTTTAAATATTTACCTATTCGTTTTAGGATATTTAATTGTTGGGATGCTTTTTTATAAATTTTATAAAAATTTAGATGGGAATCAACGGTTATGCCTAAAAGTTTAACATTTTCTTCACATGTAATTTTATTTCCTTTTAAATCAAAAGATAAATTGTGTTTATTTGTTTTAGGACCAATGGCAATAGCCTGAAATTTATCCAGATTTGCTTTCATTAAGTTTTTGGAAAACCAGTCTATTAAGTTTATGCTATCATTTTCTAGAGTTTTAACTACTGTATTTATATTAGTATCAGAATAAGAAAGGGTATTGTCATCTGCATAATTATAAATAGTACTATCTTGAACAAAGTGAAAAATGTCATTTATAAAAACATTAAATAGAACTGGGCCTAGGATTGACCCCTGTGGAACCCCTTTGATTAATGTATCCCATTCACTGTAGTTATTACCAATTTTTAAGGCATTGTCTTCTGTTTTCTAAATAACTATTTAACAGTTTTAAAGAATTTTCTGAGAGACCATAAGCTTCCAATTTTAACATTAATAAATTGTGTGGGAGACAGTCAAATGCTTTTGATAAATCCATTAAAATTGCTGCAATAAATTTATTATCATCCAAAGCTTTCTTCCAATCTTCTATTATTCTAAGTAAGGCCGTCTGACACCCAAAACCTGATCTAAATGCTGAAAGCAGAGGATTGAAATGATTATTTAAAAATTCCATTAGCTGGTCAAATATAGCTCTTTCATAAAATTTAGAAATCGTTGGCAAGACACTGATAGTGATAGGGTGGTAATTACTTTTATCAAGACTATTATTCTTTTTAAAAAGGGGGGATACCTGGATAGCTTTTAATTTTTCAGGAAAGACTGATTGGTCAATTGACTTATTAATCAAAACTTTAATGGGATTTGTTATTACTGGTTGTGCAAATTTAATGATTTTAGGAGAAATACCATCATACATTTGTACCCTGTAGCTTTTTTAATGTTTAATTTGTTTATTTGTTTAGTGACAAAATCTTCATTTATTGGTTTAAAGAATAACTTATCTTTATTTGTTCTGTTTGTTTCAATTTTATTTATACTAGGATGGGTTTTTATCTATTTTGATGTTCTTATCTCCTATATCTTTGGCTACATTCACAAAAAAGTTGTTAACTATTTCAGTCACCTCCTTTGGATCATTTACAATGTTATCATTTTCACATAAAATTATGCTGTTATTTGATTTCATACCTTTATTTGATAAGAAGGGCTTAATGGTTGGATAGAAAGTGGATGATTTTGGACCACCTGCTGTTCTTTCAAAAAAGTATGGCGGAATATTTTCTAATCGAGTACAATGATTAATAAAATGTTGGATAAATGACACGTACACTACAGTCAATAGAACATTTAACTGTTTGGGAGCTATGATATTTTAAAGCTGTAACCAGTTATCGTGGCAAGCGTTTTCATGTTCCTACTCGCCTTACAACTGTTACTCGCCAGACCAGCGTGTATAAAGTGGATCTTACTCGCCACCCGAAATTTCCACTCGCCTTTGGCGAGTTGGCGAGCGGTCGTTTCCCACACTGCCATAAAAATCTTCTTGTCTGAAACAATTTGTTCAATAACTTGAATAAGAACAAAATTTTGATGAAATAGTCATTGGATGGTTCTCTTCCAAAAATAGGTCAGGCGGTTCGGCCCTTCGACCAAGATGGCCCCCACAGCCGAACTTAGCTTAACATAGGACCCTATGGGAAATTCACATAAAAATCTTCTCCTCAGAAACCACTGGGCCAATTTGCAACCAAACATTGATAAAATAGTACTCTTCCAAAATTGTTTCTGGCGGTCCTGCCCTCTGACCAAAATGGCTGCACAGCTGTACTTAGTTTAACATAGGACCCTATGGGAAATTCACATAAAAACCATCTTGTCTGGAACCAGTAGCTCAATTAGAACCAAACTTTGATGGAATAGTCATTAGATGGTCCTCTTCCAAAATTGTGTCTGGCAGTTGCGCTGTCCCTCCAAGATGGCTGCCACAGTGCAGTTGCGTTGTTATTGAAAGCAGCTTTGATCCAGGTGAGCGATTACAGGCTCCTGGGAGCCTCTGGTTTTGAAACCATGAGCAACATGATCAACGAAATCGTGTGATGACAGCTTTAGGGGCGAAACAAGATTGTCCATTTTTAAAATAAATTAATCGTTTCATGTAAAGATGCTGTACGGTTTCCTTTCTATGGCCAGGTGAGCTTTTGTCATGGGTAAGCGTCCGTCGTCTGTCCGGTAGCTTTTCACATTTATCTCTTCTTCTCTGAAACCGCTGAACAGATTTCAACCAAACTTGCCATAAATGTTCATTGGATGGTCCTCTACCAGATTTGTGTTTTTAGTGTAGATCGGAAATTCAACATGGCTGCCAGGGCCAATAACGTGTTCTGATTGGTTGAAACCTTGACAATCTTCTTGTCAGAAACCACCAAACCAATTGAATTGTGACTTTGCAGGAATAATCATTGGGTGGTCCTGTACTAAACTTGTGAATCGTTTGTCGATCGGAAATTCAAGATGGCCGCCATGACTCGACTTAGTTTAACATTGGACCCTATGGGAATTTCACATTTTCATCTTTTTTTCTGAAACCACAAAACAGATTTGAACCAAACTTGGCAGAAATGTTCATTGGATGGTCATCTACAAGATTTTTGTTTTTGGCGCTGATCGGAAATCCAACATGGCTGCCAGGGTCCATAATGTGTTCTGATTGGTCGAAATTTAAAAAAATCTTCTTGTTACAAACCACTAAGCCAATTGAATTGTGACTTTGCAGGAATGATCATTGGGTGGTCCTGTGCTAAACTTGTAAATGTTTTGCTGATTGGAAATTCAAGATGGCCGCCATGACTCGACTTAATTTTAACATAGGATCCTATGAAAAAAATGTTTAAAAGTCTTCTCTGAAACCAGTAAGTCAATATAAAGCAAACATTGCATGAATGGTCCTTAGGTGGTCAACTTTCAAAATTATGTCCTGTGACCCCGACCTCCATCCAAGATGGCCGCCTTCAGCGGACATAGTTTTAACATAGGACCCTATGGGAAAAATGTTTAAAAAAATTTCCTCTGAAACCAGTAAGCCAATTTAAAGCAAGCATGGCATGAATGGTCCTTAAGCAGTAAATTTTCAAAATTGTGTCTGGTGACCCTGAACTTCATCCAAGATGGCCACCTTCAGCGGATATACTGTAGTTTTAACATACATATAGGACCCTATGGGAAAAAAATGTTTTAAAATCTTCTCCTCTGAAACCAGTAAGCCAAAATAGCAAACATGTCATCAATGATCCTTAGGTGGTCAACTTCCAAAATTGTGTTCAGTCATCCCGATCTCGGTTCAAAATGGCCGCCGTCAGCGGACATAGTTTTAACATAGGACCCTATGGGAAAATTGTTTAAAAGTCTTCTCTTCTGAGACTAGTCAGCCAATTTAAAGCAAACATGGCATGGATGGTCCTTGGGTAGTATACAGAGCTCCAGATAAGCTGCGTATTTGCGTTTTTTACGCTATGAAAACGAGTAAAAACGCATGTATTATCAGATCAGAGTGTACATTTACGCATACATATTGCTGTGTAAGCAAACTTTCGAAATTCGGAGCGTACTTGTACGCTGTTGACGATAATACATCGTGTACATAAACAATACATTTTTGACTTTGAGAAATTCCCCGTAATTACTTCTCTTTATACTTTTCGAAAGAGAAAGTGTATACATCCGAGGGGTACCGAATGTTTACCTTTCTAAGCATCGATGTCAAAAAGAGATCTGATTGGATGTTTAGGATAAATCATCCAATCGCGGTCAATATTACAAATAAATACGGTTTAGTTAAGAACTAAAACGAAAGTGAATTTGGGAACACGTTGTTCGTTGAAAATGAGCAAGAACATGAATAAGCGCCCTACGGAAAATTATACTTTTTTAAAAGTTCCTGATAGTTTCATCTGTGTCTAGTGACAGTATAGTTAAAGGAATCATTGATGACATTATCAACGCGGCTGTGAAAACTGCCGAAGTCGACGAGCAAAAAACAAAATATTTACAACATTTTATTAATAAACATGACACAACCGTGTCAAATTAAACAGAGATATACATTTCACTTGCATCCTGTGTTTATTGAATAACACTTGTGTCCAACATAATTTTAAAAGTGTACATGTAAGCAATCTTTTCTGAAGTAGAGAGTACAACAGTGCAAATGAAATATGCAAATACGCATCATTTTCAAAAGTAGGGGGTAATTACCCTTTGGACTTGAAAATTATCTGGAGCTCTGGTATACTTTCAAAATTGTGTCCAGTGACCACGACCTCCATCCAAGATGGCTGCCATGAGCAGACATAGTTTTAACATAGAACCCTATGGCAGTATGGGATTTGAATAGTAACTTAGATGTATTCGGCATGCAGACATTCTTAAGAGGACTTATTTATGTCAGGTGAGCGATACAGGCTCACCTGAGCCTCTAGTTTAATTTTTAAACTGAATAGTTATTTTTTATTCAAATTAAAAGGCTATTTCCACTTGTTCTTCACTCCGTATATCCATTCTATGCCGACACTTAGAATCCATTTCCGGTTGGTATTGATCATATATTGATTCATCTCCTTACACAGATGTTGCTGTTTAGCTCGCATCTTGCGATGCTCGCTATTACTTACTTACTACGGCCCTAAGTTGTCAGTAAACAATTTTTTTGTACCAAAGATGATTTCCAGTTTATTTGTTATTGGTTTTCCACCAATGTCATGCACAGGCACTTGTTTCTGGTAAAAAAATATATACCTAGATACTATGTACATGTATAATAAAAGAAGGTAGCCAGCTCGGAAATATAACCCTCCGCTTCAAACACAGTTTATACCATGTTCTTCGCGATTTCGTATGCTTTCAGCGTGTCTCACGCTTCTACATATATATATTATTCTTTCAAAATATGTCAACAAAGTTTATCTCCTTACGGGTCTCTCTAAAAATAGCAATCTTACTGGTAAAAATATCATCTTTTCCAAAGTACCCTCGTCTCAATGGACACAACTTCTGGTTTTTTATTCAAGGAGTGAATTACCATTCTGGAAAATAATAAAACCCAGTCTAAAAAATATATACTTGCTTGTCTTACTTACATAAAAATATTCTTGATAATAATTTACCCTCAAAAATGGAAGAACTTTCCTACTTTAAATAATTCACATTTTCAAAAATAACATGGTGATAATGAAAAAACCAGAGAAACACAAATTCTAGATTCTACGTCCATTTGTGTTTCTCGGGTTTTTCTTTATTTAACTTGTCCGTTCTTAATTTAAAAAGAAATTCTTAATCTAGCAAGGTTTTTAGCTGACCTGGCCTAAGGCCATGTGAGTTTTTGCCATCACTTGGCATCCGTCGTACGTCGTAAACTTTCACATTTAAATCTTCTCCTCTGAAACCCCTTAGCCAAATTAAACCAAACCTGGCAGGAATGGTTCTTGTGTGGGTCCCTTTCAAAATTGTGTCTGATAGCCCTGCCCTCCATTCAAGATGGCTGCTGCTACTAAGCATTTCTTAAATTGTCCATTGCTGCTTTAGTATAAACCTAAATGAGCTCAAATTTTAACTGTAGCTTACATGTACATAGCAATGAGTAGTTTAACATATATTCCGGGGTTTTTCTGTGAAATTTTTCTTTTAGCCGATTTATGCCGACCCATTTGGTTTGTGTAGTTTGATAAAAGATCACATTTAAATCTTTTCCTCTAAAACCGCTGAACCAAATTAAACCAAATCTGGCAGGGATGGTCCTTGGGTGGGTCCCTTTCAATTTGATGTCTGACAGTTCCATCCTCCATTCAAGATGGCTGCTGTTACTAAAAATAGAAATTTCTTCAATTGTTTATTGCTGCTTTATTATAAATCAAAATGAGCTTAAATTTTAACTGCAGCTACCGGTACATGGCAATGAGTAGTTTAACATATATTCTGGGTTTTTCTGTGAAACTTTTCTTTCAGCTGATTTATTTATACTGATTATGCAAATTAGGAATATTTTGATAAAAGATCACATTTAAATCTTCTTCTCTGAAACTGCTGAACCAAATTAAACCAAATTTGGCTGGGATAGTCGTTGGGTAGTCCCATTTAAAAATTGTGTCCTACAGCTGGGTGATTTTCAAAAAAATGAAGACTTTGTTTGACATAGAGGGTGAAATTTCAAATTGGACAAATTGACATAATCTTGGTCGTAAAATAATGTCAATATGATATATTTTTCAGATTCAGTTGCTCAGTGCAATATATGAAGAGAAAATTTTTTTTTTCAACTTTTATTGGCAGCAAAGTGTTAAAATGATAACAAATACAGACTTACTTCCTCAGAGGTATCATTTTCTTTTGGGTATGGTAAAAGACCTAATTGTATTTCCATTTGATAATGATATGAAAAAAGGCACATTTTGGTACCAAACTTTGTATATATCATGAGAAAACAGTTTCAGTATATCAAAGAAACACTATTTTTACTGTATATTTTAAGAAATCTGGTAATTAAAGTTTTCATACAAGCATAAAAGATATGATCTAATGAGGCTTAATAGTTGTAAATCAATTATTTATATATGCCTAATAAATATAACAAAAGTTAAGTTAAGTTGATCATTGGTGGTATAAACTAGAGGTAACCAAATGAAAATACTGTCCATTTTTTGATGTTTTGTCACACTCCTGACACATTTTTCTAATAGATAAATACACCAAATATCAAGCTAAATGCAATCATTGTTGGTCACAATAACTTTTTTAAGTAGTAGTACATAATCTATTTTGACTGAAAAAAGGTTTCCCTTGAATATATTTCATTTTTGCATTGTTATGATGTTATTTCAATCATATTTTATCATATTCTAAGTTATACTATCATAATTATAAAAAATGACAACTCACTTTTCAACCATTTATACATCTTTTCAAGAGTATAGTGCTTATTGAGAATTAAATAATTCCCCAAGACAATTACAAGCAGTTTTATGGAGGCTATATGCTTGCAAAATAATCTATTTCTTAAATAAAATTGTCATACTCCTGACTGCCTCTCGAAAATAAACCTGTCGAGCTGAAAATAATATAACCAACTTATTCTTTCCAAACTAAAAGCTATATTTCTTCAAAAGCTTATATTTCTTATAGTTAACAGTAAATATTAAAAGAAGATTCAAAATTATTTGCCCTTTAGGAATTTATCTCATCAAAAATGGTTAAAATGGATTTGAAATTTATTAAAACTAGTAATAGATCATCTTTTCTTAGTATAAAATTACTTTTTAGTGGTTTTCAAATTAGTTTCCCCATGTTTCTCTATAATTTACTCTGCAAAAAAACTTCCTACTGCAAATGCAATTGACATTTAATGTTTTTATGTCAGGAGTGTGACATATTACTGTTGAATGAAAAATTATCGATAAATGTTCAAAAATGCTATATCAAAAGAATGAAAATGTTTTATGAAAGGCAAGATATATTAAAGTAAGTATTCTGTTTATCTAAAGCAACATACATCAATTTTTCATTTAGAAAAAAATCCATATTTTCACATGTTTTAAGAAAATATAACCCTTTATCATCACTTATTATGAGAAAGGTGTCGTGCAATATACAAAAATACTATAATTATTACTTATTGTTTATATGTGATTAAATTGAAAACATTGTGAAAGTTTGTAGAAGCATGTTTTTATTTTATTTTTATTTAAAAGATATGCCTATTAAAAGTGTCACACTCCTGACATTAGTTATTTTGATTTCCTAGCTATGATATGTCATATATCAGAGCTATTTCCAACTTTTTTCTTTGATTGGGTCTGGAGCTTTTAGAAAATAAAGAAAATTGTGAACTATTAAAGCATTTAACATAGTACTATACAACTAAGATAAAATGTCACACTCCTGACATTTTTTGTGTCTCTCCTTATGCAAGCCCAATTTTACAACTATCATATTCATCCAGTCTAATACTACTAAATTATTATAACTAATGTTTTTTTACAACATATTTTGACTTTTCTGAACTAATTAGTCTCAACAATGAAAAACTAATAAGGTTTGATTTGACATTTGTACAATTTTCCAAGTTAAATTTATTCACGTACACCAATTTAAGAAATATAATAATTTTTTGTCCCATAATCATAGGGTCACAAAACATCTAGATATTTGAAGTAAAATGGTATGAAATTATAGAATACCATCTTTCTTTAATATATTTTTTATTACATTTTTTTTTATCATCAAGGTAAGTTGAGGCAATTTAAAGTTTGTTACGCTAAAACGTCACACTCCTGACAAATTTGACCAGTTTTTGAGCTATTGTCACCACTGAGCGTCCGTCGTCTGTCGTCCTCCGTCTGTCCGTCCGTTAACTTTTCATATTTTAATCAACTCCTCTGAAGCCACTGGACCAATTGGAACCAAACTTTGGTGGAATGGTCCTTGGATGGCCCTCTTTCAAAATTGTGTCCGGTGATCCCGACTTCCAACCAAGATGGCCGCCAAGCTAAAAATAGAAAAAAGGGGGGATGAAATTTTAATTGTCCATTGCTGCTTCAGTG
The DNA here is from genome assembly GCA_963680875.1 of Bathymodiolus brooksi. NCBI lineage: Eukaryota > Metazoa > Mollusca > Bivalvia > Mytilida > Modiolidae > Bathymodiolus > Bathymodiolus brooksi. The sequence continues at coordinate 3,233,752 of OY804590.1, read as the reverse complement.
TAAGTCAAAATGAGCTCAAATTTTAACTGCAGCTACATGGCAAGGAGTAGTTTAACATATATTCTGGGTTTTTCTGTGAAATTTTTCTTTCAGTCGATATATACCGATTATGCAAATTAGGCATATTTTGATAAAAGATCACATTTAAATCTTCTCCTCTGAAACCGCTGAACCAAATTAAACCAAACCTGGCAGGGATGGTCCCTGGGTGGGTCCCTTTCAAAATTGTGTCCGACAGCCCCGCCCTCCATTCAAGATGGCTGCTGTTACTAAAAATAGAAATTTCTTCAAATGGCCAAAACTGCTCTATTTTAAGCCAGAATGTGCCCAAATTTAAACTGTGTAAGCATAATGATGAGCTTTTTAGCATATATTACAGGATTTTTATGAACTTTGAACTTTTGCCGATTTTGACCGATTATGCAAATTAGAAAAAAGGGGGGATGAAATTAAAAAAAAATCTTCTCCTCGGAAACTACTGAGCCAATATCAACCAAATTTTGCTGAAATGATTCTTGGATGGCCCCCTTCCAAAATTGTGTCCGTTGATCCCGACTTCCAACCAAGATGGCCACCAAGCTCAAAATAGAAAAAAGGGGGGATGAAATTTTAATTGTCCATTGCTGCTTTAGTGCAAGTCAAAATGAGCTCAAATTTTAACTGCAGCTACATGGCAAGGAATAGTTTAACATATATTCAGGGTTTTTCTGTGAAATTTTTCTTTTAGCCGATATATACCGATTATGCAAATTAGGAATATTTTGATAAAAGATCACATTTAAATCTTCTCCTCTGAAACCGCTGAACCAAATTAAACCAAACCTGGCAGGGATGGTCCCTGTGTGGGTCCCTTTCAAAATTGTGTCCGACAGCCCCGCCCTCCATTCAAGATGGCCGCTGTTGCTAAAAATAGAAATTTCTTCAAATGGCCAAAACTGCTCTATTTTAAGCCAGAATGTGCCCAAATTTGAACTGTGTAAGCATAATGATGAGGTTTTCAGCTTGTATGACAGGATTTTTTATGAACTTTGAACTTTTGCCGATTTTGACCGATTATGCAAATTAGAAAAAAGGGGGGATGAAATTTTAAACTACTGAGCCAATCTCAACCAAACTTTGCTGAAATGATTCTTGGATGGCCCCCTTCCAAAATTGTGTCCGGTGATCCCGACTTCCAACCAAGATGACCGCAAAGCTCAAAATAGAAAAAGGGGGGATGAAATTTTAATTGTCCATTGCTGCTTTAGTAGAAGTCAAAATGAGCTCAAATTTTAACTGCAGCTACATGGCAAGAAGTAGTTTAGCATATATTCCGGGTTTCTTTCAGCCGATATATACCAATTATGCAAATTAGGCATATTTTGATAAAAGATCGCATTTAAATCTTCTCCTCTGAAACCACTGAACCAAATTAAACCAAATCTGGCAGGGATGGTCCCTGGGTGGTTCCCTTTCAAAATTGTGTCCGACAGCCCCGCCCTCCATTCAAGATGGCTGCTGTTACTAAAAATGGAAATATCTTCAATTGTCCATTGCTGCTTTAGTATAAGTCAAAATGAGCTCAAATTTGAACTGCAGCTACATGGCAAGGAGTAGTTTAGCATATGTTCGGGTTTTTTTTTTGAAATTTTTCTTTCAGCCGATTTATACCGATTATTCAAATTAGGCATATTTTGATAAAAGATCACATTTAAATCTTCTCCTCTGAAACCGCTGAACCAAATTTGTGTCTGGTGGTCCCGCCCATTGACCAAGATGGCTGCACAGCTGTACTTAGTTTAACATAGGACCCTATGGGAAATTCACATAAAAACCATCTTGTCTGGAACCAGTAGCTCAATTAAAACCAAACTTTGATGGAATAGTCATTGGATGGTCCTCTTCCAAAATGGTGTCCGGCAGTTGCGCTGTCCCTCCAAGATGGCCGCCACAGTGCAGTTGCGTTGTTATTGAAAGCAGCTTTGATCCAGGTGAGCGATTACAGGCTCCTGGGAGCCTCTGGTTAGAGGATAACTTTTTAAGAGGAAGAGCAATCTCCATAACACTTTGCATGAAGATAACTGTTACCATTGTGCTTGTTTTAAGATATTTACCTTTCTTTCATATCATTTAATATTCAAATTATTCTCTGAAAATGAAAAGTCTTCAGTTTTTTGAAAATCACCCAGCTCCGCCCTCCATTCAAGATGGCTGCTGTTACTAAAAATATACATTTCTTCAATTGTCCATTGCTGCCCTTTTATAAATCAAAATCATTATGAGCTCAAATTTTAACTGCAGCTACATGACAATGAGTAGATTAACATATATTCTGGGTTTTTCTGTGAAATTTTTCTTTCAACCGATTTATACCGATTATTAGACATACACTTGTATTATGAAAAAAGATCACATTTAAATCTTCTCCTCTGAAACCGCTGAACTAAGTTAAAGCAAATTTGGCTGGGATGGTCCTTGGGTGGTCCCCTTTCAATATTGTGACCAACAGCCCCGCCCTCCATTCAAAGTGACTGCTGTTACTAAAAATAGAAATTTCTTTACTTTATTACAAATCAAAATGAAATCAAATTTTAACTGCAGTTACATGGCAATGAGTAGTTTAGCATATATTCTGGGTTTTTCAGTGAGATTTTTTCAGCCAGTTTATTCCGTTTAGGAATATTATGAGATAAAAATCACATCAAAATCTTTTGCTCAGAAATTTGAGTTGATATGATCTTTTGGTGGCCCACTTTCAAAATTATGTGTAACACCCCATTTTCTTTCAACTTTAGATTTCAAATTGAAAACCAGGTGAGCGATTACATGCTCCTGGGAGCCTCTAGTTCTTAATTATTAAGAATTGGAGTAGGAAATTAAGAAAAACATTCTTCTAGTGAACGTATATATGAATCCGCTTGACATGCTTCGTTGACATAATCTCTATATTAGGAAAATGGGGCATAATAAAGGCGTTTATTTCACAACGAAGCATGTCAAGCAGGTTCATATACGTTGTAGATGCACATTTTATTGATAAAATTGAAAAAAAATATATCCTTGACCCAAGTGCCTGTGCAATTAACGCTGTGAGATAGCGTGTTGTAAGGCTGTTTACCTCATCACGGTTTTACAGTATTATAATAATTGTACTCTATAAGGTAAATTGATTGATTGATTGATTGATTGAGTGTTTGTTTGATTGATTGATTGATTGATTAACATCTAGTGGTTTATATAGACAACAGCGGTGTCCAGTTCCACTGTTAAACAACAGAAACACTGATATATTGTGCCGCTAACATCCTATCATCAGTCAACATCAACAACGGTGTACAGTTCCACTGTTAAACCTCATTAACACTGTGAGATAGCGTGTTGTAAGGCTGTTTACCTCATCACCGTTTTAAAGTACTATAATAATTGATTGATTGAGTGATTGCTTGATTGATTGGTTGTTTGATTGATTGATTGATTGATTAACATCTAGCGGTATATATAGATATTCAGGAAGAGAAGAAGGTCATCAATCAGTGCCTATCACTACACCGTTCATGGCAAGGTCCACTCGATACAACATTATGTGATAAATATTTGTCAGCGATTTGCGACAGGTCAGTGGTTTTCCCCGGAGACTCAGAGATTCCAAAGTGAGCCGGTACCCGGTACTTTTACCCGTCTGAGATCATGTACATGTATGGTACCGGTAGAAATTACTGAACCCCCAAAATTAGCGGTGGTCTGATGGCCCGCGGCCAGTGATTTCTTTGTCTGGCCAGTGGAACTTTCAAAACCAGCAATCTGATTGGCTTGTGGAATATTTTTCATAAAAAATTAATGATCACATCAATTGCTTCAAATTGTCGCATTCAAATAGAGCAACTGCGTTCAGCCACAACCAAATTGACGGGATATTCCCTGTTTTAAAAATAACTTTACCTTAGAATCGTAATGTAAATAACTTTACCTTAGAATCGTAATGTAATCTTCAGTAATATACAATCGTATGTATGATCATTATGTATTATGAATATATGACTACACAATGTATTGTGCGATTTGTTTTATCCATTACCCAGGGTCGAATCATTTTTGGGATGTACTGTCTTGTTGCTTAAAGGGAAACTTCGACACATTTACAAAAGATTTTTTTCCAAAATTGAAGAACTACGAAATTAAGTTAAAAAAAGAACGGACATCGGAACAATGCCCTGAATTCGTTAATTTTTTTTCCAAAAAGGTCTATACTACGGGGCAAAATTGGTTTAATGACATTATTCAGTAAGATCGCACTTTGTAATCGATCGTGCATGCACTACAATAAAGATACGCATAAGCTAAAAGCACAGAAAGTTACAGGGTATGAAGCCATACAATTGAGAGGATTATGTAAACATATAATTTGTAATAGATTTCATTTGACAATTACAGACGATGAGTATTATAAATAAGTTTATTATACAAAAACAAAGCGTAACATATAATATGTCTTTGCGTAACATATTTTGTTTATTTTAATCACGTCTTTCGAACTGGTGGACCCTTCTGATTAATCTCAGAATAGTCATAAAAAATTTGTTCATCACAATTATTGATATTTCACTGCGAATATTTAGTTTGATGTATTGTTGTTGTGTATCAATCATAATTGTTATTTGTATATGCCCTCCTGGGGCCCTGATTTGGTTAATAAACTTTCTATCAGGAAAAATTGCATACGAATGTTTTTTAGCTCACCTGGCCATAGGCCATGTGAGCTTTTGTCATGGGTAAGCGTCTGTCGTCCGTTCGTCCGTTAGCTTTTCACATTTAAATCTTCTTCTCTGAAACCGCTGAACAGATTTCAACCAAACTTGCCAGAAATGTTCACTGGATGGTCCTCTACCAGATTTGTATTTTTGGTACTGATTTGAAATCCAACATGGCTGCCAGGGTCCATAATGTGTTCTCATTGGCTGAAATTTTTAAAATCTTCTTGTCAGAAACCACTAAGTCAATTGAATTGTGACTTTGCAGGAATGATCATTGGGTGGTCCTGTACTAAAATTGTGAATCGTTTGCCGATCGGAAATTCAAGATGGCCGCCATGACTCGACTTAGTTTAACATTGGACCCTATGGGAATTTCACATTTTCATCTTTTTTTCTGAAACCACAAAACAGATTTGAACCAAACTTGGCAGAAATGTTCATTGGATGGTCATATACAAGATTTTTGTTTTTGGCGCTGATCGGAAATCCAACATGGCTGCCAGGGCCCATAATGTGTTCTGATTGGTCGAAATTTTAAAAATCTTCTTGTTAGAAACCACTAAGCCAATTGAATTGTGACTTTGCAGGAATGATCATTGGGTGGTCCTGTACTAAACTTGTGAATCGTTTGCCGATCGGAAATTCAAGATGGCCACCATGACTCGACTTAGTTTAACATAGGACCCTATGGGAATTTAATATTTTCATCTTTTTTTCTGAAACCACATAACAGATTTGAATCAAACTTGGCAGAAATGTTCATTGGATGGTCATATACAAGATTTGTGTTTTTGGTGCTGATCGGAAATCCAACATGGCTGCCAGGGCCCATAATGTGTTCTGATTGGTCGAAATTTTAAAAATCTTCTTGTTAGAAACCACTAAGCCAATTGAATTGTGGCTTTGCAGGAATGATCATTGGGTGGTCCTGTACTAAATTTGTGAATCGTTTGCTGATCGGAAATTCAAGATGGCCACCATGACTCGACTTAATTTTAACATAGGACCCTATGGAAAAAATGTTTAAAAGTCTTCTCCTCTGAAACCAGTAAGTCAGTTTAAAGCAAACATGGCATGAATGGTCCTTAGGTGGTCAACTTTCAAAATTATGTCCTGTGACCCCGATCTCCATCCAAGATGGCCACCATCAGCAAACATATTTTTAACATAGGACCCTATGGGAAAAATGTTTAAAAAAAATTTCCTCTGAAATCAGTAAGCCAATTTAAAGCAAACATGGCATGAATGGTCCTTAAATGGTCAACTTTCAAAATTATATCCAGTGACCCAAAACTCCATCCAAGATGGCCACCATCAGTGGACATAGTTTTAACATAGAACCCTATGGGAAATATGTTTAAAAATCTTCTTCTCTGAAACCAGTAAGCCAATTTAAAGCAAACATGGCATGGATGGTCCTTAAGTGGTCAATTTTCAAAATTGTGTCCAGTGACCCTTACCTCCATCCAAGATGGCCGCCTTCAGTGGACATACTGTAGTTTTAACATAGGACCCTATGGGAAAAAATGTTTTAAAATCTTCTCCTCTGAAACCAGTAAGCCAATATAGCAAACATGTCATCGATGGTCCTTAGGTGGTCAACTTCCAAAATTGTGTTCAGTGATCCCGATCTCGGTTCAAAATGGCCGCCGTCAGCAAACATAGTTTTAACATAGGACCCTATGGGAAAATTGTTTAAAAGTCTTCTCTTCTGAAACCAGTCAGCCAATTTAAAGCTAACATGGCATGGATGGTCCTAGGGTAGTATACTTTCAAAATTGTGTCCGGTGACCACGACCTCCATCCAAGATGGCTGCCATGAGCAGACATAGTTTTAACATAGAACCCTATGGCAGTATGGGATTTGAATAGTAACTTAGATGTATTCGGCATGCAGACATTCTTAAGAGGACTTATTTATGTCAGGTGAGCAATACAGGCTCACCTGAGCCTCTAGTTTGTCTATTTTGCAAGAAGAATTTCTAACCTGCCCTGTTCACCCTGCTTTATTTCATAATTTTGGTTGTTGCTACATCATTCTGATGGGGCACAAAAAAATCAAGATAAAAATGAACAATTCAATTTAGCTTACGATCAATGGTAATCTTAAGATTTTTTGTGAAAATAGTCCATGAATCATTGCTGCTCTAGGTGCGGATCCAGCAGTTTTGAAAACGGGGTGCCAGGCTCTTGTTTGTCAATTTTTACCCAATTTATACACAAATTTTACTAAATTGTCGAACAACCCCCTTGATCCGGCAGTGTGCATTAATATACACCCATTCCTAATGTATACTTCAACGTGATCAGGGTCGTGTATTTTGATCACCTATTAGAACCTTTAAAATGTGTATTGCATCTGCTATTCTATTCACGGGTAGCGTAATTTGTTTTCATTTTATTTTCTGTTCTTATTATGTTTTTGTCTATTTGACTTGTGTACGTTGGTTGTATATATTCCTTGTACATGCCTTCAACCCTTAGGGGTAAAATTTTAGTTAGTTAACGGGTCACAAAATGTGCATTGCGTTTCTGATTATTGCCAAATATTGTGACACATGTATTCAGGTATTCGGTCAGAGGCCCGTCGACCGGATGTAAAATGACACTTGTATATTCTGCCTGGCGATTTCCTGTGTGGACCTAAACTCATTACGCAATATTAGGTACCCTGCTGAGTGAACTTGTGTGAATGTACCTGTCGTTTTCAGAATGAAGATAAAAATAAGTAAATCCCGCATTTCACTTCTTACTTCAGGAATTATTTGCCTTAATTTATTGAAGAATAAAATATTTAATATTAAGATATGGTCTCTCGCTTCTGAAAATACATGAAAAATATAAGAAATATATTTTTCGCATAATATTTTACGTTTCGCTCATCAAAAATGACAAGCAAAAAAAGGAAAAGAAATTAACATTTTTAAATCACTTGCTCGCTCTGGACAACGTTTTTAGCACAAAATCCGAAGAACAAGAAGTAAATTTGGTGTGGCCTAATCTCTTTTTAATTTTTGACTGCCCTTCATCTGTTTATACCGCTCATAATCATGATCTCTTCCGAACTTTGTCTAAATGAATATCAGTGGATATCAAAATTGTGTCGTTCTGACGTGGGTTGTTCTCGATTTCCCGACGTTGGGCACTCGCTGCCTCTTCCATTTGTCTGAGTTCTTCTTCCGTATATTCTGGTTCAAGTTGGTAACCAAACACCCCATTGTCGTCGAAATCTACATCACTTGAGGCGCTAGTCACTTTCCGTACCTGAGCTCGACATATTTAAGCTATAACTGTATATATCTTTATTCTCATACAGCCAAATACAATGGTACAGAGAAAAATAACAACATAATAATAACATAACAAGACTTTTAACAAAATATACATAGGTTAAGGAACAACAGTGGGTAAGCCAGGAGTACAAAAAACCTTATTGATATGTTTGTTAAATATACATAATTTTCGTAACAGCGATTGTTTTTTGGTAGAAGTTCACAGAATTTGACAACATTATGTCTTTTCATATAATATTTTAGAAGAAGCTGCTTGCGTTTATCATTTAAAGAAGAACACTCTAAAACATAGTGGTATTCATCGCCTAATTTCTGACAATTACATAAATTACAGTACCTGTTTTCTCTCCATCTACCGGTTTCAATCGGTAGATAGTGATTTGTTGTCCTAAATCTACACAGTCTGATTGCATCACCTATAATTAAAATATTGAAATATTCCTAGAATTCGAATTTGGTTTTAAAAATCCTATAATTTAATGCTTTTGAAGAATCTGACAGAGATGTTTGCCAATTCTGTACAAACTGATCTAACAATCGCTGTTTCACAACACATTTTAACCATTCTTTATTATTAACATTTTCTGTTTCCCATATATATGTAAATCCACACTCATTTAGAATTGTTCTGATAAAATAAACCCAGTTTAAATTAGTATCACCATTTTCATTCAAATTTCTAGAAAGCCTATAAAATACATTTGAAAATTTAGCCTGCTTACCACTTAAAAGTCTTGCCCAGTATGAAATTGTCCTTACTTTTATATCAATATCAATTGGATACCTGCCTAGCTCACCATAAACCATATAGTTTGGAGTAGAGTAAATTTAAAAGTATTTTGCAGAATTTCAAGTGAACTCGTTCTAGTACTTCATTTTTGCCAAATCCCCAGACCTTGCAACCATATAACGTTAATTTTGGGGCTTTATATAGAAATGTTCCCAAACAAACAACACGCGTTGAACAAAAGAAAAGTAAAGAAATATTGATTGAGTAAAATCATAATCATTTGATTAAATTAAATTAATTAAAACATCTTTTATGAACACCGACTGTTAAAATAATGATTGAGTAAAATCATAATCCTTTGATTAAAATTAAATTAATTAAAACATCTTTTATGAACACCGACTTAAAGTAATGATTGATTCATTTCTAAACGTTTAGGCCTAAATCGTTTTATTTAATATTAAAATTAAAACCTCTTTTATGAACATTGATCGTTAAATTATTATGATGAGACAGCTATATATACATGTAGTTAGGCCAATTTGGCACCTCTCATAATGAAAACTTATAATTTCAAGGATGGTGTATACTTTTTTATCATCTAAAACATAAATTGTTCCTGTTATTTCAACATTATATTTATTCTAATGTTTTAAGAATATTTTATCTTTAATAGATAATAAACGATCTACCAACTTGTCTTGGAAAGCAAATAGTGTGTATTCAAATTCCCATTTTATTAATCCAGTCACCTTGAATTTTACACCTGTATAATCTTACCCTCCAGCTAGAAAACACACAAGTGGACATCTACATGTGGAGATCAGAATAACAGTAAACAGCATGCCGAATAATGATTATAAAAAAGGGATTAAAACAGAATCTAGAAATCAATACACAAGTTACACGTTGTTAAAATTATCCATTATATTTTTCAGCACATTAGCAGTAAAACAAAATGAACATAATTGTAAAAGGGATCCGATATATAGCGAATATAGGTGACTGTTATAAATCACTCTTTCCATTGTAAATATAAAGGAAATGAAACATTTTGTTCATTTAAAATAGTTGTTTGTCAAAAAGATACGTAGCTGTTCACTTCAGTATTTAATTTTCCAACGGTTATTAGATTTAAATTACAATCCTCTGAGCGCTTTAAGCGAAGCGAATTTAACATCAGCGACCCAGACTTTAAATTTCAATCCCAAAATGCATTTTTAGTTTAAAACGTCACAAACCAGTTGAAAAATTAGAAATTAAAATTACAAATTTGCGATTTGCTTCGTTATTTGTGGAAATATGTCAATAAAACTTTGTGAATGTGTATTTTATATCACAAGGAACATATTTAGCTAACATGTAAAAAATCGCGAAGTTTCCCTTTAACTTCCGGTATAAAAAAATAAAAACCTATGGCTAATTTATTTAAATATTTTGACGGGGCCCTCAGTGATTAGGATTAAAATTTTAATAATGGGACATTTTCTATTGACATTCAGAATTTCAATGGGCCATTCTTTAACCTTCTTTGTAAATATTTCTGATTTCAATGGGACATTTTCAGATGGAATGTCATAAATGGCGCATTGCCCCACTCTAATCCTAATCACTGGGCCCTACCACGGTTGTTCACAGCAATGAAAGTGTGCTGAAAACCATTTTTAAAAGGGAGTACGAGGAGATGAGGGATAGAAAATTACTAGAAATCTGGAAAAAGGACCGGACATGGCTCAAATACGAATACATGTCAAAACTCCGGCCCCATTTTTTTTCCAAAATAATTTAACTTTTGTGATTCAACTGTTAATAAATGTCTTCCCGCGAATCGTTTTTGTTCGAATATTTTTTTTTGCACTTAAGGCCAGACTTAAAAATATTTTTGTTTGCCCAAGCCCTACCCACCATTCTGAGGTGTGGGTAGGTAGGTAGGGAAATTCTTTTTTTTTTCACTTTATAAGAAAAAAAAGGGGGGTCAAAATTATTGTACCTTATAACGTTATAAATGCTTTAATAATGATAGACTAAGTTTGGTATTGACACATATATAGATCTATCTGTACTAAGATCCTTTCTTATAACATTTCATTAAGTTTTCCACTTCAATGTCCCGATTTTTTTTCTCAACGTTTACATTGTAAATACAGACAAATGTTTTAATTGAGTTTATTTGAATACAAAATTCAAATGCAAAAAACTTGTACAAAACACTATCAGAACTTCTGAATAAACTCTGACATTTAAAATTTGACTAGATCTGACATTTCAATGACTAGAAACATAATACTGGAAATATTTCAATAATACTTCAGTTATATCGTGGTGGTCAGTTTTATTAGTGGAGGAAACCTGAGTACCCGGAGAAAACCAATGACCTGTCGCAAGTCACTGACAAACTTTATCACATAATGTTGTATCGAGTACATCTCGTCATGAACGGGGTTCGAACTCACAACTTTAGTGGTGATAGACACTGATTTCACAGGTAGTTGTAATTCTAACTACCATATGATCACGACTACGACTGCCTTCTTGTGAATTTTTTATTTTTTTATATTTTATGTTGAATTATAATGTCAAACTATAATTTTCCCTTAACTTGTTACTTTGTACTAATCAGTCGGGAAGCCATGCACAGAAATCTCGAAATCAAGGGACGTAACTCTATTTTTTAGACAGATGACTCTTTAAAAAGAGTGGCCATGCATTGTTTACGTTGACACCCCATGTGTTTTTACTGAATATCTTCATAAATAAAACTAAAAGAAGTATTCATTTTTATTGAATCCATTTTTTAAATAAAATTTTAACGTGACTGACGCGTGAATACGTGTATTTATGACATCGTTTGCTTGAAATCAACGTTGGAACTCGGGATACCGCTGCTGATGAAATGTTGACCAAAAAAATGGCACTAAAATTCTATTCTTAAAATAAGTGGAACAATTGCATCCCATTGGCTGGTTATTAATAAATCTGAGACAGTCATATAAATTTCATCAGTTTTCCTCAGAAAAAAATCGTCGTCACACATTTCAACGAATACTTTGTGCCATGTTTTTGTGTTTTCAAAACGATAAGAGTCTGTTGGAAACTATCGGTCTTGATTTCAATCCAGTTTTTACGTGCACAGATGACGAGAGGGTAAAAAAGCGAAAAACCATTATGTCATGCTTCATCCGTATCAATTAGAGGCTTTACATAACACAAATAGTCGTGTGATAAAGCGCTGAATGTATAAGGTTAAACTATGTAACAAAATCAATACGGACACGGATATAAAAAAATCCGTAAAATAAAAATCCACGATTTTTGAACCAAAAAAGATTTTGAGTCAGGCGCTTTTTTATGAGTCGGTCGGGTTCGAGCAAACAAACCTATTCTTTTTTATGCCCTAAGTCGTGAAAGTAACAATATATATTGTTTTTGTTTAATTATATTTATATTGATCTATTTATTAGAATTATAAATTTAATTAATGATCATTGCATTTAATTAAATATATATGCTTCATTAATCATTACAATTATATGTCTTGATCCATGTCAATGGTCTTTGATGAGTTTAATAACTGGTAATAAAAAAAAAACACACAAGCCAAGGTATTGTGAAAAAGAAAAGGACAAAGCCAACAAAAGATTTTGAGAAGTTTAAGCTTTGATAACAATGGCTTGACCATAGCTCTAGTGGTCCTTAAAAATTAGTTTTTGTTTAAATATGGTGGACTATCCATGAATAATCTTGACTGAAATATTCAAAAAAGAAATTGGAGAAAAAAATCCATTATGCATGATCTTGGTGAAATCTGTACTCTGAAAAGAAAGTTAATGGGATTTTTCTTTCAAAAACACTTAATGATTTGCAGTCTCTGAAGTACATTTTTTGGTCCACAAAATGCTAGATTTCAGGAGCTTCCGGATCCCCTAATGGTGTCATATGGTATTTTGACCCCGGGGTCAATTTTCATCTATGGTATATTGACCCCCCTTATTGAAAACTGAACCCCCATGGTATTTTGACCACCCCTCATTTCTAATCAAGAGATAGGCAGGGGGTCAAAATTCCATGACCCCCTTACCCATGATGGTATATCGAACCCCCTACCCATGGTATATTGACCCCCCTAACCATGGTATATCGACCCCCCTACCCATAGAATTTTGACCTCCCTACCCATGGTTTATCGACCCTCCTACCCATGTTATATTGGCCCACCTTCCCATGGGATATCGACCCACCTACCCATGGTATTTTTGACCCCCCTATCAATGGTATATCGACCCCCCTACCCATGGTATTTTGACCCCCTATCCATGGTATATCGACCCCCCTACCCATAGTATTTTGATGAGGATTTTTTCGCGATATTCTGTCATAATCAGCAGGTTAATTTTTCTCTGTGTTTTATTTTCGCTGATTGACAAAATCCTTGCTAAAAATAAACCTATGGCAAAAGGATTATCAACTATATATACCGGTAGATCATTATAACAACAATTTGAAGAATATTTGTTTCTTTTGGTATTATATACACATAAACACTCAGGTTAATCGGAATTTCAGAACAAGTATATTTCTTTTGTTTTCGGTATTTAGATAAACCTTGAGACCACGCAGTTTAATATTATTCGATCCCAGCAATTATATAAAAATTTAAAAAATTAAAATAACACTCAATAATAATAATTCATGTAATAACAATTTTAAATACTGTTTTAATCAACTTTATTACGATTGTAAACATTTGATTGTTGTAATTATTGTCAAGTGTAGGCTCAGCTTGGTAAATCAGCGACACGGATCTCGGGTTCAATAATTGTTCTTTTTTAATCATAATTAATGGTCAATAATCAAACCACAGCTGGAATTAATGACTAATTAACACAAATGATGACCAGTTTATCCCTCTACAGTGCCTGAAATGAGGACCGAAATTTTTTTTTTGGGCCAGTAAAAAATTAGAGTCACTGGTCCAAATGGCATAATGGTGGCCCAAACATTTTGTGACATTTTATTTATGAAAAAAAGACATAAGATATCAATATATAAACAGTTTTCAGATTAATTGTTTTTTATCAATAACATTAACATTCATTCTTTCACTAGTCTCACGAGGGTTGGGTGGGGGTGCTCTTCAAGGTAATTTTGGTAGGTACAGGTGTGCAGCTGAAATTGCGAAAACACCCCAATGCATATATTGCTAGCAAATGAAACCTGAATTTACTTGCTATAACCTTTTTGACAACCTTTACGCCATTGGCTAGGGTGGTCTTAAGAAACGATGCTAGTCCATCGGATGGGGACAATAAAAGGCTGGTTTGTGTAAGGGGAGATCAATGCCATGATCACATTAAAGACATCCGGAAAAGAGTAGACTAATGCCACTACAAGGACCGCTCTTGCACTCCCCAGAGTGAAGAGTGACATCACTTGTTTCAATTCACTATGAAGAAGTGATTTTAAAGTAAAATAACTTCTCAGTTCGGGGTAATGTTAGTTGGTTATTCATTTCAAATAAGTATCTCACTTTGTTGAAATAACAAACGGTGCTAATTTGTAAACAAAAGTTCTGGTTCCAAAAAAGAAAACCACTCCCAATTGTCACTAAAATGTAGCTGTGTACATGAACTAGAACAGAAAAGTTATCTACCGTTGAAGTTACAGTAAAATATGTCCGGTTTCGGTAAAACAACAATTTTTAACGGTCTTTTAGGCAATTGCCCAAACGCTTGTTGCTGGGCCAGTGACTACCTAATTTGGAGCAGCTTTTGGTCGCCCGAATAAGATATTAGTCGCATTTGGCGACTGGGCGACTGTCCATTTCAGACACTGCTCTACCTCTTTAAGTAAAGAATTATATGTTGGTAATCGGACATTTATCACACCTTACAGTAAGCACATTCAACCGTAACATACATCTGTCAATTAAATTCCCATGTTCGGGTTAGAAATACATATATATCCGCATATAAAGATAGACAACTCTTATTATTTTCGTGGAATTTTCCGTGTTATTTAACGGCCACGAACATAGCGAAAATTAGCCACACGCGAAAAAAACCTGATATATGGTACATCGACCCCCCTACCCATGGTATATTGACCCCTCTAACCATGGTATGTCGACCCCCCTACCCATGGTATAACGACCCCCCTAACCATGGTATATCGACCCACCTTACCCATGGTATATCGACCCCCCCTAACCATGGTATATTGACCCCTCTACCCATGGTATATTGACCCCCCTGCCTATGGTATATCGACCCCCTAACCATGGTATATCGACCCCTCTGTTTTTGTAGAAATGAGGGGGGTCAATTTACCATGAGGGGGTTCAAAATACAATGAGAAAAAATCAACCCCAGGGTCAAAATACTATATGGTATAGAAGATACCTAAACAAATAGGCAGGGGGTCTGGTGCCTACCTGAGCGTCCCAGAGGATCCAGGGAAAAGACCGGTGTCATATGGTATTTTGACCCCCATGGTATATTGACCCTGAGGTCAAAATATCATGAAAATTGACCCTATGATCAATATACCATGGGGGTCAAAATACCATATGACACCAGTATTCTCCCTGGACCCACTGGGACGCTCAGGTAGGCCCCAGACCCCATGCCTATTTGTTTAGGTACCTTCTAAAATTTATGATAAAAAACTTTGAAACCCCTGGATACTTCGGTTTCCTCCTCCAATAAAACATACCGCCAAGAAATAACTGAAATATTGTTGAAAGTGGCGTTAAGCAGCATCAACCCAAATCAATATATGAAAAAATATACAGAAATGAGAGAGACGAATGTCAATCGGGACAACCCCTGTGAATATGACCTCGACAAGTCCAAAAATCACGAAAACACCAATTAACACAAACTTCACAAAAATATTAGAAAACAAACATCGTCCAACACAATTACTAGTATGTACCTGTAGCTCGAAATATATTAGATGAACAGTATGTTACCTAATTAAGTAAACCAATGCACTGTAAGCCACAAAAATGTTGTGTTTCCTCCAATACTATGATGTTCCATTCACATAAAGGGACATGGGGCTGGAAATGACAACATATATATTGCATACTGAATTCTTCTAAGGTTACTTGTTGCTCTCTCTGTTTTCTTTCTCTTTTCTCTCCTTTCTAGCTCACGTGAGCTATTGGCATCACTTTTCGTCTCGTTCTTCGTCCGTTCGTCAACATTTCACATTATAATGTTCTCCTCAGAAACCACTGGGCCAATTGCAACCACACTTTGATGGAATGGTCCTTGGATGGACCCCTTCCAAAATTGTGTCCGGTGATCCCGACTTCCAACCAAGATGGCTGCCAAGCTAAAAATAGAAAAAGGGGGGATGCAATTTTAATTGTCCATTGCTGCTTTAGTAGAAGTCAAAATGAGCTCAAATTTTAACTGCAGCTACATGGCAAGGAGTAGTTTAACATATTCCGGGTTTTTCTGTGAAATTTTTCTTTCAGCCGATTGATACCGATTATGCAAATTAGGCATATTTTGATAAGAGATCACTTTAAATCTTCTTCTCTGAAACCACTGAACCAAATTAAACCAAACCTGGCAGGGATGGTACCTAGGTGGGTCCCTTTCAAAATTGTGTCCAACAGCCCCACCCTTCATTCAAGATGGCTGCTTTACTAAAAATAGAAATTTCTTCAATTGTCCATTGCTGCTTTAGTATAAGTCAAAATGAGCTCAAATGTTAACTGCAGCTACATGGCAAGGAGTAGTGCAACATATATTCCATTTTTCTCTGTGAAATTTTTCTTTCAGCCGATTTACACCGATTATGCAAGTTAGGCATATTTTAATAAAAAAATCACATTTAAATCTTCTCCTCTGAAACCACTGAACCAAATTGAACCAAACCTGGCAGGAATGGTCCCTGGGTAGGTCCCTTTCAAAATTGTGTCCAACAGCCCCGCCCTCCATTCAAGATGGCTGCTGTTACTAAAAATAGAAATTTCTTCAATTGTCCATTGCTGCTTTAGTAGAAGTCAAAATGAGCTCAAATTTTAACTGCAGCTATATGGCAAGGAGTAGTTTTAACATATATTCTGGGTTTTTCTGTGTAATTTTTCTTTCAGCCGATTTTTACCGATTATACAAATAAGGCATATTTTGATAAAAGATCACGTTTAAATCTTCTCCTCTGAAACCGCAGAACCAAACTAAATCAAACCTGGCAGGGATGGTCCCTTGGTGGGTCCCTTTCAAAATTATGTCCAACAGCCACATCCTCCATTCAAGATGGCTGCTGTTACAAAAAATAGAAATTTCTTCAATTATCCATTGCTGCTTTAGTATAAGTCAAATAGAGCTCAAATGTTAACTGCACTACATGGCAAGGAGTAGTTTAACATATATTCTGTTTTTTTCTGTGAAATTTTTCTTTCAGCCGATTGATACCGATTATGCAAATTAGGCATATTTTGATAAAAGATCACTTTAAATCTTCTCCTCTGAAACCACTGAACCAAATTAAACCAAGCCTGGCAGGGATGGTACCTGGGTGGGTCCCTTTCAAAATTGTGTCCAACAGCCCCACCCTTCATTCAAGATGGCTGCTGTTACTAAAAATAGAAATTTCTTCAATTGTCCATTGCTGCTTTAGTATAAGTCAAAATGAGCTCAAATTTTAACTGCAGCTACATGGCAAGGAGTAGTTTTAACATATATTCTGGGTTTTTCTGTGTAATTTTTCTTTCAGCCAATTTTTACCGATTATACAAATTAGGCATATATATATTTTGATAAAAGATCACGTTTAAATCTTCTCCTCTGAAACCGCAGAACCAAACTAAACCAAACCTGGCAGGGATGGTCCCTCGGTAGGTCCCTTTCAAAATTGTGTCCAACAGCCCCGCCCTCCATTCAAGATGGCTGCTGTTACTAAAAATAGAAATTTCTTCAATTGTCCATTGCTGCTTTAGTATAAGTCAAAATGAGCTCAAATTTGAACTGCAGCTACATGGCAAGGAGTAGTTTAGCATATGTTCGGGTTTTTTTTTTTGAAATTTTTCTTTCAGCCGATTTATACCGATTATTCAAATTAGGCATATTTTGATAAAAGATCACATTTAAATCTTCTCCTCTGAAACCGCTGAACCAAATTAAAGCAAATTTGGCTGGGATAGTCCTTGGGTAGTCCTATTTCAAAATTGTGTCCGACAGCCCCGCCCTCCATTCAAGATGCCTGCTGTTACTAAAAATAGAAATTTCTTCAATTGTCCATTGCTGCTTTAGTAGAAGTCAAAATGAGCTCAAATTTTAACTGCAGCTATATGGCAAGGAGTAGTTTTAACATATATTCTGGGTTTTTCTGTGTAATTTTTCTTTCAGCCGATTTTTACCGATTATACAAATTAGGCATATTTTGATAAAAGATCACGTTTAAATCTTCTCCTCTTAAAACGCAGAACCAAACTAAACCAAACCTGGCAGGGATGGCCCCTTGGTGGGTCCCTTTCAAAATTATGTCCAACAGCCACATCCTCCATTCAAGATGGCTGCTGTTACAAAAAATAGAAATTTCTTCAATTATCCATTGCTGCTTTAGTATAAGTCAAATAGAGCTCAAATGTTAACTGCACTACATGGCAAGGAGTAGTTTAACATATATTCTGTTTTTTTCTGTGAAATTTTTCTTTCAGCCGATTGATACCGATTATGCAAATTAGGCATATTTTGATAAAAGATCACTTTAAATCTTCTCCTCTGAAACGACTGAACCAAATTAAACCAAGCCTGGCAGGGATGGTACCTAGGTTGGTCCCTTTCAAAATTGTGTCCAACAGCCCCACCCTTCATTCAAGATGGCTGCTGTTACTAAAAATAGAAATTTCTTCAATTGTCCATTGCTGCTTTAGTAGAAGTCAAAATGAGCTCAAATTTGAACTGCAGCTACATGGCAAGGAGTAGTTTTAACATATATTCTGGGTTTTTCTGTGTAATTTTTCTTTCAGCCAATTTTTACCGATTATACAAATTAGGCATATTTTGATAAAAGATCACGTTTAAATCTTCTCCTCTGAAACCGCAGAACCAAACTAAACCAAACCTGGCAGGGATGGTCCCTTGGTAGGTCCCTTTCCAAATTGTGTCCAACAGCCCCGCCCTCCATTCAAGATGGCTGCTGTTACTAAAAATAGAAATTTCTTCAATTGTCCATTGCTGCTTTAGTAGAAGTCAAAATGAGCTCAAATTTTAACTGCAGCTACATGGCAAGGAGTAGTTTTAACATATTCTGGGTTTTTCTGTGTAATTTTTCTTTCAGCCGATTTTTACCCGATTATATAAATTAGGCATATTTTGATAAAAGATCACGTTTAAATCTTCTCCTCTGAAACCGCAGAACCAAACTAAACCAAACCTGGCAGGGATGGTCCCTTGGTGGGTCCCTTTCAAAATTATGTCCAACAGCCACATCCTCCATTCAAGATGGCTGCTGTTACAAAAAATAGAAATTTCTTCAATTATCCATTGCTGCTTTAGTATAAGTCAAATAGAGCTCAAATGTTAACTGCACTACATGGCAAGGAGTAGTTTAACATATATTCTGTTTTTTTCTGTGAAATTTTTCTTTCAGCCGATTGATACCGATTATGCAAATTAGGCATATTTTGATAAAAGATCACTTTAAATCTTCTCCTCTGAAACCACTGAACCAAATTTAACCAAACCTGGCAGGGATGGTACCTGGGTGGGTCCCTTTCAAAATTGTGTCCAACAGCCCCACCCTTCATTCAAGATGGCTGCTGTTACTAAAAATAGAAATTTCTTCAATTGTCCATTGCTGCTTTAGTATAAGTCAAAATGAGCTCAAATGTTAACTGCAGCTACATGGCAAGGAGTAGTGCAACATATATTCCATTTTTTTCTGTGAAATTTTTCTTTCAGCCGATTTACACCGATTATGCAAGTTAGGCATATTTTAATAAAAAAATCACATTTAAATCTTCTCCTCTGAAACCACTGAACCAAAATAAACCAAACCTGGCAGGAATGGTCCCTGGGTAGGTCCCTTTCAAAATTGTATCCAACAGCCCCGCCCTCCATTCAAGATGGCTGCTGTTACAAAAAATAGAAATTTCTTCAATTATCCATTGCTGCTTTAGTATAAGTCAAAATGAGCTCAAATGTTAACTGCAGCTTCATGGCAAGGAGTAGTTTAACATATATTCCATTTTTTTCTTTGAAATTTTTCTTTCAGCCGATTTACACCGATTATGCAAGTTAGGCATATTTTAATAAAAAAATCACATTTAAATCTTCTCCTCTGAAACCGCTGAACCAAATTAAACCGAACCTGGCAGGAATGGTCCCTGGGTGGGTCCCTTTCAAAATTGTGTCTGATAGCTCCGCCCTCCATTCAAGATGGCTGATGTTGCTAAAAATAGAAATTTCTTCAATTGTCCATTGCTGCTTTAGTATAAGTCAACATGAGCTCAAATTTTAACTGCAGCTACATGGCAAGGAGTAGTTTAACATATATTCCGTTTTTTTCTGTGAAATTTTTCTGTCAGCCGATCTATACTGATTATGCAAATTAGACATATTTTGATAAAAGATCACATTAAAATCTCTTCCTCTGAAACCGCTGAACCAAATTTAACCAAACCTGGCAGGCGTGGTCCCTAGATGGGTCACTTTCAAAATTGTGTCCGACAGCTCTACCCTCCATTCAAGATGGCTGCTGTTGCTAAAAATTGAAATTTCTTCAATTGTTCATTGCTGCTTTAGTATAAGTCAAAATGAGCTCAAATTTTAACTGCAGCTACATGGCGAGGAGTAATTTAACATATATTCCGTTTTTACCTCACCTGGCCTTTAGGCCATGTGAGCTATTGCCATCACTTTTCGTCCGTCGTCCGTCCGTCAACATTTCATATTTTAATCTTCTCCTCAGAAACCACTGTGCCAATTGCAACCAAACTTTGGTGGAATGGTCCTTGGATGGCCCTCTTCCAAAATTGTGTCAGGTGATCCCGACTTCCAAAAAAGATGGCCACCAACCTAAAAATAGAAAAAAGGGGGATGAAATTTTAATTGTCCATTTAATGTTCTCCTCAGAAACCACTAGGCCAATTTCATGATATATGTAAAGATTAAATATATAAAGAACGTAAACCATTCACTTTTTGAGAGATATGATGTATAAATCAGGAGAAAACGTCATTTTATTCGGTCTTCAATAATTCTTGCTATCCGGACAATAATGCAAATCATATGCTATTGACTTCAGATTTGAACTCATTCGGTAGAGATAACAAAATAACAAATAAGCATAAAATAATAAAATATTAAGCTTAACAAAGTTCCCCATTCCAGAAAATTGCTCAGCCTATGTTCCAATGATATTAAACACGTACGAGATGGAATGGTTATCTGTTCTTAATAACAGATGATCACGATTTTCGTCCTCAAACATACTTGTATCAAGAATATTTTTGAAGATGTTTATTTCACCAAAAACTCGTTTCATATTACTTTAATAATAATCTTCTTGTCTGAAACCATTTGCTCAATAAGAACTAAATTTTGATGAAATAGTCATTGGATGGTTCCCTTCCAAAAATGTGTTCGACGGTTCGGCCCTTCGACCAAGATGGTCCCCATAGCCGAACTTAGCTTAACATATGACCCTATGGGAAATTCACATAAAAATCTTCTCCTCAGAAACCACTAGGCCAATTGCAACCAAACTTTGGTGGAATGGTTCATGGATGGCCCCTTTCCAAATTTGTGTCCGGTGATCCCGACTTCCAACCAAAATGACTGCCAAGCTAACAATAGAAAAAAGGGGGGATGACATTAAAAAAAATCTTCTCCTCTGAAACTACGTACTGAGCCAATCTCAGCCAAACTTTGCTGAAATGATCCTTGGGTGGTCCCCTTCTAAAATTGTGTCTGGCATTTCAGACCTCCGACCAAGATGGCCACCACAGCTGAACTTAATTTAACATAGGACCCTATGGGAAATTCCCATAAAAATCTTCTTGTCTGAAACTATTTGCTCAATAAGAACTATATTTTGATGAAATAGTCATTGGATGGTTCTCTTCCAAAAATGTGTCGGGCGGTTTGGCCCTTTGACCAAGATGGTCCTCACAGCCGAACTTAGTTTAACATAGGACCCTATGGGAAATTCACATAAAAACCATCTTTTCTGGAACCAGTAGCTCAATTAGAACCAAACTTTGATGGAATAGTCATTGGATGGTTCTCTTCCAAATTTGTGTCTGGCAGTCGCACTCTCCCACCAAGATGGCCACCACAGTGCAGTTGCGTTGCTATTGAAAGCAGCATTGATCCAGGAGAGCGATTACAGGTTCCTGGGAGCCTCTGGTTTAATTTTGCCAGAAAAATCATTTTTATTGGTTTATCCTTTTAAAGAAACAACCTTTGAATCCACCACTGCAAATGCAACTGACATTCAGGTGTTGCACAAAATAGTTGTTTAAACTAGAATTATATGCAAGACCTAATTCTGACTCTATTTTAATTAACATTTAAGTCAATTCAAAGTGTAAATTAAACTTGCATACAATATTTACAGAGATTGTACATCAGACACTGCCTATGTAAGTGTTCTACCACAATCATTCAAGGAAATCAGTGTTTTTAAAGAATTAAATTGCTGAGTGAAAAAATACAATTACAATGGGTTAGGGACCGACCATTTAACTTGAAGGGGGGGGGGGGGTTATGGTTTTTTGCTTCGTTCAGAATTTTTTTTCCCGACAACACAAGAGTTAGAATATTTATTTTTGTTGTCGAGCAAAGCGTGAATTTTTTTTCCAGAAATTAACATCAGGTTATATGACAAAAACTCTGAATCAGATTATTTTTTTTTTTCTCCATCAAAATCAGAATATTTTTTTCAGCAACATTGGGAATCAGAATATTTTTTTAGAAAAAAAGCATAACCCCCCCTTCAAGTTAAATGGTCGGTCGTTCCCTTATACTATACTATATATACTTGTATACATCATGTCATTTTTATTTAATTCTCTTTCGAAGATGTTTATCTTTATAACAGCCTAATTAGAATTAGATGTTTGTCGGGCAGTTAACACTTTTAGCTGGAGTGTTAGTAGATTACTTGATAAATATTTGATTGTTTTAAAAGAAGTATTAGTGAACAAACAGTGTTTGCTAAACACATTCAACTTCATTATTGTATTCTAATATGACCATAATTTTGTTCTCTACAGAACTCAAGAACACATATAGACAATGGAAGCTCTTAACAAGGTATGCACAGTGGCGTAGAGTAAAATGAAGTATGCACAAAGTAGGTGGCAGGGAAGGGGGTGCTAATATAATTATGGACGTCTACCGCTGCCGTTGGGTCAAGGGCTGTTCTTGGTGAGTGAGGAGCCTGAAGCTCACACATTTAAGCGATTTGAAAGGATAATTTTGTATTTGAAAATTTGTAGCAAATTCAGAGACGTATAAAACCATCCTGCACCCATCCCGTCCTCCTGATGGAATCATATCGTTTTAGTACTGTACATGTATGTCAGTTAAACACAGTTTTGCACTAAAAACTCCTACATTTTAAGCGGGAATTCTTGAACACTTTTCATGATTGATTATTCCAATACAAAGATTACAGTGATTTTGAAGGAATCGTATCGCTTCTGTCTCAAACATTTGAATTATATATTGTAATGAATGACACTTTCATTTGGCAGAGTAGGGTTAGGGTGTTTAACGCCACTTTCAACAATATTTCAGTTATATCGTCACTTCCATTGGCGATTTGTGGAAGCCAACTAAGATTTCTAAGATGACTGATTTTTAAAGATCATTTATCAGTATACATGTAGTATATATTTGCTATCATTTGACCATGTTGACTGTTACTTTGTTTGCATTTAAGATCATAGTATATCTAAGGACTATCTGTGGTTGTCGGCGTCAGATTCACAATTGACACCGACAAATATCCAAGTACAATACTGCCATTTCTATTGTAATGCAAGATTTGTGTACCCCCCCCGCAACAAAGTTGTAGGGGGGTATACTGGTTTCATCATGTCCGTCCGTCTGTAGACAAATCCAATGTCGTACGATAACTTGAGTTCTGTTTCTGAGAATCTTTTAAAATTTTATCAGCTGTTTACTGGTAAAGAGAGGAGGATCCCTTTCATTTTTGACGATTTTCACTTTTGCCGTTCCAGAGTTATTGGACTTGATATGACGGAAATTAGGATTTTTACCCTATGTCGTATGATAACTTTAGTAATGTTTCTCAGAATGTTTTGAAATTTTATCAGCAGCTTACCGGTGAAGAGAAGAGGATCCCTTTCATTTTTGACAATTTTCACTTTTGCCGTTCCAGAGTTATTGGACTTGATATGACGGAAAATAGGATTTTTACCCTATGTCGTATGATAACTTGAGTAGTGTTTCTCAGAATGTTTTGAAATTTTATCAGCAGCATACCGGTGAAGAGAGGAGGGTCCTTTTCATTTTTGGTCGGAACAATCACTAATGTTTTGGTTATGGAAATAGGTTGGACAGATGTGGGGAGCGGGGGGTATATCTTGGTGAACTGTGCTCACTGTAATACTAGTTAATTTTTTAGTGTTTAATCCCACTTTCAGCAATATTTCAGCTATATCATGGCAACCAGTTTTAGTGGTGGAAGAAGCCGGAGTACCCGGAGAGAATCACCGATCATAGACAAGCAACTGGTAAGCTTTATCACTTGCGTTAGCGAGTCGAGTGCACCCTTTTTCTTAGCTCACCTGGCCTTTAGGCCATGTGAGCTAGGTGAGCTATTCCATCACTTTTTGTCTGTCGTCCGTCCGCCAACATTTCACATTTTAATCTTCTCTTCAGAAACCACTGGGGAAATTGCAACCAAACTTTGGTGGAATGGTCCTTGGATTACCCCCTTCCAAATTGTGACCGGTGATCACGACTTCCAATCAAGATGGCCGCCAAGCTAAAAATAGAAAAAAGGGGGGATGACATTTTAATTGTCCATTGCTGCTTTAGTATAAAGAATAAGTCAAAATGAGCTCAAATTTTAACTGCAGCTACATGGTAAGGAGTAGTTTAACATATATTCCGGGTTTTTCTGTGAAATTTTCTTTCAAGCAATTTATACCGATTATGCAAATTAGGCAATAAAGTTTGGGGGACTTATTGTTTTTACTCCGTTTCTTATTATTATTATCCTTTCTTTCTGTGCACCATGAACTTGTCCACGGCAGATCTCAGGAACTACAGGACAGAATTTCATGAAACTTGGTGGAGTTATAGATATAGGTTTCTAGTTGATCCTAAAGTTTTCAGATTTGTGGTAAAGGGGGTCAAAGCCATATTTTTGGGGGTTCAAAGAGGGTGGGGGTTACTATAGAATCCTATGGGAAACTTGAAATTTGTACATTAATGTTGATAACTTCTAACTGGATAATGATAGAGACATAAAATTTGACATAGTGATAGGTCACCATTAGAGGAGCAATTCTGCGTTTTCAAGATGTCTGCCATTTTCAAAATGGCTGCCAAAACACGGCATAAAAATGGGGGGTAAAAATTCAACATTGCCCGATATCATCAAAATTTGATATGTGGGTAGATAATGATGTCCCGAATTGATTCCCAACATTGAAAAATTTCTGCCGGTCGCCATTTTCAAAATGGTCGCCACAATACCGCAAAAATTCAACATTGTCCGATATCATCAAAATTTGATATGTGGGTAGATAATGATGTCCCGAATTGATTCCCGACATTGAAAAATTTCTACCAGTCGCCATTTTCAAAATGGCCACCACAATACCGCACAAATTCAACATTGTCCGATTTCAACGCCATTTCATATGTGGGTAGATTATGATGTCCCGAATTGATTCCTGACATCGAAAAATTTCTACCGGTCGCCATTTTCAAAATGGCCACCACAATACCGCACACATTCAACATTGTCCGATTTCAACGACATTTCATATGTGGGTAGATTATGATGTCCCGAAATGATTCCTGACATCAAAAAGTTTCTACCGGTCGCCATTTTCAAAATGGCCGCCACAATACTGCACAAATTCAACATTGAACAATTTCAACGACATTTCATTTGTGGGTAGATTATACTGTCCCGAAATGATTCCTGACATCGAAAAATGTCTACCGGTCGCCATTTTCAAAAAGGCAGTCACAATACCGCAAAAATTCAACATTGTTCGATTTCAAAGGTAGCTTTTAATTTATTTTTTAAACTGGTTGTCTGTGGCCGGTTTGGGAGACTTCATAATCGTTAGATTATAATCATATCTTGTTTGATAAAAGATCACATTTAAATCTTGTCCTTTGAAAACACTGAACCAAATTAAACCAAACCTGGCAGGGATGCTTCTTGGGTGGGTCCCTTTCAAAAATGTGTCCGACTGCCCCACCCTCCATTCAAGATGGCTGCTGTTACTAAAAATAGAAATTTTTTCAATTGTCCATTGCTGCTTTAGTATAAGTCAACATGAGCTCAAATTTTAACTGCAGCTACATGGCAAGGAGCAGTTTAACATGTTCGGGGTTTTTCTGTGAAATTTTTCTTTCAGCCGATTTATACCGATTATGCAAATTAGGCATATTTTGATAAAAAATCACATTTAAATCTTCTTCTCTGAAGCCGCTGAACCAAATTAAACCAAACCTGGCAGGGATGGTCCCCCTGGGTGGGTCCCTTTCAAAATTGTGTCCTTTTCCAAAATTGTCTCCGGCAGTCACGCTCTCCCACCAAGATGGCCACAACATTGTTATTGAAAGCAGCTTTGATCCAGGTGAGCGATTACAGGCACCTGGGAGCCTCTGGTTGTAATTGACAAAGCCGGACGTAAACCCACGCCGTATTGGTGATAGGCTTGTATGAGTTTTTAGGTAATCCAACTACCTAACTCATTGAGCCACGCAGGCTCTTTACCTATATTGAATATTTTGTAAACAATAGATGGTTGGCTTAGGTTTATGGCGTTTAACGTCACTTTTAACAATATTTCAGTAATATCGGGGCGGTCAGTTTTATTGGTGGAGTAAACCGTGTTATATAGTATTTGATTTTTTTTAAATGTTTCACAATTATATTTAACTTTTCTCATTTTATTTAAGAAACTTTACCACACTGCAGAAAGTGGGGATGTAGATTTGGCACAGGATTGTCTTCGCAAAGGTGCAAATGTCCATTATAAAGATGATGATGTAAGTAGTATCTATAGTATATAAAACACATTCTGAAATCATTAAAATAATATAATTACATAAAAATTGAACAGAACATCAAGTGTATGTAAATACATAGTACACTGGTTAAAGTCAAACACACCTCACAAAGAGTGGGTATGAGACTACTACATTGTCTTAGCAAAAAACTTATTGTGAAAACATAAACAGTGTTACGGTGTAAGTACAAACCCAAATAGAAGACAATTTGGTAATGAAAGAAAATGTACAGTTCGGAGAAAAAAAAGGTATATATCGGTCAAAACTTCAGAATAGGGGGGTGAGGTTGAGTAAAGATTACAAAGTGAATAACTTGAAGAACAAAGACATTTCTGTTGTTTGCAGCTGAAGTCCATACCCCTTTACATACAAATGATTGTAACAAGAAGAAAATATAGCCCTTAGTTATACGTACACTAATACACTGCGTAATTACTGTTATTGCAGAGTTTGCGAATACCTCACAGTGTTCGCCAAAAACTTTTTTAACCACTAGATATCTGGGCCAGTGACTTGCTAAAGTTACTAGACCGACGATATTTTTACCAGAAAAAGAAGAAACAAATTTTCATTGTTTAATTTTATACATGCATTTGGATGGTGTCTATTCTATAGTTGTTACATCCTGTAACAAACTTCCCAGCCCCAGTTTTATCCTTACTGTTTTTCGCAGTATGTACAATGCATCATTTGTTCATGTTCGGGTAAATGGTCATGTAAATGATGGATAAGACTAATGGTTCTTTGAGTTTGATTTTAGGATTGTAAATTTTGTAAATAATTTTATTTTGCAAATATCTTTACTTTTTAATTCTAATGACCCTGTTAGTAAATGCCAAGTTAGTAAACAGTAACTTTGTTTTACCTTTTAAAAGTATATTTTTATTAGGTTATTGATAATTAATATTAAACTTAATAAAATAATATTGATATAGATTATACTAATGAAGCCAACCCCTTTAAAATATACTTAAATGGAATAGATTGAAGGCACTAAGCTATTGTAAGATGTGTAGATATATATATATATATCTGAGTTAAGATTAATGGCTCTTTCGTCTTTGATTTTAGGATTGTAAATTTTGTAAATAACTTTATTGTGCAAACATCTTTTACTTTTTAATACCTAAAAGTAATAGCCTTTTAATACTAAGAGTAAATGAAAATATTCAATTGGTTCCAATATGTTTTTAGTTTTAAATCCTAAAAAAAAATAATTACCGTGTGACACGGGTTGCTCCACAGTGGAGGAAACTACGAAGAGAAGAAGTTCGTTGTAGCGTAGCCAAGGGCGATCGGTGATCCAGTGGAGCTTAAAAGATCATGATCTTTTCTGTTCATATTGTTATTTAGCCTGTGACACCTCCTCTGGTGTTCTAGAGGGCTTTTTCAACTTCTTCCCCGGAATAGCACCGTCTTGCCACTTCAAGTCCATGTTAATTTATCGAAACCATAAACAACTAAAAACCAACACAAGTCATAATGACAGAGCACTATCCGTAACGATTCGTACTGGGGAAAGTGGTAAAAAAATATTGATTTTCTTTATTTTTACTCATAAAAAGTAAAAATTATATCTTATTAAAGATTATTTTCAAGTTTGAACATTTAGCGATCAACAAATACCTTTGCAACACGACAACTTGTTGTACTTGCCTGTCGAAATGCGATGGAATTAGATGCATCTTACGACTGGTTGCCGAAATGAAAATGCCTAAGTACCCACGAATCGCTATATTTGAAGGTACCAGGTTAAGGTCATTTTTATGAGTAAACAAGTCGGCAACTATTTTTGGACGAAAATAAAAGAAAATGATCACATTAAGGATTCAAAATTTTCGTCGAGTCATTCAGAAAAGGTATTTAGCTACACTTGGCTACTTTCAAATTCACTAGACCAATCAGGGCACCAGCAACACCATACAACTAGACAGATAGAATTTTTACTAGACGCGGGCTTCGGACTACCGCTTAACGTCAAACACTGACCTCAAATTTTCTGTCAGACATAGAACTGACAGAATGCAAATTTCTGCCAGTCCCACAAAAAAGTTGGTGGTCCTACAATTTGTGAAACTTTTAACAATGAAAGATGATTAGGCCATATTCATTATTAGGCCATGGAAAATTTATTGTTGGTTTCCCCTAACATGGGAACATTTTCATAACCCGACAGGCAGGCTTTTTATTTTCTGTGTTAGCGGTAGACGATCGCCACGTCGCATTTTGCAAATATAACGGTAGTGTGGCGAGGATAATTTGTGTAGCAGTAGCCACACTGGCGAACGAAAAACTTTTAGAGCGTGCATCTGACAACGATCTTTATTATGTAGAAAGTCAACGTTGAATAAAACGCGTTATAGTCAATGATTTGATCGATGTATAATATTCAAAATGATTTTAAAAAGCGGGTCAAATTGATTTTTTCCGGTAGTTTTTTCAGTTGAAATAACATTATCCGGGTCCCATTCCGGAAATAGTTTCGAATTTAGTCACCGACTGACTGGTTTCCTAAATTACGCTTTATTCTGTCTGTCCTTCTGTCTACGCTTGAATCTAAAACCAGTAAATTATTTGACAACGAGAAGGTCAAGCATGACTAATTCACGTTCGCCCTAATTAATACACGTTCGCCCTGGGTCCGTTTGCCCTAAAAGTGGGTCCATTCGTCCTGATAATTATATATATGAAAGTTATTGAAACTAAATGAAGTTATAATGATATTTGATGGTTTAAAAATTTAGAAATTTTAAATATGGCGATGACATGCTAAAAAGTGTATTTCGATAATAAAGAAAGTTTATCAAAACACACACGAGATCAAAGAACACAAGCTGTAAAGTAAATAATTCTTTTATGTTTAAATTTGTTTTACTCAAACCAAGCTTACTTCAATTAATTGTAATGATGAAATCAACAATCATTCATTTCAAACAATTTCTAATAGCTGCTTAATTTCTTAAACAAAAGCTTATTTTTCTAATTAAAACTTTTCAATATCGTCACTTCTTTAATTTCAATTACAATATTTATTATGTTCATTAAGATACTTTTTAATTATCAGCGCGAACAGACCCACTTTTAGGGCGAATGATCCCAGGGCGAACGGACCCGATACCAAGCATGGCCAAGCGCCAAGGATCTATTTTATCCTTTTTTGGCAATGCCAATGACCCCACACAGCAAAAAACAACAAAATCATACGAATATTGAATGTTCTGTTTATCTAATGTTCAAAGTTTGTTGTTTATCATGATAATCTATGAATTATTATTGTTAGTTAATTAAATAACAAGGGCAACGCAAAGCGTGGCGTATCCCCTCGCCTAAAAATTAGACCCTGTGACCTTGACCTTTGACCTTTGACCTTGAAAATCAATAGGGTTCCAGATTCTCTTAAGGTCTAAGTATGTACCAAGTTTGGTCAAAATCCATTGAAGGATGTTGATTCTAGAGTGTTCACAAGGATGTTACACAGTAAAAATTTGACCCGGTGACATTGACCTTAG
This sequence comes from Bathymodiolus brooksi, assembly GCA_963680875.1. Lineage (NCBI taxonomy): Eukaryota > Metazoa > Mollusca > Bivalvia > Mytilida > Modiolidae > Bathymodiolus > Bathymodiolus brooksi. Next base: position 3,203,239 of record OY804590.1, on the reverse strand, counting down.
ACCTTGAAAATCAATAGAGTTCCAGCCTCTCCTAAGGACTACGTATGTACCAAGTTTGGTCAAAATCCATTGAAGGATCTTGATTCCAGAGTGTTCAGAAGGATGTTATGTGGTACAAATTTGACCCTGTGACCTTGACCTTTGACATTGAAAATCTATAGGGTTCCAGACTCTCGTAAGGTATGTACCAAGTTTGGTCAAAATCCATTGAAGGATGTTGATTCTAGAGTGTTCACAAGGATGTTACACGGTAACAATTTGACCCTGTGACCTTGACCTTTGACCTATGACCTTGAAAATCAATAGGGTTCCAGATTCTCTTAAGGACTAAATATGTACCAAGTTTGGTCAAAATCCATTGAAGGATGTTCAGGGTTCGTACGGGTCATGGAATCCTGGAAAAGTCATGGATTTTTATTTTGTAAAATAAAGGCCTTTAAAAGTCATGGAAAACTGTATTTTATCGAAAAGTCCTTGAATAGTCATGGAAAATTATTATTTGAGCTGTAATCTTTATTAAATGTATTCAAACATCTAAAATTAAGAGATTCTCCCGATTTCTGTCGTAACTGTTTCCTTTAGATGTACTTGAAACAAGGCACCAGTTGCGGTAAATGTAAAATAAGGATTTTAAGTTCGTTTCTTTAAAATTATTTGTAAAAATATGTAACCGGATGTATAGAATGGTTTCCTAATGTACCACGGTTTCCTGCATTAAACGGTGTTGCAGTAGGAAACCAGATATTGGAAAACGTACTTTTGGCTTTTAAAATGTCAGGCAACTGCCATTTTCAGATCAAGTGGTTAGACAACCCTGAATATAAAAAGATGGTTGGATGTGGGAAGTAGTGAGAGCAAAGCAAAAGGCTCATTTGGTCAAAAGGAATTTTATTTTTCGAATATGGGTGAAACTGCCCTTGAAGAAGAGCCCAGAGGAACACTAAACATTATGATTTTTCTAAAAGTAAATCACCTATCAATTTTATAATATAGCTCGCTTATGAGGTGTGTATTTCCATATTTTAAAAATGACAGCTTCCACATACAAATACAGCATGTTGTAGTTTTTGCCACAAAATGGCTGGAAACTCTTCTTTTAAAATTAAATGGCTTGAAAAGCCAGAATATAAGGGTCTATCTCAAATACAGAGCAAATTTAAAGCTGCATCATGTAATGTGTGTATAAAGGATATTAACATCAGTAATATAGGAGGAAGAGTGGACTTAAAAGTCACATTTAGTCAACAAAGCACTCTGAACATAAAAAAAAAGCAGTTTGAGACTGTCAGTGTGGGTTAATATTAATATAATCAAGTGGAACCAACCAGTGTCCAGCCTACAAAAAAAATTATTGGAGGAGTCTGTGGCAACAACAGATTTCATAAAAGTGGAGATTTAATTTTGACATTAAACATGGTAAAAAGCTACTTTTCTTTCACAAGTTATACAGACATTGTACAGGTTTTTCAGAGTATGTTCTCAGACGATATGATAGCAAACAAATGGCCCTTGGAGAACCGAATCATGCTTTTTGGCAGTCTTTGCAATCCGTCCATATTTGATGGAATCAATCAAAAGAAAGATAAAAAAGAAGATATATATGTTCTCTTATTTGATGAATCTCTAATTAAAAACTTAAAAACTTAAAAAAAAACATCTGGACATCCAAGCTATACTAGAATTAAGTTATAAATTTAAATAGAAAACTGAAAGGGTTGTAATTGTCTCATTGTCCAACGGGCCACTTCCATTTTGATGATAGTTCAGGTCACGTTGGCATAAATGACTACCAAGTGTGCTGTTTATGATGGATAATTTCTTATATACTCATATACAAAGGTTAGAACATGATAAATAATGTGATTACTCAAAATTTCACTTATACTCGTTGACAGTTTGCTTAAAGTTGGTCCTGGAAAAACTAACAAAATCCTGGAAAAGTCATGGAAAAGTCATGGAATTTTCTCACAAAAAAGGTGTATGAACCCTGGATGTTGATCCTAGAGTGTTCACAAGGATTGTGACGAACGGACGGTAGCGTTACTATATCCCCTCGCAACTTCGTTGGCGAGGGGATAATAAAGTTTTGAACTTTCAACTGTTTTATGCTCTTTGTTTATATTCAGTGTGGCTAACTGAAATTGAGTGTGGCTAAAAGAAATTATTACCCATTAGCCAGTCAGTGGCTATTTAAAAAAAAATGTCTACCGCTAACACAGATTTTATTTTTTTATTTTTTTTTAAATTTTCATTTCTTTACTAGAATAATACATGTATGCTCCTAATAATCATACTCTTTGGAGGGTAATTAAATAACTCAGGAGAAAAAATTAAAATTTCTAATTCGTTTTGAAAAAAGTGACATGGCTGGCTTTAAAAATATTTGTTTCTACTAAAAATACCAATAAAATTAATTGACCAGGCAGGATAAAACTGACCCGGCAGGGTTAGGGGAAACCAACAATCTTTTTTCTTTGGCCTTAGGGTGAAACTGGATTCAACAGCAAACCTGAAAATAAACAGTTAAAGACATCTTTCATTTGTATAATATTTTATTCTTCTGCAGCATATTTCTTTTTGTGTTTCTCCGTTTAAATCGGGAGCCTGCGACCGTTTCCCTTGCCTTGCACCAGTCAAGAAACAAATCGGCCATGCTGCCATTAATTGAACTGGTATCTGTTAGGAAGTTATGGTGCTCAAAAACATTGCAGAGAAAGATCGGGAACCAGTTCAATTATGATCTAACCAATTATCAACTATTTCCCAATGCACCACAACAGACTTTTTCGCGAGACGAACAGTTGGACAATCGGGCCGGCTCAAGATGCTGAAATACCTGACCTTATGAAATTTTGGCGGTCGGGACCGACAGGACCGACGATATTCGTGAACTCTGTTATTGTAAAAAAGGCTAATTTCCAAAATATATTTTATTATTTTTTCATTCTTTAAAGACTTGGCTGTTTTATATCGAGAAAAATGTATAAAAGGAAGGGGAGCAAATCCAAAATTTTGCATATATGAAAGGTACAGGTATATAGATTTTTTTATTTTCTATTCAAGTTTCATGTTTTTTAAACTCATCCGACTGAAATGGTAGCGTGTTATATTGCTGTAACTTATCGTCCTTTGTCGTAGGCGCCGTCATCTGTCAGTGTCCGTAACACTCCTTTAGGCCATATGAGCTATTGTCATCACTTTTCGTCCGTCGTCCGTCCGTCAACATTTCACATTTTAATCTTCTCCTCAGAAACCACTGGACCAATTGCAACCAAACTTTGGTGGAATGGTCCTTGGATGGCCCCCTTTCAAAATTATGTCCGGTGATCCAGACTTCCAACCAAGATGGCCGCCAAGCTAAAAATAGAAAAAAGGGGGGATGATATTTTAATTGTCCATTGCTGCTTTAGTGTAAGTCAAAATGAGCTCAAATTTTATCTGCAGCTACATGGCATGGAGTAGTTTAACATATATTCCGGGTTTTTCTGTGAAATTTTTCTTTCAGCCGATATATACCGATTATGCAAATTAGGCATATTTTGATAAAAGATCACATTTAAATCTTCTCCTCTGAAACCGCTGAACCAAATTAAACCAAACCTGGCAGGGATGGTCCCTGGGTGGGTCCCTTTTAAAATTGTGTCTGACAGCCCCGCCCTCCATTCAAGATGGCCGCTGTTACTAAAAATAGAAATTTCTTCAAATGGCCAAAACTGCTCTATTTTAAGCCAGAATGTGCCCAAATTTAAACTGTGTAAGCATAATGATGAGCTTTTTAGCATATATTACAGGATTTTTTATGAACTTTGAACTTTTGCCGATTTTGACAGATTATGCAAATTAGAAAAAAGGGAGGATGAAATTTAAAAAAAATCTTCTCCTCGGAAACTACTGAGCCAATATCAACCAAATTTTGCTGAAATGATTCTTGGATGGACCCCTTCCAAAATTGTGTCCGTTGATCCCGACTTCCAACCAAGATGGCCACCAAGCTAAAAATAGAAAAAAGGGGGGATGAAATTTTAATTGTCCATTGCTGCTTTAGTGTAAGTCAAACTGAGCTGAAATTTTAACTGCAGCTACATGGCAAGGAGTAGTTTAACATATATTCAGGGTTTTTCTGCGAAATTTGCGCAATCGTGGTTCTGCATGGTCTTGCTATTTTTTACTTTTTTTTTCGCGGACAAATTATAGAATTAATTATTACTTTTCCCAAGGCAAACTTGAGTTATGAAGTCATAACAAACTACAACTTACACAAACATCATGAAAATTAAAAATGAGGTGTTTTCACCAATATCAGCTGAAGATGACATTTAATAATCTTTATTAGGAACTGCATGTAGTAGCTATACTCAAGGTAACGGGTTAGAATTTGTCATATGATAACTTGATGCATAATGGAATCTGGTGAAACTTTACTTGGACAGATGTGGGGAGTATTATAACTTGAGTAGTGTATCTCAGAATATTTTGAAATTTGAGCAGTAGTTTACTCATGAAGAGAGAAGGGTCTCTTTCATTTTTGATGATATTCACTTTTATTGTTCCAGAGTTAGAGGCCTTATATTTTATACAATGTCATAGGCAAATTTTAGTAATGTATGATGGAATCTGGTGAAACTTTACTAAATAATCATTGGCTGGGTAATAGAGGGGGTTCCCTTGCATTTTTGGTCAGAACAATCATTAATGTTTTGGTTATGGAAATAGGTTGGACAGATGTACCAGTTTTATTTTATTTGTTTTACCACATTTTTACTGTTAAGCAGTCAAGGAAATTGGTACCGGACCGACGGACGGCGTCCGATAAATTTCCCGGCGGTCCGGTAAATTGTTTTGTCAGCCGCTGCCTTTAAGAATAGATAAATTGAAGTTCTCGGTAAATTCAACTTAAAAATATTTCGAATTCTCTTTTATTTGTTATTTTTAGATCAAGAAAAATCTAAAATAAATAATACATATTTCGTGTGACTACAGTGATCGTGGTATTTCGGAAAAATATTATTCTCTTAGAGTTTTCTTCATTAACAATCGTCGTTAATTTGGAACGTTTTATCACTTCAAAACATGGTGGTCATGGCTTTCTTGAAGTATAAGACAGGAGCCATACAAGGAAAGCCATTAAAAAGAAAAGTAGCCCCAGAGGAGACGAGAGAACGGAAGAAACAGTATCAAAAAGACAGAGAACCTAAATTTATTGATTCTTGGAAGCAGGACCGACCCTGGCTTCATCACAACGTTGAACAAAATGTTATGGTCTGCAACTGGTGCATCGAAGCCAATGGACCAAAAGAGCAATATATATATATTCTTTTGTAATTCTAAATTCTGGTTTCTAATTATACTTTTTCTGGTAGCATAGAGCTATTATTTTATTCTATTTTTTTTTTTACATATAAGGATTCATTTGTTTAGATAGAATGAATATTTCATTTAGTAATTTTTAATGTCACAAATAATTTTGTAATTTTAGAGTGGAAATATACTTTAATGAATATGATCATGCTGTATACAATAATATATTTATGGACATAGTGTCAAATTGTTGTCCCACTTGGACACATTATACTGATTCAGAGCCAACCAGTCTTTGCTCTTTCTCCTTAATGCTGCGTACTTAACAGAGAAGCAAAAAATACCAATTTTATAGTCTTTGGTCTGACCCGACCGGAGCACGAACCCATGAGCACTCGCACGCTAACCTTTACGCTGCTGTCTAATTGTAGATATTGCTGTTTGTGATTGTAAGTTTAATGCAATCAATTTGTGACACTTGTATAAAATGAAATTATTATTTTATAAAAAAATCAATATTTTATTGTCGGTCCTGTAAAATCTAGTTCGGTCCTGTAATTCCTCACAGTTCACAGGACCGGATGTCCTGTGGATTCAGATTCCTAATTTCCTTGACTGTGTTAAGCTTATTAAATCAACTTATGTAGGTAAAGTGAAAGCTATTTTAGTCTATTTTTCTGACATATCCATCTTAGTAATCCAGTGTTCCAGCTAGGATTTCAAAAGGGCAGGGTGCTGGTCCTGAAAAAGGGCACTTTAGTGCACTGTTGGATTTTCAAAAAAGGCATGTTTTAGGGACACTGTAAAATCAAATAAAGTATACAATCAAATATTGACTTTTATTATTTATACATGAGCAAATAGGTCAGTTTATTCAACAAATCAACCTAGATAGAATTCTATCTTTCTGTCTGTTTCATGCGATTTCTGTGATCACACTTTATCAATTTGACCTGTGAAAATACCCTTTCTACATCTGCTCTACTCAGAGGTAACACAGCAGCTGTACTGATTAAGTGTATGGTATTATTGAGGTACAGTGCTGATAAACTAAGCTTTTCATTTAATAAAAGCTTAAGGCATGCCATGATGCTCCTTTCATGACATTCCTCTATTTAATCACTTGTTTAAGTTTCAGATGAATTTGAAAGTTCAACATTTTAAAATTGGATTAAATAAAAAAAAATTATCAAAATATTAATTTGCTAATAATAGAAAACACTTTGAACCACTGTTAGTGCACAGGCACTCGTGGCAAGGACCCCCCCCTTTTTCTAACTTTCTGTTTACAAATTTATTTTCAATAAAATTTCTTTATTTCTTTATTATTTCATCTCTTTTTCCTTATTTTAACTTGTTCGTGTCGATATTCATGAAATCTTATGTCAACATCAAATTGCATGTGTCGACCCTATATTGTATTATTAGTATCTATATAGGGTTGACACATGCAATTTGATGTTGACATAATATTGTATGAATATTGACACGAACAAGTTAAAATAAGGAAAAAAGAGAAGAAATAATAAAGAAAGAAAGAAATTTTATTAAAAATAAATTTGTAAACAGAAAGTTAGAAAAAGGGGGGTGGTCCGTGCCACGAGCGCCTGTGTGTTAGTGATGTAAAATTCTACTGTAAAAATATCTAGTGGTGATTTCTATTTTTTTTTAAATATATTTTTATCGCTATTGTAAGGGATTCAAATTGATTAAAAGCTCAACACCATCAAGATGCTAAAAATATATATCTAAAACTCCTGTAGTACTAAAAAAGTCATTCAAACTTCTGTTTGTTTCTTTGCATTTTTTAATTACTTCCTTCAAACGTCTGTCACGCTTGGGCATTGTGACAGAAATAAGACAACATATGTTAAATTTGTTTATTTGATGAGTTTTAATCACTTTCAATTACGCTAGTCAATCAGCTGTTGCAAATAACCTACGGTCAATCAGCTGTTTTCCTTAATTGTCAAGATAAACAGGTAGAATATTGATTATGATGCGCACGCAATGTTTACAAGGAAGCGTAATCGAGAAAAATGGCAGATCATTACGAAACGTCAAAATAAACGATACATTTTCTTAAAAAAGGCATATAGACTTTGAAAAAGGGCATGGCGTCATGAAAAATGCACAGGGCGTCATGAAAAGGGCACAGGGCATCGCTTGAAAAAATCTACTTCAAAAGCATTAGAAAGGACAACTCGGGCATAAGCCCACTGAAAAAAGATGGTATACTGATACAGTAGAAAAAACGAACATTCTTAACCAACAGTTCCCAGGGGTTTCAAAGTTTTTTATATTAGGAGGTACTTCTTAAATTTTAGGAGGTACCTAAAAAATTAGGCTGAGGGCCGTAAGAGGTCCATGGGGCGGAAGCTCCTGAAATCTAGCATTTTTTGGACCAAAAAATGTACTTCAGAGACTGCAAAACATTTAAGTGTTTTTGAAAGAAAAATCCCATTAACTTCAGATTTCACCAAGAGTGAAGACCATGCATAATGCCTGGATTCCCCCCCCCCCCCCCCTCAATTTCTTTATTGAATATTTCAGTTTACAGACTTCAGCCAAGATTATTCATAGATAGTCTGCCATATCTTAAAAAAACCCAAAAGGACCATAAAGAGCTACGGTTCCGCAGCTAGGCTTGACCAAGCCATTGTTATCAAAGCTTCAACTTCTCAAAATTCTTTTGTTGGCTTTGTCCTTTTCTTTTTCACAATGCCTTGGCTTGTGTGGTTTTTTTTTTACTTTATTACCAGTAATTAAACTCATCAAAGACCATTGGCACGGATCAAGACATATAAGTGTCATAATTAATGAAACCAAGGACGTATAAAGTATTATAGAATACGTCCTTGATGAAACATATAAATTTAATTTGCAATCATCAATCTTTAATAAAATTTATAATTTTAATAGATCAATACAAATATAATTAAACAAAAACAATATATATTGTTACTTTCACGACTTATGTGCGCGGGAAGACATTTATTAACATTTGAATCACAAAAGTTAAATTATTTTGGAAAAAAGGGGGGCCTGCGTTTTGACATTACAATATAATTCGTATTTGAGCCATGTCCGGTACTTTTTCAAGATTTCTAGTAATTTTCTATCCCTTATCTCCTCGTACCCCCTTTTAAAAATGTTTTCCAGCACACTTTCATTTCTGTGAACAACCGCGGTAGGGCCCCGTCAAAATATGTAAATAAATTGGCCATAGGTTTTTATTTTTTTATACAGGAAGTTAAACAATATGGACGGAGTTAAGCAACAAGACAGTACACCCCAGAATGATTCGACCCTGGGTTTTAAATGGATAAAAAAAATCGCACAAAATATTGTGTAGTCATATATTCATAATACATAATATTACGAATTTAGTTTGTTACACATATTTTCATTGGTTCTTCAGCCCTGAATGTCAGCATATATTCGAAAAACAGACGGGGTATATATTTCAGTCCCCAAAAACGATTAAAACATGGATGACAAAACATTACGCTTCACTGAATCAATGGTATAATACGGAATAATAAATGTATTTTTACCAAATTAAATGCTGTTTTTATACTCAAAACGGCTGCATGAACAAAAAAAATATTACAACGGTTAATTCCGTCACAAATACCTGATCGATTCAGCAAACTCCTATGTTCCACGGCTGTACCATAACAAATAAACAAAACGTTGAGCCTTGAAAACTTTCGACGTCATGGGCCACACCAAGGTTTTATTTACATGTAGTTAACATTTAAATTATTGAAACTGTTTCACAAACCCGTTGTTTTGTTATGTGATATATTAATGTTATATTTATAAAGTTTTATAAAATTTACTACATATGAAACTGTATTGATTTAGAAAATTAGTACAGTATTTTCCTTCATGAGACACCCTATACATGAAATATGACGTGACACATATTTTGACGTCATTGAAGAATGGCGTCAAGGGTACGGAAACGGACATCTAGAGATACGAAAAATGAAAATAAAAGAGGCAAATTTATTTAATACAGTTGGATGTTGTATTTAAAAAAAAAAGGTTAAATTCGTAATATATCTGTTATTCAGCTATCAGACAGGGTATATAATGCGCCTCAGGGAATATAGATCCTAAGCCGTGAATGTCACATTATATACCCTGTCTGATAGCTGAATAACATATAATGATCATACTTATATTACTGGATATTACACTAAATTGTGTTTGAACATAATTTGTAATCGGTCATTTTTTTTTATTTTGAAATGATGTCAGTTTTGTTCCGGTCCGAGTTTTACACAAGGATGAAAAGATATTGGGGCGAAAACATATCTATTTACCGCATGCGCAAACTGCTATTTACGATTCTAAGGTAAAGTTATTTTTAAAACAGGGAATATCCCATCAACTTGGTCGTGACGCAGTTGTTCGATTTGAATGCGAGAATTCAGCAATTGACGTGATCATTAATTTTTTATGAAAAATATTCCACAAGCCTATCAACCATCGTACTTGTGGTTTTGACCACATGCTAATTTTGGGGGGTTCAGTAATTTCTGCCGGTACTATACACGATCTCAGGCGGGTAAAAGTACCGGGTACCGGCCCACTTTGAAACCCCTGAGTTCCAATCAGTATTTACACACGATCCACCACATGACATACCTGACAACGGACCTAGTCCTCATCCTATAATGGAACAAATCCACATAAACGATAAAGGTGTACTGAACCTCTTAAACAGCCTTAACCCTCACAAAGCATGCGGTCCAGACAACATAAACAGTAGAGTGATGAAAGACCTAAAAGATCAAGTTGCTCCAATCTTGACCAAAATATATACAAAATCAATAGAAACTGGCACCATACCCAAAGACTGGAAACACGCAAATGTTGCACAAGCATTCAAAAAGGGCGAAAGATACAAAGCAGAAAATTACAGACCAATATCACTAACATGCATCTGCTGTAAACTGATGGAACATATAATGACCAGCAACATTATGAAACACCTCGACTCAAACAATATTTTATATGATTTACAACATGGTTTCAGAAAAGCAAGATCATGTGAGTCGCAACTCCTTCCTTTCATACAAGAATTAAATGCCAGCAATAACAAAAACATACAAACAGACTTGATTATTATGGATTTTGCCAAAGCCTTCGATAAAGTTTCCCACCGTAGATTATTATACAAACTGGAATATTACGGAATACAAACCCATACTCTAAACTGGATTCAGGCATTTTTATCAGATATTACACAAACAGTAGTAATCGATTGAGTAACATCAGGCGTTCCAATTCTTTTTCTAATTTATATCAATGACTTTCCGGAATATCTTACACACAGCAAACTAAGACTCTTTGCAGATGACAGTATCATTTATAAAGAAATAACTTGTCAGGACGACTGCAAGAAACTACAATCTGACCTTATGCAGCTGCAAGGTGGGAAGCCGATTGGCTTATGGCTTTCCACCCAGATAAATGTACAGTACTCACCATCACTCAAAAGAAAACACCCTTCAAACATGACTATATGCTTCACAATCACATTCTCGAACCAGTAACTTCAGCAAAATACCTTGGAGTTACACTACAATCTAACCTTAAATGGAACACCCACATCGACAATATCACTTCAAATGGAAATAAATTTCTCGGATACTTAAAAAGAAATTTACAGATATCAAACCCTGAAGTAAAATCTCGGGCATACCAAGCACTAGTGAGGCCAAAACTTGAATACAGCTGTAGTATCTGGGACCCTTATACACATGACAACATAAACAAACTAGAAATGATTCAAAGACAAGCTGCTCGCTATGTTCAAAACAATTACCATAATACTAGCAGTGTCACTTCAATGATTGACACTTTAGGTTGGCCACCTTTAGCTGAGCGCCGTCTTAAAACCAGATTGATCATGTTGTTTAAAATAACACACGCTTTAATTGCTATCCCAAACATCATACTGATCCCAACTGACAGCAGAACTAGAAAATCACACAATCAGACATTTAGACATATAACAACACAAAAAGATACATACAAATGGTCATTTTTTCCACACACTATAGTACAATGGAACATCTTACCACAGACAATTATCTCAAGTCCATCTATAGACTATTTCAGAGAACAGCTAACACCCGCTGTTCTCTTAAACATTTAAATTTCAAATACAATTGTACATAGTTTTAAATTTTTTGTTTTGTTTTATTCACACTTTTGATTTCACTTTATTTCACTTTATGAAATTTATGTAAATATTTTTGTAAATACCCACGCATGCAACTGTACGTAATCTTCAACGTCTTGAAGGAGTATTGTATACCTAAAGAAGAAGAAGAAGAAAAGGACCTAGCTGGAACACTGTAATCGCTTATCTTGTTGACGTTTAAATTTGACTTTTATTTTTAAGAACTGGAGATACTGAGCAACAAATTTCTTTGGAATTCAATTCTCAACGAGATTAGGAAGTCACCCCTTCCCTTATTCGACACACAGGTGTATCTTGTACAGTACTGTAAATTGAAGCCTTCCATCAGATCTTCTGTAGTGTTTGCCATATCAGAGATATAAGAGGACTAACAGGAACCATACCCATTTTTAGCTCACCTGGCCAAAGGCCACGTGAGCTTTTGGCATCCGTCGTCCGTCGTAAACTTTCACATTTAAATCTTCTCCTCTGAAACCGCTGAACCAAATTAAACCTAACCTGGCAAGGATGGTCCCTGGATGGGTCCCTTTCAAAATTGTGTCCGACAGCTCCGCCCTCCATTCAAGATGGCTGCTGTTACTAAAAATAGAAATTTCTTCAATTGTCCATTGCTGCTTTAGTTTAAGTCAAAATGAGCTCAATTACTGCAGCTACATAGCAAGGAGTAGTTTAACATATATTCCGGGTTTTTCTGTGAAATTTTTCTGTCAGCCGATCTATACCGATTATGCAAATTAGGCATATTTTGATAAAAGATCACATTTAAATCTTCTCCTCTGAAACCACAGAACCAAATTAAAGCAAATTTAGCTGGGATAGTCCTTGGGTAGTCCCATTTCAAAATTGTGTCCGACAGCCCCGCCCTCCATTCAAGATGGCTGCTGTTACTAAAAATAGAAATTTCTTCAATTGTCCATTGCTGCTTTAGTATAAGTCAAAATGAGCTCAAATTTGAACTGCAGCTACATGGCAAGGAGTAGTTTAGCATATGTTCGGGGTTTTTTTTTTGAAATTTTTCTTTCAGCCGATTTATACCGATTATTCAATTAGGCATATTTTGATAAAAGATCACATTTAAATCTTCTCCTCTGAAACCGCTGAACCAAATTAAAGCAAATTTGGCTGGGATAGTCCTTGGGTAGTCCTATTTCAAAATTGTGTCCGACAGCCCCGCCCTCCATTCAAGATGCCTGCTGTTACTAAAAATAGAAATTTCTTCAATTGTCCATTGCTGCAGCTACATGGCGAGGAGTAGTTTAACATATATTCTGGGTTTTTCTGTGAAATTTTTCTTTCACCCGATTTTTACCGATTATTCAAATTAGGCATATTTTGATAAAAGATCACATTTAAATCTTCTCCTCTGAAATCGCTGAACCAAATTAAACCAGATTTGGCTGGGATAGTCCTTGGGTAATCACATTTCAAAATTGTGTCCGACAGTTCCGCTCACCATTCAAGATGGCTGCTGTTAGTGTTACTAAAAATAAAATTTTCTTCAATTGCCCATTGCTGCTTTAGTGTAAGTCAAAATGAGCTCAAATTTTAACTGCAGCTACATAACAATGAGTAGATTAACAATCATTCTGGGTTTTTCTGTGAAATTTTTCTTTCAACCGATTTATACCGATTATACAAATTTGACATATTTTGATAAAATATCACATTTAAATCTTCTCCTCTGAAGTTAAATTAAAGCAAATTTGGCTGGGACAGCCCTGCCGTCCATTCAAAATGGCTGCTGTTACTAAAAATAGAAATTTCTTTAGTTATCAATTTCTGCTTTATTACACATCAAAATGAAATCAAATTTTAACTGCAGCTACATGGCAATTAGTAGTTTAACATACATTATGGGTTTTTCTGTGAGATTTTTTCAGCCAGTTTATTCCGTTTAGGAATATTATTAGAAAAAAATCACTTCAAAATCTGTTGCTCAGAAATTTGAGTTGATCTTTTGGTGGCCCACTTTCAAAATTATATGTAACCACCCCCATTTTCTATCAACTTTAGATGTCAAATTAAAAACCAGGTGAGCGATTACAGGCTCCTGGGAGCCTCTAGTTTTTTAATTGAAGTCTTATTTTAATAAGTTATGCTGAGTACTAGATAATTCGCAACCTAGTTATTTTGTAGCAAGGCTCCTCCATTTTCGGTTAGACATAATAAAACCAATGTATATGTAATGTATGGAGACTGAAAAGAACATGTAACTATTTTTTATTTATAAAATTTATTTCAATCATGTTCATTTAGAAAAGATTTGTGACGATTTTTTTTTTTTCATGTCGGGATCAAGAAAACTGATGTTGAATAACTTCAAAAATGGAGAAAATGATATAGGACACTTCGTGTATGGTCAGGTTTTAATCGTGTGATTGAACTGAATCAGAAAATGTTAATTTTAAAAAGATTTGTGACGAAAAATGATTTTTTATGTGATGATGACCACTGAATTGTTTATAAAATACTTTTGTAGTATAAAGTTGTGTTGTTTGTGAAGATTTGATGAGAAATTGTTTGTGTTTAAATATTGTTTTATATTGATTGTTTTAGGGCAGGACACCTCTACACTGGGCAGCAGTGAAGGGAAAGACAGATGTGACAAAGGTTCTATTGGAGGCAGGGGCCTCAGTGTCTGCTGTGGAAAAACTGGTAATTAAACACTCAGTAAAACTAAGACAATCAAATATTAAACTCTTCAAGTGACACATGAGGAATGTCATCTAAAATGATGAAATTGAAATATTAAATATATCGTGTAGGGTCAGGTTTTAATCGTGTGATTGAACTGAATTAGAAAATGCTAATTTTAAAAAGATTTCTGACGAAAAATGATTTTTTATGTGATGATGACCACTGAATTGTTTATAAAATACTTTTGTAGTATAAAGTTGTGTTGTTTGTGAAGATTTGATGAGAAATTGTTTGTGTTTAAATAATGTTTTATATTTATTGTTTTAGGGCCAGACACCTCTACACTGGGCAGCATGGGGGGGATACACAGAGGTGATAAAGGTTCTATTGGAGGCAGGGGCCTCAGTGTCTGCTGTGAACTCTGAGGTAATTAAACCTTCAGTAAAACTAATACAATCAAATATTAAACTCTTCAAGTGACACATGAGGAATGTCATCTAAAATGAAGGAATTGAAATATTAAATATATAGTGTGGGGTCACGTTTTAATCGTGTGATTGAACTGAATCAGAAAATGTTAATTTTAAAAAGATTTGTGACGAAAAATGATTTTTTATGTGATATGACAACTGAATTGTTTATAAAATACTTTTGTAGTATAAAGTTGTGTTGTTTGTGAAGATTTGATGAGAAATTGTTTGTGTTTAAATATTGTTTTATATTTATTGTTTTAGGGCTGTACACCTCTACACCTGTCAGCATGGCATGGAAAGACAGGTGTGACAAAGGTTCTATTGGAGGCAGGGGCCTCACTGTCTGCTGTGAACTGTGAGGTAATTAAACACTTAGTAAAACTAATAAAATCAAATATTAAACTCTTCAAGTGGCACATGAGGAATGTCATCTAAAATGAAGAAATTCAAATATTTGATATATAGTGTGGGGTCACGTTTTAATCGTGTGATTGAATTGAATCAGAAAATGTTAATTTTAAAAAGATTTGTGACGAAAAATGATTTTTTTTTTATGTGACGATGACAACTGAATTGTTTATAAAATACTTTTGTAGTATAAAGTTGTGTTGTTTGTGATGATTTGATGAGAAATTGTTTGTGTTTAAATATTGTTTTATATTTATTGTTTTAGGGCAGGACACCTCTACACTGGGCAGCAGGGATGGGAAGGACAGATGTGATAAAGGTTCTAATAGAGGCAGGGGCCTCAGTGTCTGCTGTGGACTATGATGTAATTAAACACTCAGTAAAACTAAGACAATCAAATATTAAACTCTTTAAGTGACACATGAGGAATGTCATCTAAAATGATGAAATTGAAATATTAGATATATCGTGTAGGGTCAGGTTTTAATCGTGTGATTGAACTGAATCAGAAAATGTTAATTTTAAAAAGATTTGTGACGAAAAATGATTTTTTATGTGATATGACAACTGAATTGTTTATATAATACTTTTGTAGTATAAAGTTGTGTTGTTTGTGAAGATTTGATGAGAAATTGTTTGTGTTTAAATATTGTTTTATATTTATTGTTTTAGGGCAGGACACCTCTACACAAGGCAGCAGAGGGGGGACACACAGAGGTGACAAAGGTTCTATTGGAGGCAGGGGCCTCACTGTCTGCTGTAGCCATACATGTAATTAAACACTCAGTAAAACTAATACAATCAAATATTAAACTCTTCAAGTGACACATGAGGAATGTCATCTAAAATGAAGGAAATTGAAATATTAAATATATCATGTGGGGTCAGGTTTTAATCGTGTGATTGAACTGAATCAGAAAATGTTAATTTTAAAAAGATTTGTGACGAAAAATGATTTTTTATGTGATGATGACAACTGAATTGTTTATAAAATACTTTTGTAGTATAAAGTTGTGTTGTTTGTGAAGATTTGATGAGAAATTGTTTGTGTTTAAATATTGTTTTATATTTATTGTTTTAGGGCTGGACACCTCTACACCTGGCAGCAGTGGCGGGAAAGACAGATGTGACAAAGGTTCTAGTGGAGGCAGGGGCCTCACTGTCTGCTGTGGACAATGAGGTAATTAAACACTCAGTAAAACTAATAAAATCAAATATTAAACTCTTTAAGTGACACATGAGGAATGTCATCTAAAATGAAGAAATTCAAATATTTGATATATAGTGTGGGGTTACGTTTTAATCGTGTGATTGAATTGAATCAGAAAATGTTAATTTTAACAAGATTTGTGACGAAAAATGATTTTTTTATGTGATGATGACAACTGAATTGTTTATAAAATACTTGTGTAGTATAAAGTTGTGTTGTTTGTGAAGATTTGATGAGAAATTGTTTGTGTTTAAATAATGTTTTATATTTATTGTTTTAGGACAAGACACCTCTACACGTGGCAGCATGGGGGGGACACATAGAGGTGACAAAGGTTCTATTGGAGGCAGGGGCCTCACTGTCTGCTGTGGACAATGAGGTAATTAAACCCTCAGTAAAACTAATAAAATCAAATATTAAACTCTTCAAGTGACACATGAGGAATGTCATCTAAAATGAAGAAATTCAAATATTAAATATATAGTGTGGGGTCACGTTTTAATCGTGTGATTGAACTGAATCAGAAAATGTTAATTTTAACAAGATTTGTGACGAAAAATGATTTTTTATGTGATGACAACTGAATTGTTTATAAAATACTTTTGTAGTATAAAGTTGTGTTGTTTGTGAAGATTTGATGAGAAATTGTTTGTGTTTAAATGTTGTTTTATATTTATTGTTTTAGGACAGGACACCTCTACACCAGGCAGCAGAGGAGGGAAAGACAGAGGTGATAAAGGTTCTAGTGGAGGCAGAGGCCTCACTGTCTGCTGTGGACAAACTGGTAATTAAACACTCAGTAAAACTAATACAATCAAATATTAAAATCTTTAAGTGACACATGAGGAATGTCATCTAAAATGAAGGAATTGAAATATTTGATATATAGTGTGAGGTCACGTTTTAATCGTGTGATTGAACTGAATCAGAAAATGTTAATTTTAAAAAGATTTGTGACGAAAAATGATTTTTTATGTGATGATGACAACTGAATTGTTTATAAAATACTTTTGTAGTATAAAGTTGTGTTGTTTGTGAAGATTTGATGAGAAATTGTTTGTGTTTAAATGTTGTTTTATATTTATTGTTTTAGGACAGGACACCTCTACACCTGGCAGAAGAAGAGGGAAACACAGGTGTGACAAAGGTTCTATTGGAGGCAGGGGCCTCACTGTCTGCTGTGGACAAACTGGTAATTAAACACTCAGTAAAACTAATACAATCAAATATTAAACTCTTCAAGTGACACATGAGGAATGTCATCTAAAATGAAGGAATTGAAATATTTGATATATAGTGTGAGGTCACGTTTTAATCGTGTGATTGAACTGAATTAGAAAATGTTAATTTTAAAAAGATTTGTGACGAAACATTATTTTTTTATGTGATGATGACAACTGAATTGTTTATAAAATACTTTTGTAGTATAAAGTTGTGTTGTTTGTGAAGATTTGATGAGAAATTGTTTGTGTTTAAATATTGTTATTCCCCCCGCAACGAAGTTGTAGGGGGGTATACTAGTTTCACCATGTCCGTCCGTCTGTAGACAAATCCTATGTCTTATACTACGGATATGATGGATTGTGTGCTCACCTCGAGTGAAGTACACTTTGTTACATATAGATCACTGTATCACACTTTGTTGCATATAGATCACTCTAACACACTACACTTTGTTACATATAGATCACTGCATCACACTCTACCATACTGTACACTTTGTAGCATATAGATCACTATATCACACTTTGTTACATATAGATCACTGCATCACACTCTACCATACTGTACAGTTTGTTACATATAGATCACTGTATCACACTACACTTTGTTACAAATATATCACTGTATCACACTCTACCATACTGTACACTTTGTTACAAATAGATCACTGCATCACACTCTACCATACTGTACAGTTTGTTACATATAGATCACTGTATCACACTACACTTTGTTACACATATATCACTATCACACTCTACCATACTGTACACTTTGCTACATATAGATCAATGTATCACACTCTACCATACTGTACACTTTGATACATATAAATCACTGTATCACACTCTAACATACTGTACACTTTGTTACATATAGATCACTGTATCACACTCTACCACACTGTATACATTGCTACATATCAATCACTGTATCACACTCTAACATACTGTACTTTGTTACATATCAATCACTGTATCACACTCTAACATACTGTACTTTGTTACATATAGATCACTGTATCACACTCTACCACACTGTATACATTGCTACATATAGATCACTGTATCACACACTAACATACTGTACACTTTGCTACATATAGATCACTGTATCACACTCTAACATTCTGTACACTTTGTTACATATATATCACTGTATCACACTCTAACATACTGTACACTTTGTTACATATAGATCACTGTATCACACTGCAATTTGTTACAAATAGATCACTGTATCACACTTTGTTACATATAGATCACTGTATCACACTACACTTTGTTACAAATAGATCATTGTATCACACTCTACCATACTGTACACTTTGTTACATATAGATCACTGCATCACACTCTACCATACTGTACACTTTGTTACATATAGATCACTGTTTCACACTCTAACATACTGTACACTTTGTTACATATAGATCATTGTATCACACTTTGTTACATATAGATCACTGTATCACACTACACTTTGTTACAAATAGATCACTGTATCACACTCTACCATACTGTACACTTTGTTACATATAGATCACTGCATCACACTCTACCATACTGTACACTTTGTTACATATAGATCACTGTTTCACACTCTAACATACTGTACACTTTGTTACATATAGATCACTGTATCACACTAACATACTGTACACTTTGTTACATATAGATCACTGTATCACTCTAACATACTGTACACTTTGTTACATATATATCACTGTATCACACTCTAACATACTGTACACTTTGTTACATATATATCACTCTATCACACTCTAACCTACTTTACACTTTGTTACATATATATCACTCTATCACACTCTAACCTACTGTACACTTTGTTACATATAGATAACTTTATCACACTCTAACATACTGTACACTTTGTTACATATATATCACTGTATCACACTCTAATATACTGTACACTTTGGTACATATAGATCACTGTATCACACTCTAACCTACTGTACACTTTGTTACATATAGATAACTTTATCACACTCTACCATACTGTACACTTTGTTACATATAGATCACTGTATCACACTGTAACATACTGTACACTTTGTTACATATAGATAACTTTATCACACTCTAACATACTGTACACTTTGTTACATATATATCACTGTATCACACTCTAATATACTGTACACTTTGGTACATATAGATCACTGTATCACACTCTAACCTACTGTACACTTTGTTACATATAGATAACTTTATCACACTCTACCATACTGTACACTTTGTTACATATAGATCACTGTATCACACTCTAACATACTGTACACTTTGTTACATATAGATCACTGTATCACACTGTAACATACTGTACACTTTGTTACATATAGATAACTTTATCACACTCTAACATACTGTACACTTTGTTACATATATATCACTGTATCACACTCTAATATACTGTACACTTTGGTACATATAGATCACTGTATCACACTCTAACCTACTGTACACTTTGTTACATATAGATAACTTTATCACACTCTACCATACTGTACACTTTGTTACATATAGATCACTGGATCACACTCTAACATACTGTACACTTTGTTACATATAGATCACTCTATCACACTAACATACTGTACACTTTGTTACATATATATCACTGTATCACACTCTAACATACTGTACACTTTGTTACATATAGATCACTGTATCACACTCTACCACACTGTATACATTGCTACATAAAGATCACTGTATCACACTCTAACATACTGTACACTTTGCTACATATATATCACTCTATCACACTCTACCACACTATGCATTGCTACATATAGATCACTGTATCACACTCATACATACTGTACACTTTGCTACATATAGATCACTCTATCACACTCTAACATACTGTACACTTTGCTACAAATAGATCACTCTATCACACTCTACCATACTGTACACTTTGCTACATATAGATCACTCTATCACACTCTAACATACTGAACACTTTGTTACATATATATCACTGTATCACACTCTAACATACTGTACACTTTGTTACATATATATCACTCTATCACACTCTACCATACTGTACACATTGCTACATATAGGTCACACTCTAACATACTGTATCACACTAACATACTGTACACTTTGTTACATATATATCACTGTATCACACTCTAACATACTGTACACTTTGTTACATATATATCACTGTATCACACTCTAACATACTGTACACTTTGTTACATATATATCACTCTATCACACTCTACCATACTGTACACATTGCTACATATAGGTCACACTCTAACATACTGTACACATTGCTGCATATAGATCACTCTATCACACTCTGCAACACTGTATACATTGCTACATATAGATCACTGTATCACACTCTAACATACTGTAGACTTTGCTACATATAGATCACTCTATCACACTACCATACTGTACACTTTGTTACATATAGATCACTCTATCACACTCTAACATACTGTACACTTTGCTACATATAGATCACTCTATCACACTCTAACATACTGTACACTTTGCTACAAATAGACACTAACATACTGTACACATTGCTGCATATAGATCACTCTATCAATCTCTACCATACTCTACACATTGGTACATATAGATCACTTTATCACACTCTAACATACTGTACACTTTGTTACATATAGATCACTCTATCACACTCTAACATACTGTACACTTTGTTACATATAGATCACTGTATCACACTAACATACTGTACACTTTGTTACATATATATCACTGTATCACACTCTAACATACTGTACACTTTGTTACATATAGATAACTTTATCACACTCTAACATACTGTACACTTTGCTACATATAGATCACTCTATCACACTCTAACATACTGTACACTTTGTTACATATAGATCACTGTATCACACTCTAACATACTGTACACTTTGGTACATATAGATCACTGTATCACACTCTAACATACTGTACACTTTGCTACATATAGATCACTCTATCACACTCTAACATACTGTATACATTGCTACATATAGATCACTGTATCACACTCTAACATACTGTACACTTTGCTACATATAGATCACTCTATCACACTACCATACTGTACACTTTGCTACATATAGATCACTCTATCACACTCTAACATAATGTACACTTTGCTACATATAGATCACTCTATCACACTCTAACATACTGTACAGTTTGCTACAAATAGATCACTGTATCACACTCTACCATACTGTACACTTTGCTACATATAGATCACTCTATCACACTCTAACATACTGTACACTTTGTTACATATATATCACTGTATCACACTCTGCCATACTGTACACATTGCTGCATATAGATCACTCTATCACACTCTGCCACACTGTATACATTGCTACATATAGATCACTGTATCAAACTCTAACATACTGTAGACTTTGCTACATATAGATCACTCTATCACACTACCATACTGTACACTTTGTTACATATAGATCACTCTATCACACCCTAACATACTGTACACTTTGCTACATATAGATCAATTTATCACACTCTAACATACTGTACACTTTGCTACATATAGATCACTCTATCACACTCTAACATACTGTACACTTTGTTACATATAGATCACTGTATCACACTAACATACTGTACACTTTGCTACATATATATCACTGTATCACACTCTAACATACTGTACACTTTGTTACATATAGATCACTGTATCACTCTAACATACTGTACACTTTGCTACATATAGATCACTGTATCACTCTAACATACTGTACACTTTGCTACATATAGATCACTCTACCACACTGTATACATTGCTACATATAGATCACTTTATCACACTCTAACATACTGTACACTTTGTTACATATAGATCACTCTATCACACTCTAATATACTGTACACTTTGGTACATATAGATCACTGTATCACACTCTAACCTACAGTACGCTTTGTTACATATAGATAACTTTATCACACTCTACCATACTGTACACTTTGTTACATATAGATCACTCTATCACACTCTACCACACTGTACACTTTGTTACATATAGATCACTGTATCACACTCTAACATACTGTACACTTTGCTACATATAGATCACTCTATCACACTCTAACATACTGTACACTTTGCTACATATAGATCACTCTATCACACTCTAACATACTGTACACTTTGTTACATATAGATCACTGTATCACACTAACATACTGTACACTTTGTTACATATATATCACTGTATCACACTCTAACATACTGTACACTTTGTTACATATAGATCACTGTATCACTCTAACATACTGTACACTTTGCTACATATAGATCACTGTATCACTCTAACATACTGTACACTTTGCTACATATAGATCACTCTACCACACTGTATACATTGCTACATATAGATCACTTTATCACACTCTAACATACTGTACACTTTGTTACATATAGATCACTCTATCACACTCTAATATACTGTACACTTTGGTACATATAGATCACTGTATCACACTCTAACCTACAGTACACTTTGTTACATATAGATAACTTTATCACACTCTACCATACTGTACACTTTGTTACATATAGATCACTGTATCACACTCTACCACACTGTACACTTTGTTACATATAGATCACTGTATCACACTCTAACATACTGTACACTTTGTTACATATATATCACTGTATCACACTCTAACATACTGTACACTTTGTTACATATAGATCACTGTATCACACTTTACCATACTGTACACTTTGTTACATATAGATCACTCTATCACACTCTAATATACTGTACACTTTGGTACATATAGATCACTGTATCACACTAACATACTGTACACTTTGTTACATATATATCACTGTATCACACTCTAACATACTGTACACTTTGTTACATATAGATCACTGTATCACTCTAACATACTGTACACTTTGCTACATATAGATCACTGTATCACACTGTAACATACTGTACACTTTGTTACATATAGTTCACTCTATCACACTGTAACATACTGTACACTTTGTTACATATATATCACTGTATCACACTCTAACATACTGTACACTTTGGTACATATAGATCACTGTATCACACTCTAACATACTGTACACTTTGCTACATATAGATCACTCTATCACACTCTAACATACTGTATACATTGCTACATATAGATCACTGTATCACACTCTAACATACTGTACACTTTGCTACATATAGATCACTCTATCACACTACCATACTGTACACTTTGCTACATATAGATCACTCTATCACACTCTAACATAATGTACACTTTGCTACATATAGATCACTCTATCACACTCTAACATACTGTGCAGTTTGCTACAAATAGATCACTGTATCACACTCTACCATACTGTACACTTTGCTACATATAGATCACTCTATCACACTCTAACATACTGTACAGTTTGCTACAAATAGATCACTGTATCAAACTCTAACATACTGTAGACTTTGCTACATATAGATCACTCTATCACACTACCATACTGTACACTTTGTTACATATAGATCACTGTATCACACTAACATACTGTACACTTTGTTACATATATATCACTGTATCACACTCTAACATACTGTACACTTTGTTACATATAGATAACTTTATCACACTCTAACATACTGTACACTTTGCTACATATAGATCACTCTATCACACTCTAACATACTGTACACTTTGTTACATATAGATCACTGTATCACACTCTAACATACTGTACACTTTGGTACATATAGATCACTGTATCACACTCTAACATACTGTACACTTTGCTACATATAGATCACTCTATCACACTCTAACATACTGTATACATTGCTACATATAGATCACTGTATCACACTCTAACATACTGTACACTTTGCTACATATAGATCACTCTATCACACTACCATACTGTACACTTTGCTACATATAGATCACTCTATCACACTCTAACATAATGTACACTTTGCTACATATAGATCACTCTATCACACTCTAACATACTGTACAGTTTGCTACAAATAGATCACTGTATCACACTCTACCATACTGTACACTTTGCTACATATAGATCACTCTATCACACTCTAACATACTGTACACTTTGTTACATATATATCACTGTATCACACTCTGCCATACTGTACACATTGCTGCATATAGATCACTCTATCACACTCTGCCACACTGTATACATTGCTACATATAGATCACTGTATCAAACTCTAACATACTGTAGACTTTGCTACATATAGATCACTCTATCACACTACCATACTGTACACTTTGTTACATATATATCACTCTATCACACCCTAACATACTGTACACTTTGCTACATATAGATCACTCTATCACACTCTAACATACTGTACACTTTGCTACAAATAGATCACTCTATCACACTCTACCATACTGTACACTTTGCTACATATAGATCACTCTATCACACTCTAACATACTGAACACTTTGTTACATATATATCACTGTATCACACTCTAACATACTGTACACTTTGTTACATATATATCACTCTATCACACTCTACCATACTGTACACATTGCTACATATAGGTCACACTCTAACATACTGTATCACACTAACATACTGTACACTTTGTTACATATATATCACTGTATCACACTCTAACATACTGTACACTTTGTTACATATATATCACTGTATCACACTCTAACATACTGTACACTTTGTTACATATATATCACTCTATCACACTCTACCATACTGTACACATTGCTACATATAGGTCACACTCTAACATACTGTACACATTGCTGCATATAGATCACTCTATCACACTCTGCAACACTGTATACATTGCTACATATAGATCACTGTATCACACTCTAACATACTGTAGACTTTGCTACATATAGATCACTCTATCACACTACCATACTGTACACTTTGTTACATATAGATCACTCTATCACACTCTAACATACTGTACACTTTGCTACATATAGATCACTCTATCACACTCTAACATACTGTACACTTTGCTACAAATAGACACTAACATACTGTACACATTGCTGCATATAGATCACTCTATCAATCTCTACCATACTCTACACATTGGTACATATAGATCACTTTATCACACTCTAACATACTGTACACTTTGTTACATATAGATCACTCTATCACACTCTAACATACTGTACACTTTGTTACATATAGATCACTGTATCACACTAACATACTGTACACTTTGTTACATATATATCACTGTATCACACTCTAACATACTGTACACTTTGTTACATATAGATAACTTTATCACACTCTAACATACTGTACACTTTGCTACATATAGATCACTCTATCACACTCTAACATACTGTACACTTTGTTACATATAGATCACTGTATCACACTCTAACATACTGTACACTTTGGTACATATAGATCACTGTATCACACTCTAACATACTGTACACTTTGCTACATATAGATCACTCTATCACACTCTAACATACTGTATACATTGCTACATATAGATCACTGTATCACACTCTAACATACTGTACACTTTGCTACATATAGATCACTCTATCACACTACCATACTGTACACTTTGCTACATATAGATCACTCTATCACACTCTAACATAATGTACACTTTGCTACATATAGATCACTCTATCACACTCTAACATACTGTACAGTTTGCTACAAATAGATCACTGTATCACACTCTACCATACTGTACACTTTGCTACATATAGATCACTCTATCACACTCTAACATACTGTACACTTTGTTACATATATATCACTGTATCACACTCTGCCATACTGTACACATTGCTGCATATAGATCACTCTATCACACTCTGCCACACTGTATACATTGCTACATATAGATCACTGTATCAAACTCTAACATACTGTAGACTTTGCTACATATAGATCACTCTATCACACTACCATACTGTACACTTTGTTACATATAGATCACTCTATCACACCCTAACATACTGTACACTTTGCTACATATAGATCAATTTATCACACTCTAACATACTGTACACTTTGCTACATATAGATCACTCTATCACACTCTAACATACTGTACACTTTGTTACATATAGATCACTGTATCACACTAACATACTGTACACTTTGCTACATATATATCACTGTATCACACTCTAACATACTGTACACTTTGTTACATATAGATCACTGTATCACTCTAACATACTGTACACTTTGCTACATATAGATCACTGTATCACTCTAACATACTGTACACTTTGCTACATATAGATCACTCTACCACACTGTATACATTGCTACATATAGATCACTTTATCACACTCTAACATACTGTACACTTTGTTACATATAGATCACTCTATCACACTCTAATATACTGTACACTTTGGTACATATAGATCACTGTATCACACTCTAACCTACAGTACGCTTTGTTACATATAGATAACTTTATCACACTCTACCATACTGTACACTTTGTTACATATAGATCACTCTATCACACTCTACCACACTGTACACTTTGTTACATATAGATCACTGTATCACACTCTAACATACTGTACACTTTGCTACATATAGATCACTCTATCACACTCTAACATACTGTACACTTTGCTACATATAGATCACTCTATCACACTCTAACATACTGTACACTTTGTTACATATAGATCACTGTATCACACTAACATACTGTACACTTTGTTACATATATATCACTGTATCACACTCTAACATACTGTACACTTTGTTACATATAGATCACTGTATCACTCTAACATACTGTACACTTTGCTACATATAGATCACTGTATCACTCTAACATACTGTACACTTTGCTACATATAGATCACTCTACCACACTGTATACATTGCTACATATAGATCACTTTATCACACTCTAACATACTGTACACTTTGTTACATATAGATCACTCTATCACACTCTAATATACTGTACACTTTGGTACATATAGATCACTGTATCACACTCTAACCTACAGTACACTTTGTTACATATAGATAACTTTATCACACTCTACCATACTGTACACTTTGTTACATATAGATCACTGTATCACACTCTACCACACTGTACACTTTGTTACATATAGATCACTGTATCACACTCTAACATACTGTACACTTTGTTACATATATATCACTGTATCACACTCTAACATACTGTACACTTTGTTACATATAGATCACTGTATCACACTTTACCATACTGTACACTTTGTTACATATAGATCACTCTATCACACTCTAATATACTGTACACTTTGGTACATATAGATCACTGTATCACACTAACATACTGTACACTTTGTTACATATATATCACTGTATCACACTCTAACATACTGTACACTTTGTTACATATAGATCACTGTATCACTCTAACATACTGTACACTTTGCTACATATAGATCACTGTATCACACTGTAACATACTGTACACTTTGTTACATATAGTTCACTCTATCACACTGTAACATACTGTACACTTTGTTACATATATATCACTGTATCACACTCTAACATACTGTACACTTTGGTACATATAGATCACTGTATCACACTCTAACATACTGTACACTTTGCTACATATAGATCACTCTATCACACTCTAACATACTGTATACATTGCTACATATAGATCACTGTATCACACTCTAACATACTGTACACTTTGCTACATATAGATCACTCTATCACACTACCATACTGTACACTTTGCTACATATAGATCACTCTATCACACTCTAACATAATGTACACTTTGCTACATATAGATCACTCTATCACACTCTAACATACTGTGCAGTTTGCTACAAATAGATCACTGTATCACACTCTACCATACTGTACACTTTGCTACATATAGATCACTCTATCACACTCTAACATACTGTACAGTTTGCTACAAATAGATCACTGTATCAAACTCTAACATACTGTAGACTTTGCTACATATAGATCACTCTATCACACTACCATACTGTACACTTTGTTACATATAGATCACTGTATCACACTAACATACTGTACACTTTGTTACATATATATCACTGTATCACACTCTAACATACTGTACACTTTGTTACATATAGATAACTTTATCACACTCTAACATACTGTACACTTTGCTACATATAGATCACTCTATCACACTCTAACATACTGTACACTTTGTTACATATAGATCACTGTATCACACTCTAACATACTGTACACTTTGGTACATATAGATCACTGTATCACACTCTAACATACTGTACACTTTGCTACATATAGATCACTCTATCACACTCTAACATACTGTATACATTGCTACATATAGATCACTGTATCACACTCTAACATACTGTACACTTTGCTACATATAGATCACTCTATCACACTACCATACTGTACACTTTGCTACATATAGATCACTCTATCACACTCTAACATAATGTACACTTTGCTACATATAGATCACTCTATCACACTCTAACATACTGTACAGTTTGCTACAAATAGATCACTGTATCACACTCTACCATACTGTACACTTTGCTACATATAGATCACTCTATCACACTCTAACATACTGTACACTTTGTTACATATATATCACTGTATCACACTCTGCCATACTGTACACATTGCTGCATATAGATCACTCTATCACACTCTGCCACACTGTATACATTGCTACATATAGATCACTGTATCAAACTCTAACATACTGTAGACTTTGCTACATATAGATCACTCTATCACACTACCATACTGTACACTTTGTTACATATATATCACTCTATCACACCCTAACATACTGTACACTTTGCTACATATAGATCACTCTATCACACTCTAACATACTGTACACTTTGCTACATATAGATCACTCTATCACACTCTAACATACTGTACACTTTGTTACATATAGATCACTGTATCACACTAACATACTGTACACTTTGTTACATATATATCACTGTATCACACTCTAACATACTGTACACTTTGTTACATATAGATCACTGTATCACTCTAACATACTGTACACTTTGCTACATATAGATCACTGTATCACTCTAACATACTGTACACTTTGCTACATATAGATCACTCTACCACACTGTATACATTGCTACATATAGATCACTTTATCACACTCTAACATACTGTACACTTTGTTACATATAGATCACTCTATCACACTCTAATATACTGTACACTTTGGTACATATAGATCTCTGTATCACACTCTAACCTACAGTACACTTTGTTACATATAGATAACTTTATCACACTCTACCATACTGTACACTTTGTTACATATAGATCACTCTATCACACTCTACCACACTGTACACTTTGTTACATATAGATCACTGTATCACACTCTAACATACTGTACACTTTGCTACATATAGATCACTCTATCACACTCTAACATACTGTACACTTTGCTACATATAGATCACTCTATCACACTCTAACATACTGTACACTTTGTTACATATAGATCACTGTATCACACTAACATACTGTACACTTTGTTACATATATATCACTGTATCACACTCTAACATACTGTACACTTTGTTACATATAGATCACTGTATCACTCTAACATACTGTACACTTTGCTACATATAGATCACTGTATCACTCTAACATACTGTACACTTTGCTACATATAGATCACTCTACCACACTGTATACATTGCTACATATAGATCACTTTATCACACTCTAACATACTGTACACTTTGTTACATATAGATCACTCTATCACACTCTAATATACTGTACACTTTGGTACATATAGATCACTGTATCACACTCTAACCTACAGTACACTTTGTTACATATAGATAACTTTATCACACTCTACCATACTGTACACTTTGTTACATATAGATCACTGTATCACACTCTACCACACTGTACACTTTGTTACATATAGATCACTGTATCACACTCTAACATACTGTACACTTTGTTACATATATATCACTGTATCACACTCTAACATACTGTACACTTTGTTACATATAGATCACTGTATCACACTTTACCATACTGTACACTTTGTTACATATAGATCACTCTATCACACTCTAATATACTGTACACTTTGGTACATATAGATCACTGTATCACACTAACATACTGTACACTTTGTTACATATATATCACTGTATCACACTCTAACATACTGTACACTTTGTTACATATAGATCACTGTATCACTCTAACATACTGTACACTTTGCTACATATAGATCACTCTATCACACTGTAACATACTGTACACTTTGTTACATATATATCACTGTATCACACTCTAACATACTGTACACTTTGGTACATATAGATCACTGTATCACACTCTAACATACTGTACACTTTGCTACATATAGATCACTCTATCACACTCTAACATACTGTATACATTGCTACATATAGATCACTGTATCACACTCTAACATACTGTACACTTTGCTACATATAGATCACTCTATCACACTACCATACTGTACACTTTGCTACATATAGATCACTCTATCACACTCTAACATAATGTACACTTTGCTACATATAGATCACTCTATCACACTCTAACATACTGTACAGTTTGCTACAAATAGATCACTGTATCACACTCTACCATACTGTACACTTTGCTACATATATATCACTCTATCACACTCTAACATACTGTACAGTTTGCTACAAATAGATCACTTTATCAAACTCTAACATACTGTAGACTTTGCTACATATAGATCACTCTATCACACTACCATACTGTACACTTTGTTACATATAGATCACTCTATCACACTCTAACATACTGTACACTTTGCTACATATAGATCACTCTATCACACTCTAACATACTGTACACTTTGCTACATATAGATCACTCTATCACACTCTAACATACTGTACACTTTATAACATATAGATCACTGTATCACACTAACATACTGTACACTTTGTTACATATATATCACTGTATCACACTCTAACATACTGTACGCTTTGTTACATATAGATCACTGTATCACTCTAACATACTGTACACTTTGCTACATATAGATCACTCTATCACACTCTAACATACTGTACACTTTGTTACATATATATCACTGTATCACACTAACATACTGTACACTTTGTTACATATAGATCACTGTATCACACTGTAACATACTGTACACTTTGTTACATATAGATAACTTTATCACACTCTAACATACTGTACACTTTGTTACATATATATCACTGTATCACACTCTAATATACTGTACACTTTGGTACATATAGATCACTGTATCACACTCTAACCTACTGTACACTTTGTTACATATAGATAACTTTATCACACTCTACCATACTGTACACTTTGTTACATATAGATCACTGTATCACACTCTAACATACTGTACACTTTGTTACATATAGATCACTGTATCAAACTCTAACATACTGTAGACTTTGCTACATATAGATCACTCTATCACACTACCATACTGTACACTTTGTTACATATAGATCACTCTATCACACCCTAACATACTGTACACTTTGCTACATATAGATCACTCTATCACACTCTAACATACTGTACACTTTGCTACATATAGATCACTCTATCACACTCTAACATACTGTACACTTTGTTACATATAGATCACTGTATCACACTAACATACTGTACACTTTGTTACATATAGATCACTGTATCACACTGTAACATACTGTACACTTTGTTACATATAGATAACTTTATCACACTCTAACATACTGTACACTTTGTTACATATATATCACTGTATCACACTCTAATATACTGTACACTTTGGTACATATAGATCACTGTATCACACTCTAACCTACTGTACACTTTGTTACATATAGATAACTTTATCACACTCTACCATACTGTACACTTTGTTACATATAGATCACTGTATCACACTCTAACATACTGTACACTTTGTTACATATAGATCACTGTATCACACTGTAACATACTGTACACTTTGTTACATATAGATAACTTTATCACACTCTAACATACTGTACACTTTGTTACATATATATCACTGTATCACACTCTAATATACTGTACACTTTGGTACATATAGATCACTGTATCACACTCTAACCTACTGTACACTTTGTTACATATAGATAACTTTATCACACTCTACCATACTGTACACTTTGTTACATATAGATCACTGTATCACACTCTAACATACTGTACACTTTGTTACATATAGATTACTCTATCACACTAACATACTGTACACTTTGTTACATATATATCACTGTATCACACTCTAACATACTGTACACTTTGTTACATATAGATCACTGTATCACACTCTACCACACTGTATACATTGCTACATAAAGATCACTGTATCACACTCTAACATACTGTACACTTTGCTACATATATATCACTCTATCACACTCTACCACACTATGCATTGCTACATATAGATCACTGTATCACACTCATACATACTGTACACTTTGCTACATATAGATCACTCTATCACACTCTAACATACTGTACACTTTGCTACAAATAGATCACTCTATCACACTCTACCATACTGTACACTTTGCTACATATAGATCACTCTATCACACTCTAACATACTGTACACTTTGTTACATATATATCACTGTATCACACTCTAACATACTGTACACTTTGTTACATATATATCACTCTATCACACTCTACCATACTGTACACATTGCTACATATAGGTCACACTCTAACATACTGTATCACACTAACATACTGTACACTTTGTTACATATATATCACTGTATCACACTCTAACATACTGTACACTTTGTTACATATATATCACTGTATCACACTCTAACATACTGTACACTTTGTTACATATATATCACTCTATCACACTCTACCATACTGTACACATGGCTACATATAGGTCACACTCTAACATACTGTACACATTGCTGCATATAGATCACTCTATCACACTCTGCAACACTGTATACATTGCTACATATAGATCACTGTATCACACTCTAACATACTGTAGACTTTGCTACATATAGATCACTCTATCACACTACCATACTGTACACTTTGTTACATATAGATCACTCTATCACACTCTAACATACTGTACACTTTGCTACATATAGATCACTCTATCACACTCTAACATACTGTACACTTTGCTACATATAGATCACTCTATCACACTCTAACATACTGTACACTTTGCTACAAATAGACACTAACATACTGTACACATTGCTGCATATAGATCACTCTATCAATCTCTACCATACTCTACACATTGGTACATATAGATCACTTTATCACACTCTAACATACTGTACACTTTGTTACATATAGATCACTCTATCACACTCTAACATACTGTACACTTTGTTACATATAGATCACTGTATCACACTAACATACTGTACACTTTGTTACATATATATCACTGTATCACACTCTAACATACTGTACACTTTGTTACATATAGATAACTTTATCACACTCTAACATACTGTACACTTTGCTACATATAGATCACTCTATCACACTCTAACATACTGTACACTTTGTTACATATAGATCACTGTATCACACTCTAACATACTGTACACTTTGGTACATATAGATCACTGTATCACACTCTAACATACTGTACACTTTGCTACATATAGATCACTCTATCACACTCTAACATACTGTATACATTGCTACATATAGATCACTGTATCACACTCTAACATACTGTACACTTTGCTACATATAGATCACTCTATCACACTACCATACTGTGCACTTTGCTACATATAGATCACTCTATCACACTCTAACATAATGTACACTTTGCTACATATAGATCACTCTATCACACTCTAACATACTGTACAGTTTGCTACAAATAGATCACTGTATCACACTCTACCATACTGTACACTTTGCTACATATAGATCACTCTATCACACTCTAACATACTGTACACTTTGTTACATATATATCACTGTATCACACTCTGCCATACTGTACACATTGCTGCATATAGAT
This sequence comes from Bathymodiolus brooksi, assembly GCA_963680875.1. Taxonomy (NCBI): domain Eukaryota; kingdom Metazoa; phylum Mollusca; class Bivalvia; order Mytilida; family Modiolidae; genus Bathymodiolus; species Bathymodiolus brooksi. The sequence goes on along the minus strand of OY804590.1, from coordinate 3,168,562 downwards.
CACTCTATCACACTCTGCCACACTGTATACATTGCTACATATAGATCACTGTATCAAACTCTAACATACTGTAGACTTTGCTACATATAGATCACTCTATCACACTACCATACTGTACACTTTGTTACATATAGATCACTCTATCACACCCTAACATACTGTACACTTTGCTACATATAGATCAATTTATCACACTCTAACATACTGTACACTTTGCTACATATAGATCACTCTATCACACTCTAACATACTGTACACTTTGTTACATATAGATCACTGTATCACACTAACATACTGTACACTTTGTTACATATATAGCACTGTATCACACTCTAACATACTGTACACTTTGTTACATATAGATCACTGTATCACTCTAACATACTGTACACTTTGCTACATATAGATCACTGTATCACTCTAACATACTGTACACTTTGCTACATATAGATCACTCTACCACACTGTATACATTGCTACATATAGATCACTTTATCACACTCTAACATACTGTACACTTTGTTACATATAGATCACTCTATCACACTCTAATATACTGTACACTTTGGTACATATAGATCACTGTATCACACTCTAACCTACAGTACACTTTGTTACATATAGATAACTTTATCACACTCTACCATACTGTACACTTTGTTACATATAGATCACTGTATCACACTCTAACATACTGTACACTTTGCTACATATAGATCACTCTATCACACTCTAACATACTGTACACTTTGCTACATATAGATCACTCTATCACACTCTAACATACTGTACACTTTGTTACATATAGATCACTGTATCACACTAACATACTGTACACTTTGTTACATATATATCACTGTATCACACTCTAACATACTGTACACTTTGTTACATATAGATCACTGTATCACTCTAACATACTGTACACTTTGCTACATATAGATCACTGTATCACTCTAACATACTGTACACTTTGCTACATATAGATCACTCTACCACACTGTATACATTGCTACATATAGATCACTTTATCACACTCTAACATACTGTACACTTTGTTACATATAGATCACTCTATCACACTCTAATATACTGTACACTTTGGTACATATAGATCACTGTATCACACTCTAACCTACAGTACACTTTGTTACATATAGATAACTTTATCACACTCTACCATACTGTACACTTTGTTACATATAGATCACTGTATCACACTCTACCACACTGTACACTTTGTTACATATATATCACTGTATCACACTCTAACATACTGTACACTTTGCTACATATAGATCACTCTATCACACTCTAACATACTGTACACTTTGTTACATATAGATCACTGTATCACACTAACATACTGTACACTTTGTTACATATATATCACTGTATCACACTCTAACATACTGTACACTTTGTTACATATAGATCACTGTATCACTCTAACATACTGTACACTTTGCTACATATAGATCACTGTATCACTCTAACATACTGTACACTTTGCTACATATAGATCACTCTACCACACTGTATACATTGCTACATATAGATCACTTTATCACACTCTAACATACTGTACACTTTGTTACATATAGATCACTCTATCACACTCTAATATACTGTACACTTTGGTACATATAGATCACTGTATCACACTCTAACCTACAGTACACTTTGTTACATATAGATAACTTTATCACACTCTACCATACTGTACACTTTGTTACATATAGATCACTGTATCACACTCTACCACACTGTACACTTTGTTACATATATATCACTGTATCACACTCTAACATACTGTACACTTTGTTACATATAGATCACTCTATCACACCCTAACATACTGTACACTTTGCTACATATAGATCACTCTATCACACTCTAACATACTGTACACTTTGCTACATATAGATCACTCTATCACACTCTAACATACTGTACACTTTGTTACATATAGATCACTGTATCACACTAACATACTGTACACTTTGTTACATATAGATCACTGTATCACACTGTAACATACTGTACACTTTGTTACATATAGATAACTTTATCACACTCTAACATACTGTACACTTTGTTACATATATATCACTGTATCACACTCTAATATACTGTACACTTTGGTACATATAGATCACTGTATCACACTCTAACCTACTGTACACTTTGTTACATATAGATAACTTTATCACACTCTACCATACTGTACACTTTGTTACATATAGATCACTGTATCACACTCTAACATACTGTACACTTTGTTACATATAGATCACTGTATCACACTGTAACATACTGTACACTTTGTTACATATAGATAACTTTATCACACTCTAACATACTGTACACTTTGTTACATATATATCACTGTATCACACTCTAATATACTGTACACTTTGGTACATATAGATCACTGTATCACACTCTAACCTACTGTACACTTTGTTACATATAGATAACTTTATCACACTCTACCATACTGTACACTTTGTTACATATAGATCACTGTATCACACTCTAACATACTGTACACTTTGTTACATATAGATTACTCTATCACACTAACATACTGTACACTTTGTTACATATATATCACTGTATCACACTCTAACATACTGTACACTTTGTTACATATAGATCACTGTATCACACTCTACCACACTGTATACATTGCTACATAAAGATCACTGTATCACACTCTAACATACTGTACACTTTGCTACATATATATCACTCTATCACACTCTACCACACTATGCATTGCTACATATAGATCACTGTATCACACTCATACATACTGTACACTTTGCTACATATAGATCACTCTATCACACTCTAACATACTGTACACTTTGCTACAAATAGATCACTCTATCACACTCTACCATACTGTACACTTTGCTACATATAGATCACTCTATCACACTCTAACATACTGTACACTTTGTTACATATATATCACTGTATCACACTCTAACATACTGTACACTTTGTTACATATATATCACTCTATCACACTCTACCATACTGTACACATTGCTACATATAGGTCACACTCTAACATACTGTATCACACTAACATACTGTACACTTTGTTACATATATATCACTGTATCACACTCTAACATACTGTACACTTTGTTACATATATATCACTGTATCACACTCTAACATACTGTACACTTTGTTACATATATATCACTCTATCACACTCTACCATACTGTACACATGGCTACATATAGGTCACACTCTAACATACTGTACACATTGCTGCATATAGATCACTCTATCACACTCTGCAACACTGTATACATTGCTACATATAGATCACTGTATCACACTCTAACATACTGTAGACTTTGCTACATATAGATCACTCTATCACACTACCATACTGTACACTTTGTTACATATAGATCACTCTATCACACTCTAACATACTGTACACTTTGCTACATATAGATCACTCTATCACACTCTAACATACTGTACACTTTGCTACATATAGATCACTCTATCACACTCTAACATACTGTACACTTTGCTACAAATAGACACTAACATACTGTACACATTGCTGCATATAGATCACTCTATCAATCTCTACCATACTCTACACATTGGTACATATAGATCACTTTATCACACTCTAACATACTGTACACTTTGTTACATATAGATCACTCTATCACACTCTAACATACTGTACACTTTGTTACATATAGATCACTGTATCACACTAACATACTGTACACTTTGTTACATATATATCACTGTATCACACTCTAACATACTGTACACTTTGTTACATATAGATAACTTTATCACACTCTAACATACTGTACACTTTGCTACATATAGATCACTCTATCACACTCTAACATACTGTACACTTTGTTACATATAGATCACTGTATCACACTCTAACATACTGTACACTTTGGTACATATAGATCACTGTATCACACTCTAACATACTGTACACTTTGCTACATATAGATCACTCTATCACACTCTAACATACTGTATACATTGCTACATATAGATCACTGTATCACACTCTAACATACTGTACACTTTGCTACATATAGATCACTCTATCACACTACCATACTGTGCACTTTGCTACATATAGATCACTCTATCACACTCTAACATAATGTACACTTTGCTACATATAGATCACTCTATCACACTCTAACATACTGTACAGTTTGCTACAAATAGATCACTGTATCACACTCTACCATACTGTACACTTTGCTACATATAGATCACTCTATCACACTCTAACATACTGTACACTTTGTTACATATATATCACTGTATCACACTCTGCCATACTGTACACATTGCTGCATATAGATCACTCTATCACACTCTGCCACACTGTATACATTGCTACATATAGATCACTGTATCAAACTCTAACATACTGTAGACTTTGCTACATATAGATCACTCTATCACACTACCATACTGTACACTTTGTTACATATAGATCACTCTATCACACCCTAACATACTGTACACTTTGCTACATATAGATCAATTTATCACACTCTAACATACTGTACACTTTGCTACATATAGATCACTCTATCACACTCTAACATACTGTACACTTTGTTACATATAGATCACTGTATCACACTAACATACTGTACACTTTGTTACATATATATCACTGTATCACACTCTAACATACTGTACACTTTGTTACATATAGATCACTGTATCACTCTAACATACTGTACACTTTGCTACATATAGATCACTGTATCACTCTAACATACTGTACACTTTGCTACATATAGATCACTCTACCACACTGTATACATTGCTACATATAGATCACTTTATCACACTCTAACATACTGTACACTTTGTTACATATAGATCACTCTATCACACTCTAATATACTGTACACTTTGGTACATATAGATCACTGTATCACACTCTAACCTACAGTACACTTTGTTACATATAGATAACTTTATCACACTCTACCATACTGTACACTTTGTTACATATAGATCACTGTATCACACTCTAACATACTGTACACTTTGCTACATATAGATCACTCTATCACACTCTAACATACTGTACACTTTGCTACATATAGATCACTCTATCACACTCTAACATACTGTACACTTTGTTACATATAGATCACTGTATCACACTAACATACTGTACACTTTGTTACATATATATCACTGTATCACACTCTAACATACTGTACACTTTGTTACATATAGATCACTGTATCACTCTAACATACTGTACACTTTGCTACATATAGATCACTGTATCACTCTAACATACTGTACACTTTGCTACATATAGATCACTCTACCACACTGTATACATTGCTACATATAGATCACTTTATCACACTCTAACATACTGTACACTTTGTTACATATAGATCACTCTATCACACTCTAATATACTGTACACTTTGGTACATATAGATCACTGTATCACACTCTAACCTACAGTACACTTTGTTACATATAGATAACTTTATCACACTCTACCATACTGTACACTTTGTTACATATAGATCACTGTATCACACTCTACCACACTGTACACTTTGTTACATATATATCACTGTATCACACTCTAACATACTGTACACTTTGCTACATATAGATCACTCTATCACACTCTAACATACTGTACACTTTGTTACATATAGATCACTGTATCACACTAACATACTGTACACTTTGTTACATATATATCACTGTATCACACTCTAACATACTGTACACTTTGTTACATATAGATCACTGTATCACTCTAACATACTGTACACTTTGCTACATATAGATCACTGTATCACTCTAACATACTGTACACTTTGCTACATATAGATCACTCTACCACACTGTATACATTGCTACATATAGATCACTTTATCACACTCTAACATACTGTACACTTTGTTACATATAGATCACTCTATCACACTCTAATATACTGTACACTTTGGTACATATAGATCACTGTATCACACTCTAACCTACAGTACACTTTGTTACATATAGATAACTTTATCACACTCTACCATACTGTACACTTTGTTACATATAGATCACTGTATCACACTCTACCACACTGTACACTTTGTTACATATATATCACTGTATCACACTCTAACATACTGTACACTTTGTTACATATAGATCACTGTATCACACTTTACCATACTGTACACTTTGTTACATATAGATCACTCTATCACACTCTAATATACTGTACACTTTGATACATATAGATCACTGTATCACACTAACATACTGTACATTTTGTTACATATATATCACTGTATCACACTCTAACATACTGTACACTTTGTTACATATAGATCACTGTATCACTCTAACATACTGTACACTTTGCTACATATAGATCACTGTATCACACTGTAACATACTGTACACTTTGTTACATATAGTTCACTCTATCACACTGTAACATACTGTACACTTTGTTACATATATATCACTGTATCACACTCTAACATACTGTACACTTTGGTACATATAGATCACTGTATCACACTCTAACATACTGTACACTTTGCTACATATAGATCACTCTATCACACTCTAACATACTGTATACATTGCTACATATAGATCACTGTATCACACTCTAACATACTGTACACTTTGCTACATATAGATCACTCTATCACACTACCATACTGTACACTTTGCTACATATAGATCACTCTATCACACTCTAACATAATGTACACTTTGCTACATATAGATCACTCTATCACACTCTAACATACTGTACAGTTTGCTACAAATAGATCACTGTATCACACTCTACCATACTGTACACTTTGCTACATATAGATCACTCTATCACACTCTAACATACTGTACAGTTTGCTACAAATAGATCACTGTATCAAACTCTAACATACTGTAGACTTTGCTACATATAGATCACTCTATCACACTACCATACTGTACACTTTGTTACATATAGATCACTGTATCACACTAACATACTGTACACTTTGTTACATATATATCACTGTATCACACTCTAACATACTGTACACTTTGTTACATATAGATAACTTTATCACACTCTAACATACTGTACACTTTGCTACATATAGATCACTCTATCACACTCTAACATACTGTACACTTTGTTACATATAGATCACTGTATCACACTCTAACATACTGTACACTTTGGTACATATAGATCACTGTATCACACTCTAACATACTGTACACTTTGCTACATATAGATCACTCTATCACACTCTAACATACTGTATACATTGCTACATATAGATCACTGTATCACACTCTAACATACTGTACACTTTGCTACATATAGATCACTCTATCACACTACCATACTGTACACTTTGCTACATATAGATCACTCTATCACACTCTAACATAATGTACACTTTGCTACATATAGATCACTCTATCACACTCTAACATACTGTACAGTTTGCTACAAATAGATCACTGTATCACACTCTACCATACTGTACACTTTGCTACATATAGATCACTCTATCACACTCTAACATACTGTACACTTTGTTACATATATATCACTGTATCACACTCTACCATACTGTACACATTGCTGCATATAGATCACTCTATCACACTCTGCCACACTGTATACATTGCTACATATAGATCACTCTATCACACTACCATACTGTACACTTTGTTACATATAGATCACTCTATCACACCCTAACATACTGTACACTTTGCTACATATAGATCACTCTATCACACTCTAACATACTGTACACTTTGCTACATATAGATCACTCTATCACACTCCAACATACTGTACACTTTGTTACATATAGATCACTGTATCACACTAACATACTGTACACTTTGTTACATATATATCACTGTATCACACTCTAACATACTGTACACTTTGTTACATATAGATCACTGTATCACTCTAACATACTGTACACTTTGCTACATATAGATCACTGTATCACTCTAACATACTGTACACTTTGCTACATATAGATCACTCTACCACACTGTATACATTGCTACATATAGATCACTTTATCACACTCTAACATACTGTACACTTTGTTACATATAGATCACTCTATCACACTCTAATATACTGTACACTTTGGTACATATAGATCACTGTATCACACTCTAACCTACAGTACACTTTGTTACATATAGATAACTTTATCACACTCTACCATACTGTACACTTTGTTACATATAGATCACTCTATCACACTCTACCACACTGTACACTTTGTTACATATAGATCACTGTATCACACTCTAACATACTGTACACTTTGCTACATATAGATCACTCTATCACACTCTAACATACTGTACACTTTGCTACATATAGATCACTCTATCACACTCTAACATACTGTACACTTTGTTACATATAGATCACTGTATCACACTAACATACTGTACACTTTGTTACATATATATCACTGTATCACACTCTAACATACTGTACACTTTGTTACATATAGATCACTGTATCACTCTAACATACTGTACACTTTGCTACATATAGATCACTGTATCACTCTAACATACTGTACACTTTGCTACATATAGATCACTCTACCACACTGTATACATTGCTACATATAGATCACTTTATCACACTCTAACATACTGTACACTTTGTTACATATAGATCACTCTATCACACTCTAATATACTGTACACTTTGGTACATATAGATCACTGTATCACACTCTAACCTACAGTACACTTTGTTACATATAGATAACTTTATCACACTCTACCATACTGTACACTTTGTTACATATAGATCACTGTATCACACTCTACCACACTGTACACTTTGTTACATATAGATCACTGTATCACACTCTAACATACTGTACACTTTGTTACATATATATCACTGTATCACACTCTAACATACTGTACACTTTGTTACATATAGATCACTGTATCACACTTTACCATACTGTACACTTTGTTACATATAGATCATTCTATCACACTCTAATATACTGTACACTTTGGTACATATAGATCACTGTATCACACTAACATACTGTACACTTTGTTACATATAGATCACTGTATCACTCTAACATACTGTACACTTTGCTACATATAGATCACTGTATCACACTGTAACATACTGTACACTTTGTTACATATAGTTCACTCTATCACACTGTAACATACTGTACACTTTGTTACATATATATCACTGTATCACACTCTAACATACTGTACAGTTTGCTACAAATAGATCACTGTATCACACTCTACCATACTGTACACTTTGCTACATATAGATCACTCTATCACACTCTAACATACTGTACAGTTTGCTACAAATAGATCACTGTATCAAACTCTAACATACTGTAGACTTTGCTACATATAGATCACTCTATCACACTACCATACTGTACACTTTGTTACATATAGATCACTCTATCACACTCTAACATACTGTACACTTTGCTACATATAGATCACTCTATCACACTCTAACATACTGTACACTTTGCTACATATAGATCACTCTATCACACTCTAACATACTGTACACTTTGTTACATATAGATCACTGTATCACACTAACATACTGTACACTTTGTTACATATATATCACTGTATCACACTCTAACATACTGTACGCTTTGTTACATATAGATCACTGTATCACTCTAACATACTGTACACTTTGCTACATATAGATCACTGTATCACTCTAACATACTGTACACTTTGCTACATATAGATCACTCTACCACACTGTATACATTGCTACATATAGATCACTTTATCACACTCTAACATACTGTACACTTTGTTACATACAGATCACTCTATCACACTCTAATATACTGTACACTTTGGTACATATAGATCACTGTATCACACTCTAACCTACAGTACACTTTGTTACATATAGATAACTTTATCACACTCTACCATACTGTACACTTTGTTACATATAGATCACTCTATCACACTCTACCACACTGTACACTTTGTTACATATAGATCACTGTATCACACTCTAACATACTGTACACTTTGCTACATATAGATCACTGTATCACACTCTAACCTACAGTACACTTTGTTACATATAGATAACTTTATCACACTCTACCATACTGTACACTTTGTTACATATAGATCACTCTATCACACTCTACCACACTGTACACTTTGTTACATATAGATCACTGTATCACACTCTAACATACTGTACACTTTGCTACATATAGATCACTCTATCACACTCTAACATACTGTACACTTTGTTACATATAGATCACTGTATCACACTAACATACTGTACACTTTGTTACATATATATCACTGTATCACACTCTAACATACTGTACACTTTGTTACATATAGATCACTGTATCACTCTAACATACTGTACACTTTGCTACATATAGATCACTGTATCACTCTAACATACTGTACACTTTGCTACATATAGATCACTCTACCACACTGTATACATTGCTACATATAGATCACTTTATCACACTCTAACATACTGTACACTTTGTTACATATAGATCACTCTATCACACTCTAATATACTGTACACTTTGGTACATATAGATCACTGTATCACACTCTAACCTACAGTACACTTTGTTACATATAGATAACTTTATCACACTCTACCATACTGTACACTTTGTTACATATAGATCACTGTATCACACTCTACCACACTGTACACTTTGTTACATATAGATCACTGTATCACACTCTAACATACTGTACACTTTGTTACATATATATCACTGTATCACACTCTAACATACTGTACACTTTGTTACATATAGATCACTGTATCACACTCTACCATACTGTACACTTTGTTACATATAGATCACTCTATCACACTCTAATATACTGTACACTTTGGTACATATAGATCACTGTATCACACTCTAACATACTTTACACTTTGTTACATATAGTTCACTGTATCACACTCTAACATACTGTACACTTTGTTACATATAGATCACTGTATCACACTCTACCACACTGTATACATTGCTACATAAAGATCACTGTATCACACTCTAACATACTGTACACTTTGCTACATATATATCACTCTATCACACTCTACCACACTATGCATTGCTACATATAGATCACTGTATCACACTCATACATACTGTACACTTTGCTACATATAGATCACTCTATCACACTCTAACATACTGTACACTTTGCTACAAATAGATCACTCTATCACACTCTACCATACTGTACACTTTGCTACATATAGATCACTCTATCACACTCTAACATACTGTACACTTTGTTACATATATATCACTGTATCACACTCTAACATACTGTACACTTTGTTACATATATATCACTCTATCACACTCTACCATACTGTACACATTGCTACATATAGGTCACACTCTAACATACTGTGCACATTGCTGCATATAGATCACTCTATCACACTCTGCAACACTGTATACATTGCTACATATAGATCACTGTATCACACTCTAACATACTGTAGACTTTGCTACATATAGATCACTCTATCACACTACCATACTGTACACTTTGTTACATATAGATCACTCTATCACACTCTAACATACTGTATCACACTAACATACTGTACACTTTGTTACATATATATCACTGTATCACACTCTAACATACTGTACACTTTGTTACATATATATCACTGTATCACACTCTAACATACTGTACACTTTGTTACATATATATCACTCTATCACACTCTACCATACTGTACACATTGCTACATATAGGTCACACTCTAACATACTGTACACATTGCTGCATATAGATCACTCTATCACACTCTGCAACACTGTATACATTGCTACATATAGATCACTGTATCACACTCTAACATACTGTAGACTTTGCTACATATAGATCACTCTATCACACTACCATACTGTACACTTTGTTACATATAGATCACTGTATCACACTCTAACATACTGTACACTTTGCTACATATAGATCACTCTATCACACTCTAACATACTGTACACTTTGTTACATATAGATCACTGTATCACACTAGCATACTGTACACTTTGTTACATATATATCACTGTATCACACTCTGCCACACTGTATACATTGCTACATATAGATCACACTCTAACATACTGTACACATTGCTGCATATAGATCACTCTATCACACTCTGCCACACTGTATACATTGCTACATATAGATTACTGTATCAAACTCTAACATACTGTAGACTTTGCTACATATAGATCACTCTATCACACTACCATACTGTACACTTTGTTACATATAGATCACTCTATCACACTCTAACATACTGTACACTTTGCTACAAATAGATCACTCTATCAAACTCTACCATACTGTACACATTGGTACATATAGATCACTTTATCACACTCTAACATACTGTACACTTTGTTACATATAGATCACTCTATCACACTCTAACATACTGTACACTTTGCTACATATAGATCACTCTATCACACTCTAGCATACTGTACACTTTGTTACATATAGATCACTGTATCACACTAACATACTGTACACTTTGTTACATATATATCACTGTATCACACTCTAACATAATGTACACTTTGTTACATATAGATCACTGTATCACTCTAACATACTGTACACTTTGCTACATATAGATCACTGTATCACACTGTAACATACTGTACACTTTGCTACATATAGTTCACTCTATCACACTCTAACATACTGTACATTTTGTTACATATATATCACTGTATCACACTCTAACATACTGTACACTTTGGTACATATAGATCACTGTATCACACTCTAACCTACTGTACACTTTGTTACATATAGATAACTTTATCACACTCTACCATACTGTACACTTTGTTACATATAGATCACTCTATCACACTAACATACTGTACACTTTGTTACATATATATCACTGTATCACACTCTAACATACTGTACACTTTGTTACATATAGATCACTGTATCACACTCTACTACACTGTATACATTGCTACATAAAGATCACTGTATCACACTCTAACATACTGTACACTTTGCTACATATAGATCACTCTATCACACTCTACCACACTGTATGCATTGCTACATATAGATCACTGTATCACACTCTTACATACTCTACACTTTGCTACATATAGATCACTCTATCACACTACCCTACTGTACACTTTGTTACATATAGATCACTCCATCACACTCTAACATACTGTACACTTTGCTACATATAGATCACTCTATCACACTCTAACATACTGTACACTTTGCTACAAATAGATCACTGTATCAAACTCTACCATACTGTACACTTTGCTACATATAGATCGCTCTATCACACTCTAACATACTGTACACTTTGTTACATATATATCACTGTATCACACTCTAACATACTGTACACTTTGTTACATATATATCACTCTATCACACTCTACCATACTGTACACATTGCTACATATAGGTCACACTCTAACATACTGTACACATTGCTGCATATAGATCACTCTATCACACTCTGCAACACTGTATACATTGCTACATATAGATCACTGTATCACACTCTAACATACTGTAGACTTTGCTACATATAGATCACTCTATCACACTACCATACTGTACACTTTGTTACATATAGATCACTGTATCACACTCTAACATACTGTACACTTTGCTACATATAGATCACTCTATCACACTCTAACATACTGTACACTTTGTTACATATAGATCACTGTATCACACTAGCATACTGTACACTTTGTTACATATATATCACTGTATCACACTCTGCCACACTGTATACATTGCTACATATAGATCACACTCTAACATACTGTACACATTGCTGCATATAGATCACTCTATCACACTCTGCCACACTGTATACATTGCTACATATAGATTACTGTATCAAACTCTAACATACTGTAGACTTTGCTACATATAGATCACTCTATCACACTACCATACTGTACACTTTGTTACATATAGATCACTCTATCACACTCTAACATACTGTACACTTTGCTACAAATAGATCACTCTATCAAACTCTACCATACTGTACACATTGGTACATATAGATCACTTTATCACACTCTAACATACTGTACACTTTGTTACATATAGATCACTCTATCACACTCTAACATACTGTACACTTTGCTACATATAGATCACTCTATCACACTCTAGCATACTGTACAATTTGTTACATATAGATCACTGTATCACACTAACATACTGTACACTTTGTTACATATATATCACTGTATCACACTCTAACATAATGTACACTTTGTTACATATAGATCACTGTATCACTCTAACATACTGTACACTTTGCTACATATAGATCACTGTATCACACTGTAACATACTGTACACTTTGCTACATATAGTTCACTCTATCACACTCTAACATACTGTACATTTTGTTACATATATATCACTGTATCACACTCTAACATACTGTACACTTTGGTACATATAGATCACTGTATCACACTCTAACCTACTGTACACTTTGTTACATATAGATAACTTTATCACACTCTACCATACTGTACACTTTGTTACATATAGATCACTCTATCACACTAACATACTGTACACTTTGTTACATATATATCACTGTATCACACTCTAACATACTGTACACTTTGTTACATATAGATCACTGTATCACACTCTACTACACTGTATACATTGCTACATAAAGATCACTGTATCACACTCTAACATACTGTACACTTTGCTACATATAGATCACTCTATCACACTCTACCACACTGTATGCATTGCTACATATAGATCACTGTATCACACTCTTACATACTCTACACTTTGCTACATATAGATCACTCTATCACACTACCCTACTGTACACTTTGTTACATATAGATCACTCCATCACACTCTAACATACTGTACACTTTGCTACATATAGATCACTCTATCACACTCTAACATACTGTACACTTTGCTACAAATAGATCACTGTATCAAACTCTACCATACTGTACACTTTGCTACATATAGATCGCTCTATCACACTCTAACATACTGTACACTTTGTTACATATATATCACTGTATCACACTCTAACATACTGTACACTTTGTTACATATATATCACTCTATCACACTCTACCATACTGTACACATTGCTACATATAGATCACACTCTAACATACTGTACACATTGCTGCATATAGATCACTCTATCACACTCTGCAACACTGTATACATTGCTACATATAGATCACTGTATCACACTCTAACATACTGTAGACTTTGCTACATATAGATCACTCTATCACACTACCATACTGTACACTTTCTTACATACAGATCACTCTATCACACTCTAACATACTGTATCACACTAACATACTGTACACTTTGTTACATATAGATCACTGTATCACACTACCACACTGTACACTTTGTTACATATAGATCACTGTATCACACTCTACCATACTGTACACTTTGCTACATATAGATCACTCTATCACACTCTACCACACTGTATACATTGCTACATATAGATCACTGTATCACACTCTACCATACTGTACACTTTGTTACATATAGATCACTCTATCACACTAACATACTGTACACTTTATTACATATAGATCACTCTATCACACTCTAACATACTGTACACTTTGCTACATATAGATCACTCTATCACACTCTAACATACTGTACACTTTGCTACAAATATATCACTGTATCACACTCTACCATACTGTACACTTTGCTACATATAGATCACTCTATCACACTCTAACATACTGTACACTTTGTTACATATATATCACTGTATCACACTCTAACATACTGTACACTTTGGTACATATATATCACTCTATCACACTCTACCATACTGTACACATTGCTACATATAGATCACACTCTAACATACTGTACACATTGCTGCATATAGATCACTCTATCACACTCTGCCACACTGTATACATTGCTACATATAGATCACTGTATCACACTCTAACATACTGTAGACTTTGCTACATATAGATCACTCTATCACACTACCATACTGTACACTTTGTTACATATAGATCACTCTATCACACTCTAACATACTGTACACTTTGCTACAAATAGACACTAACATACTGTACACATTGCTGCATATAGATCACTCTATCAAACTCTACCATACTGTACACATTGGTACATATAGATCACTTTATCACACTCTAACATACTGTACACTTTGTTACATATAGATCACTGTATCACACTCTACCACACTGTACACATTGCTACATATAGATCACTTTATCACACTCTAACATACTGTTAGAGATGCCAGTCAAAAATGAATTGCAGGGGATGCTTGCTGTTTTTTAACCATTAGATAGAGCTCAATCTAAGAAGAATTTTGAACATTCATTTGTAAAAATCGGATGAAGGGTTCAAAAGTTATGAGCATTTGAAATTGATTATTTTTGGTCAATAATTTTCCCAAGATGGTTGCCATCAATAATGGTTTTAATGACTGTTTTAGAGTTCTGATTTTTTGTGTAAACAGCAGATAATGTCTACTATTGTTTTTTCCCAAAGATTATAAGTTATTCTGTCAGAAAAATGAAACTGAACATGTTTGAAGTAATATTCACCATTTGTTTTACTGTCCAAAATGTGTCGGAGTCACTTTTGATCTTGAACGAAAGGTTCATTATGGCTCACATTGCCATAATTTTGTCAGAAAATAACTTATCTGACATCATAATAGAAGAACTTGTGTGTAGCAATACTTGTTTTGAGTGCAATTATAACATATGAATCACCTTTTACATCTTTTTGTGGAATTATGAATCCATAAAGGTGGGTGTGCAATTAGTGTTCAACACTATTTGAGAATGGCACCGTTTCACAGCAGTTATATGGAAAAATGACACAAAAAGCTTCATATTTCCTAAACTAAAAATGATATCCATACAAAATTTTGAAGACAATACCAGTGTTGTGCACGTTCTGTTGGACGTGATGTTTTTTTGTCGACACAAGAAATGGTGGCCATTTTGTTCAAAATGGCCGTCATTTTTTCATAAAATTCCTCAGACAGGGAACCTGTTCCAAGATAATTTGATCAATTTTTTTATCAATATAATTAATATCACTGAAAAAAATGGATATGGAGGTTTGTACCAAATACCTTATTTGCTTTAGCATTTTATTACGGAATAATTGTCATAACGTTTCTTAAGATTACTCCGTCGTTTCTAGTCAAAATTTGATCATCAAGGTACCAAATTAAAGATACTTTAAAAATCTATAACCTCAAGTAACTAATAACTTAAACTAAATACTTTTCATTTCATATATACCACCAATATGTAATCCCCCCAAGGGGTGAAGATTCCAGACACCTACCCCTTGCCGAAAATTTAACTGGTCGGTTTGATATACATGTAGGTGTTTTTGTTTTCCTACCTCAATGTCTTGCAATCATAATGTAGCTGTACAATTGCTGAAAGTGATGTTATATGCATCAACCACCCAACAAGCATGATAGTGAAACACCTCTTAAACTGAACTTCCTTAAGATCAGCTTGTGCTTAAAATAGATGGATATTATTTGCACAGTTTACACATTTCCTACAAAAGGCTACATCTGGAACCTGGAACTTTATTTAAAATAAAGTTATGTTGTTTATATAGGATGCTGTTTATATTCAGGTTTCCCTTTATTACAATTTGAGCAAGTAAATTTGTTTCAGTCTTACTCTCCATGTCGTTTGAATCCCGCTCATGGTAACTTAAGGTGTACTTGATAGCACATTATTGTGTGATAAAATTCGTCAGTGACTTGTAACAGATCTGTGGTTTTCTCCAGGTACTCCGGTTTACTCCACCAATCAAACTGACCACCACGATATAACTGAAATATTATTGAAAGTGGCATTAAACACTATAACCCAACCTCTAACCCTACTCTCCGACTCTGTGTCAAAGTTTCAGTCTTGCTCATTACTATTCTAATTTGCTTCTTAAAACATGTTCAATGAAAACAACAAAATATTAAGTTCATTCATTTATTATTCAGGAAATATCTGGTGTATTTTTGAAATACATCATCTATTGTCACATGTATTGTGGTCTGAATAAATCCAGCTACATGTAAAACTAAATATTTCATTATGACATAAATTATGGACTCATGATCAGCTGTATATTATCCTGCAGTCCTAAGTTCAGGTAATATCATAAGGCCAGCTTGGATCGCATGTCTCTGATCAGCAAAGCATACTGTCAGGTAAACTGGAAAAAAAAACAACAGAAGGGACCACAAAGAAACAGTTCTTACTACATTGTACTTATTATCCTAACATAACTTGACTATTATAATAAATATAAATTCACAATGTATTTAGACAAACAAAATTACCCGAGTTTCAAATTTTTGGTATTGACCCCAAAGTTTTTATTGACATTTTTGGACAAAGTTAAAGTCAGATCCTTGTTCTGTATAACCTAGGTAAAAATATATGTTTTGTCTACTTATACTACCTTCCCCTTTTCGAGAATATTAGCAGAAACACTGGTATTTTTTTTCATTGGTCTATAAATATGCAATAAGTTATAACATTTTGTTTACTTTTATTTGAATTTAATATGTAAATATTCAATCATGGTCGAGTATCCATGGAAGCTGGCAAATACAAAGAAAATGTAGCACCATTACAAAAATAAGAATAGAATTAACTTTCTGAAGAGTGAAGACAATAGTGTAAAAAAAAAATATTATGTACATAGTCATAGAAGAAAGTGATTGACTGGTGAAAAAAGAGGAAACTCCTATTCTAGTGCCCATACCCTCGTTTTCTAGCTGTTTGGACCAAGCTAGAAACATTTTATTTCCAAATATTTTCCTTAAAAAAAAGAGGAAATTAGCTGATCAGAGGAAAACTTTCATCTCTGTTTACACCCCCCTTTTCGGTTTGTTTACTTTTGTTTTGAATGCAAGTTGGAAGTATTATAAATTGACAAGAAGTTTTTCATAAACTACTTGAAAAGAAGCAATGCAAAAAATAAATCGTACGTTTAAAACATTGAGAAGAAGGTTTATACATACCTACGATAACACCTGTGTTACAACCAGCGTAGTTGACGTTACTATTTACTTTCCACTTCCAGTGATGTACGACGTTCTCCTTCAGACATGTTTAGGGGCGTTTTAAATACTAAAAATCAGCCATGTTCCCGATCTAATATGGTTGAGATGGTATCTTTCCTACGTTGATATTGTAACGGAAAATACAAATATCGCCATCGGAGAACGCTACTCCAAATTTTTCATTGAATTGTTCATCTTGGAACTTTTCAGACGACCATTTTCCGTTTAGCATGCTCAGGAAATTGGAAGCGACTGTGACCATGCGCAAGCTACGAATCTGCGCTTTAATTGGATAATAATTATGGAACTATATAACGTCAGGAACATGGCCGGGCAAGGCATTGAAAGGGGGGACCCTGGTGAAAAAACCGTCCCACGAATGGTAAGATTCGAAAACAGCGATTCCGATTCGAACACGTTATATTTAAACGATTCCATATTAAAAGAAACAAAATAGTTAAAGATTTTAAACAATGTTTAGATAATTAATTAATGTAAACAAATTCTATCTTTATATAGTTTTATCTGTAAAGGTCTGACATCAAAAATTGCATTTTCATTTATCAGCAGCTACCGGAAAACAAAATAACGATAAGTCGGCATCTCTAATACTGTAGACTTTGTTACAAATAGATCACTGTATCACACTGTACACATTGCTACATATATATCACTATCACACTCTAACATACTGTACACTTTGTCACATATAGATCACTGCATCACACTCTACCACACTGTACACTTTGTTACATTAAGATCACTGTATCACACTATAACATACTGTACACTTTGTTACATATAGATCACTGTATCACACTCTACCATATTGTACACTTTGTTACATATAAATCACTGTATCACACTCTAACATACTGTACACTTTGTTACATAAAGATCACTGTATCACACTCTAACATACTGTACACTTTGTTACATAAAGATCACTATCATACTCTACCACACTGTACACATTGCTACATATAGATCACTATCACACTCACATACTGTACACTTTGCTACAAATAGATCACTGTATCACACTCTACCACACTGTACACATTGCTATATATAGATCACTATCACACTCTAACATACTGTACACTTTGCTACAAATAGATCACTGTATCACACTCTACCACACTGTACACATTGCTACATATAGATCACTTTATCACACTCTAACATACTGTACACTTTGTTACATATAGATCACTGTATCACACTCTACCACACTGTACACTTTGTTACATATAGATCACTGTATCACACTCTACCATACTGTACACTTTGTTACATATAGATCACTGTATCACATTACCATACTGTACACTTTGTTACATATAGATCACTGTATCACACTCTACCATACTGTACAGTTTGTTACATATATATAGATCACTGTTTCACACTCTAACATACTGTACACTTTGTTACATATATATCACTGTATCACACTACCACACTGTACACATTGCTACATATAGATCACTATCACACTCTCACATACTGTACACTTTGCTACAAATAAATCACTGTATCACACTCTACCACACTACACATTGCTACATATAGATCAATCTATCACACTCTAACATACTGTACACTTTGCTACAAATAGATCACTGTATCACACTCTACCAGACTGTGCACATTGCTGCATATAGATCACTTTATCACGCTCTAACATACTGTACACTTTGTTACATATATATCACTGTATCACACTCTACCATACTGTACACTTTGTTACATATAGATCACTGTATCACACTCTAACATACTGTATACTTTGTTACATATAGATCACTGTATCACACTCTAACATACTGTACACTTTGTTACATATAGATCACTGTATCACACTCTAACATACTGTACGCTTTGTTACATGAAGATCACTGTATCACACTCTAACATACTGTACACTTTGTTACATATAGATCACTGTATCACACTCTAACATACTGTACACTTTGTTACTTATAGATTACTGTATCACCCTCTACCATACTATACACTTTGTTACATATAGATCACTGTATCGCACTCTAACATACTGTACACTTTGCTACATACAGATCAATGTATCACACTCTACCATACTGTACACATTGCTACATATAGATCACTGTATCACCCTCTACCATACTATACACTTTGTTACATATAGATCAGTATCACACTCTACCATACTGTACACTTTGTTACATAGAGATCACTGTATCACACTCTACCATACTGTACAGTTTGTTCCATATATATCACTGTATCACACTCTATCATACTGTACACTTTGTTACATAAAGATCACTGTATCACACTCAAACATACTGTACACTTTGTTACATAAAGATCACTGTATCACACTCTAACATACTGTACACTTTGTTACATAAAGATCACTGTATCACACGCTACCACACTGTACACATTACTACATATAGATCACTATCACACTCTCACATACTGTACACTTTGCTACAAATAGATCACTGTATCACACTCTACCACACTGTACACATTGCTACATATAGATCACTTTATCACACTCTCACATACTGTACGCTTTGCTACAAATAGATCACTGCATCACACTCTACCATACTGTACATTTTGTTACATATAAATCACTGGATCACACTCTAACATACTGTACTCATTGTTACATATAGATCACTGGATCACACTCTACCATACTGTACACTTTGTTACATATAGATCACTGTGTCACACTCTACCATACTGTACACTTTGTTACATATAGATCACTGTATCACACTCTAACATACTGTACACTTTGTTACATGAAGATCACTGTATCACACTCTAACATACTGTACACTTTGTTACATACAGATCACTGTATCATACTCTACCACACTGTACACATTGCTACATATAGATCACTGTATCACACTCTAACATACTGTACACTTTGCTACAAATAGATCACTGTATCACACTCTACCACACTGTACACATTGCTACATATAGATCAATGTATCACACTCTACCATACTATACACATTGCTACATATATATCACTGTATCACACTCTACCACACTGTACACATTGCTACATATAGATCACTGTATCACACTCTAACATACTGTACACTTTGTTACATATAGATATCTGTATCACACTCTACCATACTGTACACTTAGTTACATATAGATCATTGTATCAAACTCTACCATACCATACACTTTGGTATATATAGATCACTGTATCAAACTTTACCATACCATACTGTACACTTTGTTATATATATATCACTGTATCACACTCTAGCATACTGTACACTTTGTTGCATATAGATCACTGTATCACACTCTACCATACTGTACACTTTGCTACATATAGATCACTGTATCACACTCTAACATACTGTACACTTTGCTACAAATAGATCACTGTATCACACTCTACCACACTGTACACATTGCTACATATAGATCAATGTATCACACTCTACCATACTATACACATTGCTACATATATATCACTGTATCACACTCTACCACACTGTACACATTGCTACATATAGATCACTGTATCACACTCTAACATACTGTACACTTTGTTACATATAGATATCTGTATCACACTCTACCATACTGTACACTTAGTTACATATAGATCATTGTATCAAACTCTACCATACCATACACTTTGGTATATATAGATCACTGTATCAAACTTTACCATACTCTACACTTTGTTACATATAGATCACACTCTTCCACTATAACACTGGAGATCATTGGACAATAATACAGAAATTAAAACAGGTTCAAAATAATATGATTAATTACATCTACCTACCACCAGAACAAAGACCTATGGTAGCCGCCATTTTGACAAAACTGCATCAACTTTGTGGAACAACATACAACTCCAGCTAAAAACGGCTTTTAAATCGTGTCTAAAAACATATCTTTTTAAACAAGCTTTTCGTTTGTAAATATTCAATTTGACATAGACTTTTCTGAACTTTTATATGTATATGTAGATTATTGTTAATGATTTTATGATATCTTCAATTCCTACCTTGATACCTTGACTTCCTCTTTTCTGTCCCATTTTGGATCACCTCTCCCAACTCATTTATGCTTCAACCTCCCTTTACCATTTCTGCACCTACCATAATCCTGTGACATTCTTATTCCCTGCTCTCTCTCGTATCCCTTCTCCCAACTCCACCACCTCTTTTCTGCCTCAAACTCCTTATTGGCCTATTTCTGCACTCACACCACCCCCTTTTCCATTTTATTTCTCCCGTCGGCTATCAACTGCATTCAAGATTATTATTATTTAATTTTATCATTGTTATATATATACATAGAGGTTACTGTTTTATGTTTTGCTACTTTTATCTAGTATTTTATGTTGTAAAGCGCCTTACGGTAATTTTTTAGATAGGACGCTATACACATTTTGGTATTATTATTATTATTATGTAAATAACAAAAATAATAACGGGACATTGTCATCTGAATTTAGCACTTGCATTACTCTGTGTATGAAAGGTGTCAAAATAAACGTAAGAGAAAGCTGAAGAGGCAACCGAGAGTGGATAATCCAGAGAAACTGACAACAAGGAGCACACAAGACACTTAACGAGGAAAAAACCAAAACAAAGCAAACAAAACACAACTATCACGACTCCTACAGGCCTCTACATTAACATATTTTTTAACTTGTCCCTTCGGACAACTAACTAAAAAAAGTACTTGTCCGACTCAATCTTTTAGTTGTCTGAAAAAATTAATAAAAACTACAAAAACTAGAGAATAATTATCCAGGGCTCCCACTACTTTCAAATTAGAGGGAGAAGTGACTTCTCTTTCAGAGAGCTCACAGGGAGAAGTGGGAAGACTTCTGGGAGAAGTAAATTGTGATTAATCGAAACATTGTTTCGCGACCCCTCTGATGTTACCCTGCCCAAATTTAGTAAATAGTTAAAGCTGCCTGAACTGATTTGTTCTGGGTTTTTTTTATTCATGACTATCTTAAGGACATATATTCAATGTCACATTTTTATTTCTGTCTACCTTGATTGGAGTCTTGCATACCAGTGATTTTTATATGTACCCCCCCCCCCCCCCCCCTTTTTCTTTTGAAATATTACTGTGTTGTGATCCAATACCACACAAATTGTAATAACTCATATTTGTGTTATATAAATCCTTTTTTCTGGTAAAAAAAATATACCTACATGTAGATACTATAGATACCAGTATCTAGGTATATTTTGTTTACCAGAAACAAGTGCCTGTGATATAAATAAAGCGAAGGATTTTATTTAAATTCACAGAGAAATAAGAAATTTAGTGGATCTTTTCAACCAGATCAGGAAAAAGCTTGTAATATTTGTCCATTTCAAAGGTTTCAATATTTCCCAAAAGTCTAAATCAAGTCCTCTATCGTATTTTGCACAAAAGACAAGTTTAAATTTGGTGCCAAATTGATATCCGATAATTTTTACCTGTCTGTTCCGGAGTGATTCTTGTTCGTATATTTCAAATATTGATATTTCCGTTCATTCAAGCGTTTCTGAGATTGCGACTTTAATTTTGTCAATGTCCTTGAACTTCATCAAAGCATGATAAATGATATCAATAAAAGAGTTTTGATTAGGCGTTTCACTTTAGTTTTAATCAAAATAAATTATGGACAAATTGAAGATCAAACGGGGCTCTTTTATACAACAAACCCAGTATTTTATACCAGTGGAAATAGATTTGTCCGTCGTACCGGCACGTTTGGGAATCTGATTTTTTCACTTGTCCGACGTCAGTTTTCACTGGTACCGGACAAACGTTAATGTCGAGGCCTGTCCTAGTGATACTGGTTCACACAACAGGCTCGACTTGATAAATGATCTTGTACAAACACACTATGTATGAAATAAGTTTATCTAACATAACATTTAAATAAAAACGAATTTTAAACAAAGAACAAGGATCGAAATAAAGGAGACTACATTTTATGTATGACATCATGCTATTTGTTGCCGTTCATTTTACTTTTCGATCACTTTCATTGTCACTGTACAATCGTCTGACAATGCTTTTTTTTTTTAAATGTAGACAGTACGGTAGCCAGAAATATTGAAACTATGTATGGTGATGCAACACCTTGTATCTTTAATTTCAAAGAAAACGTGCATAATGTTAGATAACGCTCTTTATCTTATATCAAGTGTTTTGGGTTTTTGTTCTTTGAATTAGTAGAGTAGAGAAGGTAGAGAACCAGTCCGAGCCGGACAAAATCCAAGTCATGTGTTGGTCAAATAAGATATTAATGTATTTAGGAACGCTCATATCATCATAACCCCATAGGGTCGAGCTACTGGTGGTTAAATTATACTCCACTATATATCTAAAATACTGCTAATGTTGGACTTAAACACCAATCAATTGCTTATTTTCATTTTTATTATCGTTGTAGGATTACATTCTGGTAGAGGACACAGCAAGCTCGCTAAAATTTGACACTGCACTGCAGGAAGAATCGACCACGTTCGTTGAAGATGGTATGTACATGTATTATACTTGTTGCCAGATATCAACACGTAATTGTCTTGTTAAATCTTACTATGGACCGCCAACCGCGAGATCGTATGATAATTGATTTCTAATATTTACATCTAATTATAGATTTAGTATTTATATGACTAATAGACGAACGCATAATACCAAAGTCCGAGGAAAGTGTCAATAACTGTAATTGTAATTGTTAGGAGTTGTCATTCTTGGTCTTTTTCGAGACAAATTTTGAGACCCCAAACTTTTGACGGGTGCAAGACAAATTGGCACTTGGTTTAAAAGACAAATCGGCACCTGGACAAATTAGCACTTAGACTAATCGGCACTCAATAATATAGACAAATCGGCACTTGGCTCGACAGATCGGCACTGATAATAAAAATAAAGTTTATTACAAATAATAGATAAAAATATTTTAAAATACAACAATACGTTGCATCACTGATGGCTGTATAGTACGAGCAAATAATTTGATTAAACCAAATTATGGATGATCAAATTTGTAGTGTAATACATAATTAATATTTTTAATGATAGTTAATTAATTATTTCACTTGATCAAAAGATTGTAAGCTAACAGGTTAATTTGATCAAAGGAATGATAGTTAATTAGTTTATTTGAAGTATAGCGCAATGGAAACACATCATCTGAGGCTTACAAATTTGTTTGTTTAGGGGCCCAAGCTGAAACAGAGATACTTTTATTGAAGTCTTATTGAAGAATTTTAAGGAGTTTCAATTGAGTGTCAATCAACTTATTAAGTAATAATAAAAAAGGTGGCTGACCGTGGGAAAATCGTTGACTGAAATTTCTCCTACAATGGACAAACAAATTGATCTGTCCTCATTAACAAGTATTTGACTATTTTTTACTAAATGTA
The DNA here is from genome assembly GCA_963680875.1 of Bathymodiolus brooksi. Lineage (NCBI taxonomy): Eukaryota > Metazoa > Mollusca > Bivalvia > Mytilida > Modiolidae > Bathymodiolus > Bathymodiolus brooksi. Next base: position 3,141,813 of record OY804590.1, on the reverse strand, counting down.
GAATAAACATGAAAATACATTAAAGATTTTCCAAAGTGGCGATTTGTCTAAAGTCCGGTACCGATTTGTCTCAGTGCTGATATGTCTTGGTGCCGATTTGTCCTAATGCTGATATGTCTAGCATTCCCTTTGACCTAGGTGATTTAGTATGTACAGAACTCGTGTCGCCATTAACAACTACATATAGGTATGCAATCAGTCGAGTGCCTATCACCACTGATGTTGTGAGTTCGAATCTCGATCAGGGCGAGGTGTACAACATTATGTGATAAAGTTTGTCAGTGAGTTGTGACAGGTCGGTGGTTTACTGTGGGTTCATGAGTCCTCCACCAAAAAAAATGACCGCCACGATATAGCTGAAATATTGTTGAAAAATTTCTCGCCATTTATATTGCTGTAATACTGCTCACTTCACGTTTAATTTGCAGTTCCTACATAATGTTATTATTGTTAAAACTAACTTTCTCTTCCCTCAAGCATATGTAACCATAGCCAACTTTGACTATCTTGTTTATGGTGTTTTTGCTTCCAATGACGTTTAAATTATTTGGCTTCAAATTATTTGACTTTGAGTGCACCTGATGAAGACTATTCCAGAAATGCGTCGTGTGCGCTAAATTAGATATTGACGTTTATATAAACGCTTAACAACAATCAATCAATCTATCCACTTCATTCTGTATAGGGGCATCATGGTCGTGATTGTAGTTGGATTTACACCTACCTATGCAATCAGTGCCTATCACCACAAATGTTGTGTTCGAATCCCGCTATGTCGAGGTTTACTCGAAACAACATTATGATACAATTTGTCAGTAACTTGCCGGAGGTAGGTGGTTTTCTCCAGGTTATTCCGATTTTCACCATCAATAAAACTGACCACCATGATATAGCTGAAGTATTGTTGAAAGTGGAGTGAAACACCATAACCCTCCCCTCCCTCAGTCTATATGAGATATGCAATAATAATTTTTATTTCTGCTAGCTGACATTGGACAATATCATCCAGTTTTGTAACAAAACTGGTACCACTACTGAAGCAGGAACTGTCTACCCTTCCCAAGCATCTGAGTTCACCTCTGCTTTTTAGTGGGGATTGTGTTGCTCTATCTTTAGTTTTCTGTGTAGGGTTTTGTAGATCATTATTTTCCTTTTGTCCTTTTCTTTTGACCATTGTATTGTCTGTCCTTCGTTGATAGATGGCTTCTGATTACCCCTTTGTTATCTTCTGATTACCCCTTTAGTATCTTCTGATTACCCCTTCAGTGCCTGAAATGGACGGTCACCCAGTCGCCAAATGCAACTAATATCTTATTCGGGCGACCAAAAGCTGCTCCAAATTAGGTAGTCACTGGCCCAACAAAAAACATCTGGGCGATTGCCTGAAAGACCGTTAAAAATTGTTGTTTTACCGAAACTAGACATACATGTAAACTGTAACTTCAACGGTAGATAACTCTTCTGTTCTAGTCGAAAACGGTTTGTTGCGAGCACAGCGATTGGTCCAAATACATTTTTGTAGCCAATGAATACACAGCTAATGTAATTTACTGTTCTCCCCAATTATGTATTTTTATCGAACCAATCAATACACGTTTCCTACACGTTTTCATGTAATACACAAGTATTCACTAAATATTAGAAAAGAAACGTGTTTTTTTGTTTCTTTATGATTTAATTATTAAAATTGTTAAAAATCACGAAAGAAGTGGAAAGTTGTGAACAATAAAAAGAATTCTGTCAACTTATAATGTTTGCAATCTGGTATCTTCCACGGTTCGGAAATTTATTCATTCAATCTGCTGCAAAATGTACATGTACGAATTTCATTTTACAGAAATCGGAAACCTTTTTGTGTCAATCCTTAGGTAATCATTGAAAAACTTTTCCCCAACAACGGAGAGAAAATCGTTGACAGTAATGTCAAACTACGGAAACGATCTGGCCTGTCACTTCTTTTAAACTTTTCATAGTTCATGTACACAGCTACATTTTAATGACAATTGGGAGTGGTTTTCTTTTTTGGAACCAGAACTTTTGTTTACAAATTAAAAAATAACAGGAAAAGTTAACAGTTGTTTATATAACAGAAAATGACAGCACCGTTTGTTATTTCAACAAAGCGAGATACTTGTTTGGAATGAATAACCAACTGACATTACCCCGAACTGAGAGGTTATTTTACTTTAAAATCACTTCTTCATAGTGGATAAGGGTAATAACAACATTACCGAACTCCGAACAATCTTACAAAGGGAAAGTCAACACTCATAATTATATAATAACAACATTACCGAACTCCGAACAATCTTACAAAGGGAAAGTCAACACTCATAATTATATAAACAGACAAAATCAGTCAACAACCGGAAAACTGTGAAAACCGTAATGACCCTGACTTGGTACAGGCATTTCTAAAGAAATGGTGGGTTGAATCAGATTTTAAAGCACCAAACAAGTGATGTCACTCTTCACTCTGGGGAGTGCAAGAGCGGTCCTTGTAATGGCATTAGTTTACTCTTTTCCGGATGTCTTTAATGTGATCATGGCATTGATCTCCCCTTGCACAAACCAGCCTTTTATTGTCCCCATCCGATGGACTAGCATTGTTTCTTAAGACCACCCTAGCCAATGGCGTCAAGGTTGTCGAAAAGGTTATAACAAGTAAATTTAGGTTTCATTTGATAGCAATATATGCATTGGGGTGTTTTCGCAATTTCAGCTGCACACCTGTACCTACCAAAATTACCTTGAAGAGCCCCCCAACCCCCGTGAGACTAGTGAAAGAATGAATTTTAATGTTATTGATAAAAAAACAATTAATCTGAAAACTGTTTATATATTGATATCTGATGTCTTTTTTTTATACAAAAAATGTCACAAAATGTTTGGGCCACCATTATGCCATTTGGACCAGTGACTCTAATTTTTCACTGGCCCAAAAAAAATTTCGGGCCAGCCAAAAGCTGACCCTCATTTCAGGCACTGCCCTTTGTTATCTTCTGATTACCCCTTTTTTACATTCTGATTACCCCTTTGTTATCTTCTGATTACCCCTTTTTTACATTCTGATTACCCCTTTGTTATCTTCTGATTACCCCTCTGGTATCTTCAAACTTTTCTTAGATATATTTTGTATTGTATAATTGCTCTTATTCTTGCTTCAAATTAAAAGCTTAAAATATATTTCAAAATTTAGTCAGAGAACTTGGTTTAGAGACAGTTAATGAGTTCAAAAATATGCTGAAAGAAGGTTCATACGCATGTTATTGGAACCGCATTTATTTAGTCGGTCCATTTGGAGTTGGAAAGACAACATTGGCAAAAAACCTGGTAGGTGACGCTATTCCTGAAATGTTGGCCTCAACAGACGGTATATGGATATACATGGGAAGAGCGGGTATGGACACAGAACAAAGAAAATGGGTTTTCTTAGATAAAGGTAAGTTTATTATTCTTATTAAAGAGTTATCGTGTTGTTTGTATGTCTTCTTACAAGCCTATCACCACTACGGCGTGGGTTCGCGACCTGCTTTGTAAATTACAAAAACAGGTGCACTCGACTCGCAGCTGCAAGTGATAAAGTTTACCAGTTGCTTCCCCATGGTCGGTGGATCTCTCCGGGTACTCCGGCTTCTTCCACGACTAAAACTGGTCACCATGATATTGCTGAAAGTGGCGTTAACCACAATAAATCAAATGAAATCAAATCAAATATGGTTTTTTTTCAGGGGCCGTCTTAGCCGTATTCGTATGATAGTTGGATTTACAACTACCTATGCAATCGGTGCCCATCACTACTGATGTTGCGAGTTCTAATCTCGATCAGGACAAGGAGTACAACATTATGTAATAATGGTGTCGGTGACTTGCGACAGGTCAGTGGTTTTCTCCGGGTCCTCCGATTTCCTCCCACAAAAAAGCTGACGGCAGCGATATAGCTAAAATATTGTTGAAGGTGGCATTAAACACCATCAAGCAGAAAAAAAACTTATGTTGTTTCATTATGAGTGTGTTTCAAACATCTCTAGTAAAGTTTGTATGATTGCATGTCTTGTAATGTATATATTGTCATACGTTTCATGTTATTTTGAAGGGGAAAATAGCATTAAAAGAAAGACAACTCTTATATTTCTTGGTGATAAATCGAACACATTTCATGTCTACTCGACATCTGTACTAAACTCAGATGGAGAAATAAACATTTTTGATTCTCTAATATAAAAAGGGCTTAAAAAGGAGCAATCATGTAGCAGTTTAATATGATCTGTCTATGCAGTCAGTGCATTACTAAAGTTGCGAGTTTTATTCCCGCCAATTACGAGATGTACTCGATATTAAGTTTGACAGTCACTTGTGCAAGGTCAGAGGTTATCTCTTGTGTAATCAGGCTTCATTCACCAATAAAACTGATCAACATCAATATAACAGCCACATTGATCTCCCACAATATGTATGTTTTTTTCAATTAATAAAACACTTGCATGACCACATCATTTCACAAAAGAGGGGAGATTTGGGCCCATGAAACTTCCTTAAGGTCATTCCATAAACGTGCCGTGCTATTAAAATTGATATATATAATTTCATTCCTTTTTCTCTGTGGACTGTGAATTTTGTTTTGATGTTGTTTGTTTGAAATACAATTGTAATTTCGTTCATCCAGGTACACACCTAAATGCTGCAGTAATGAGCATGCTGAAGACGAAAGGAAGCAAAACGTCCGCTTCGGAAGAAATACAAGGACGATACAGCAAGGAGACGCAAGGTAATTGTTTATGTAATTTATATGTTGTAATTGTACATCTACGTTCAAAAAGAATTGTATGATGATTCAAATTTAAAAACAATGTGTTTGCATTGATACAAAAATAGATATCACATCAACATGACGTTTTCATGGAAACTAGTGTTTTTATTACCAGCGAGCCATTCAAATGAATTGATCGACGGGAAAACGGCAACTTTAACCTCTCTCGAAAATTCTTTCAGAAGAATAAATTAGAGAGGAAGATATTGACGCTCTTTGAAAATCAACCACTTTTAAATTATTTGGCTTTACAATCTTTATTACAGAAACTTGTGGAGTGCTCTGAATTAACTAGGGATTATCGTGGTCGTGATCGTATGGTAGTTGGCTTTACAATCTTTATTACAGAAACTCGTGGAGTGCTCTGAATTAACTAGGGACCGTCGTGGTCGTGATCATATGGTAGTTGGCTTTACAATCTTTATTACAGAAAGTCGTGGAGTGCTCTGAATTAACCAGGGACTTTCGTGGTCGTGATCGTATGGTAGTTGGCTTTACAATCTTTATTACAGAAAGTCGTGGAGTGCTCTGAATTAACATGGGACTGTCGTGGTCGTGATCGTATGGTAGTTGGCTTTACAATCTTTATTACAGAAAGTCGTGGAGTGCTCTGAATTAACTAGGGACTGTCGTGGTCGTGATCGTATGGTAGTTGGCTTTACAATCTTTATTACAGAAAGTCGTGGAGTGCTCTGAATAAACTAGGGACTTTCGTGGTCGTGATCATATGGTAGTTGGCTTTACAATCTTTATTACAGAAACTCGTGGAGTGCTCTGAATTAACTAGGGACCATCGTGGTCGTGATCATATGGTAGTTGGCTTTACAATCTTTATTACAGAAAGTCGTGGAGTGCTCTGAATTAACATGGGACTGTCGTGGTCGTGATCGTATGGTAGTTGGCTTTACAATCTTTATTACAGAAAGTCGTGGAGTGCTCTGAATAAACTAGGGACTTTCGTGGTCGTGATCATATGGTAGTTGGCTTTACAATCTTTATTACAGAAACTCGTGGAGTGCTCTGAATTAACTAGGGGCCGTCGTGGTCGTGATCGTATGGTAGTTGGCTTTACAATCTTTATTACAGAAAGTCGTGGAGTGCTCTGAATTAACTAGGGACTGTCATGGTCGTGATCGTATGGTAGTTGGCTTTACAATCTTTATTACAGAAAGTCGTGGAGTGCTCTGAATAAACTAGGGACCGTCGTGGTCGTGATCGTATGGTAGTTGGCTTTGCAATCTTTATTACAGAAAGTCGTGGAGTGCTCTGAATTAACTAGGGACTGTCGTGGTCGTGATCGTATGGTAGTTGGCTTTACAATCTTTATTACAGAAAGTCGTGGAGTGCTCTGAATAAATTAGGGACTTTCGTGGTCGTGATCATATGGTAGTTGGCTTTACAATCTTTATTACAGAAACTCGTGGAGTGCTCTGAATTAACTAGGGACCGTCGTGGTCGTGATCGTATGGTAGTTGGCTTTACAACTACCTGTGCAATCAGTGTTTATCACCACTAAAGTTGTTAATTCGAATACCGCTCATGTTGAGGTGTACTCGATACAATATTATGTGATAAAAGTTTGTCAGTGACTTGCGGCAGGTCAGAGATTTTCTCCCGGAAGTCTGGTTTCCTCCACCAATAAAACTGACTGACACGATTTAGCTGAAATATTGTTGAAAGTGGGGTTAAATACCATAACCCCTAACCCCTGAATTAGATACGTCTTCATTATCACTTTGATTAATATCATTGAAGTTATTGTTAGCGTGCTCGACCTCAGTGTGGTAATTCGTGGGTTCGAGTCAATTCAAAGACTATGAAATTTGTGTCCACTAAGCACATAGAAATCTATGTTTGTACCTGAAGATTATTCCAGAAACCCATCGTGTGCAAAAATTAGATATCTACGTTAACATTGGAATTGTTGTTGCTATGGAAACAATCTGTAGCTACAAATAGAAACTTGAACACTGCATCGTAAGATGAGAAAATTTTACTATTTCTGAGTTTTTCTACAATAATAAGGCTCAAAATCTGTTAAATCGATGTTCTTCTTTGATATACGGATGCTGATTACCCCTTTGGTATCTCTAAACTCTTCTTGTATACGTAATAGATATTAGTTGACAAGTGTAATGTTGGCAAAGCAGGTTCATCTAAATACCGAAGTATATTTAATAATTGAATACACTTTCAGCTGACGAAGATCCAAAGGAATACGATTATCACCAAACACACGATTTCAGTAACAAGTTACCAGATACCAAAAGTGATATAAACACAGAAAGGACACATACTCCTACAGACTCCAACAATGACATTTCTGATGATGAAATTATTTCACTCGTCCTGCAGGAGTGCAAAAAGAGCGATTATAAAATGATCATTATTCCAATAGATATATGGGATTTCGGAGGTCAAAAAATATATTACATGACTCATCAGTTGTTCATTTCAAGCATGGGGACATATGTGGTTGTATTCAACGGTAGCATAGACATCAATGTAGAAGTTGATAATCTCACGTTTCTTCCTGGTCACGAAGGCAAGAACACATCAGCAGGTAAATATATAGATATATACAGTTGAATCTCGTTATGTCAAACTCCGTTTACTCGAAATTTTGGTTAACTCAGAATTTTTTGAAGTACTGTCTGACATAGTTGCCTGTCTTACCTAATCTCTTACTTCCCTTAAATCAATGGCTTATTAATATAATTTAATTCTAATAAATAAACAGTAGAGAAAACCGATGGAGCAATCATGAATAGAGAATTCAGAGATCATGGCAACATTGGGCATGCAAATACAGGACGAAGAGAAACAAAGCAAAAACACAAAATAGACACAACACAAAAAAACACTGACCCCTCCTAAAACGGGGGTAATCTCAGGTGCTCACGCAGTTCCTGCTATTAAAATATCTGTCTTGGGTAAAATAAAATATAAATTTTTTGAACTTTTTGGCCCATCTAATGACAGTTCATTTGGATATTATTATTGTGAAATTTTATGTTAATAGGATTATCGGTTGGGAGCTTGCATAATTTGGGTATTTTCACATTTGATTGGTTACAATAGCAACAGAAACCATTTTGAAAATTTCAAAATGTGCATGGACATCTGGACATCTACCTAATTACATCAGCTTAACCCCACCACTTATTATTAAAGTGCATGTAGTAAGCAAGGAAAGTGAAATGTAAATCAATATATTATAGGCTTGTACCCATGGACTCTCCTCCTGTAATTCTATGATTTTATACTATAATATATACTACGTCAATAAAAAAAACAGTTTGAAGATGCCCAATGGGTAATCAGAAACCGTAAATTGAAGGACAGACAACAAAATTGCCAAAAGAAAAAGGAAAAAACAATAATATACAAAACACTGGACAGAAAACTAAAGATTAAGCACCACTAAACCCACACAGGGGTGTACTAAATATGAGTAGCAAAAATATAGTGGAAATGTTTTATTTTCTATTTCAGCATATATTATGCACTGGGTCAATTCCATCCTGACATATTGTGAAAAATCTGAAACAAACAAAGGTGTTTTATACCCCAGGATATTGTTTGTTGCTACGCATAAGGACAGAGTGGTAAGATATAGCTTTAAACATGGAGGGGGGAGGGGGAGATATTTCTCAATCAAATTAAAATCAGATCTCTCACTTACTTCCCTTTACTGATTTGTTTCCACGTTGGTATATCTGAGGAAACATCATCGTGGGTCATATGTGAGTGATCTGATGTCATGGATATATAATGAAATGATAAATACGGTTACGACCCATTTCGGCCAATGGGATTGTCCGTAGAATGCAATGCATTTTAGTAATATTTTCATAATCTCGAAATCGCAATTTTAATTGAATGGTACATAGGATCACTCGCAGATGAAGCGTAATTGGGTTTCCTAAGATCTCCTACGCTGCGACATATCCAGTAAAGGGGAGCAAATGAGAGAGCTGATTGTGATCAGATTTGATTTGTGTGTGCTGAAAGGGTAAACATTAGCATAATATAAATACAAACAATACATAGAAACAGTGCAGAAAATTTTAGATCACTTAAGAACCATACTTGATAGATAACATAGAAGCTACACAAGCAACTTTACGTTATTCCTAGGTAGGACCTGAGTTGAACCCCGGTTTGTTGGCAGGGTTCGTGGTGCTCATCTGTTTAGTTTTTAAGATCACCAGGCCAAAAGGACATGTGAGCCATTGCCATTGCCATTACTTGGTGTCCGTCCGTCGACCATCGTCGTCGTCCGTCTGTAAACTTTTAAAAAAATCTTCTAGCCACCATCAAACGTGGCCACCACCGTTACTGAAAATAGAACATTTGACAAAAAAATGCAAAAATTATAAAACCAAATCCTGTAAAGTGACAATTCTACCAAACTTTAAGGAAATAATAAAGATGTGATCCTCTTTAAGTATTAAGGTTAATGATTCGAACTTCCATCAAACATGGCCACCTCTGTTACTAAAAATAGAAAGTGTGAAAAAAATCAATAAATAAAATTCTGAAAAATTCTGTAAAGTGCCAATTGCTAGCAAATTTTGGGTTTGGTTGATCCCTTTTTAGTTCACCTGGACAAGTCCAGGTGTCCGTCGTCTGTAATCTTTTCACATTTCAAGCTTCTTCTCCGAAACCACTGGGCCAATTGCAACCAAGCTTAGCAGGAATGTTCCTTGGATGGTCCTCTACCAAGTTTCTGTTTTTCGTTCCAGTCGGATATTCAACATGGCTGCCAGGGCCAATAATATGCTCTGATTGGCTGAAATTTCAAAGATCTTCTTCTCTGAAACTAATGAACTGACTGAACCCAAACTGTAAATGAATGATCATTGGAAGGTCCTCTATAAAGTTTCTGTTTTTTATGCCGATCGGAAATCCAAGATGGCCACCACCGCAGGACATAGATTAACATTGGACCCTATGGGAAAATGTTCAAATGTCTTCTTCTCAGAAACTACAAATATGATCAAATGCCTTCTTCTCAGAAACTACAAATATGATTAAAGCCAAACTGTACATGAATGTTCATTGGATGGTCCTCTACAAACTTTAGGTTTTTTGTTCCGATATGATATTCAAAATGGCGGCTACTGCAGGACTTAGTTTAACATTGGACCCTATTGGAAAAGTGTCTCAAAACGCTTCCTTTCTGAAACCACTTGGACAATTGAAACCAAACTGCCCTGAGGAATGATCATTTGAAGGTCCTCTACAAATTTTCAGTTTTTTATGCCAATCGGAAATCCAAGATGGCCACCACCGCAGGACATAGATTAACATTGGACCCTATGGGAAAATGTTCAAATGCCTTTTTCTCAGAAACTACAAATATGATTAAAGCCAAACTCTACATGAATGTTTATTGGATGGTCCTCTACAAAGTTTAGGTTTTTTGTTCCGATATGATATTCAAAATGGCGGCTACGGCAGGACTTTGTTTAACATTGGACCCTATGGGGAAAATGTTTCAAAGCGCTTCTTCTCTTAAACCACTTGGACAGTTGAAACCAAACTGCCCAGGAAGAATCATTTGAAGGTCCTCTTAAAAAGTTTGGGTTTTTTATGCCGATCCGAAATCCAAGATGGCTGCCACCACAGGTCATAGTATTAACACAGGACCATATGGGAAAATACAGAAATATTTTCTTCTCTGAAGCTATTGCACTGATTGAACCTAAACTGTGCATCAATCATTGGAAGGTCCTTTACAAACTTCATGTTTTTTATGTTGATCGTAATTCCAAGATGATTACCACTGCAGGACATAGTTTTTACATAGGACCAATTGGTTCTTTTTATAACCAGGTGAACGATACAGGCTCTTGAGAGCCTCTGGTTACATTTGATGATCTAACTTGCCCAGCATTTAAGATGGCCATCAACATTGAAGGTTGATTTATATTGGATGTAAAGGGAAAATAATGTTAAAATCTTCTGATGTTCATTGTAATATGAAGATTCAATTTTGTACCAGTGAAGGTCCTGTGGTTTATTGGATTCAAGTCCTGGGAGATCAACATTTAATATATGCTACAATTGGCAATAATATCTTCTTTACCAAGTGAGCGATACAGGCTCATGTGAGCCTCTAGTTTGTGTTGTCATATTACCAATTATGTGTATTTACGTTCTGAGTTCTGTGGCTCGTGATGTCCGTTACGATTTCCACATAAAAACAATGTTCGGTTCGTCTTTACCTCCAGTTGTTTGTAGGAGGGTTATTTACGTTAATTGTGTTTGCTTGATAGTAGTGGTCTCCAACACATAATGTGTTGTGTTTTTGTTTTGCTTGTCATTCGTCTTGTATACCATATGGTGCCAATTCCTCTGGACTGTCCATTTTTGATTGTTCCTTCGGTTTTCTCTAATGTTTGTTTGCACTCATCGTGATAAAAATTCCATGGTCATCATCACGAACTGGTTGAAGATCACAAAATATTCATTTTTCAAATAGTAGCAGATCCTTTCCCTTTGTCACTTTGACGTAGACGTTTTCTGTCACCTAACACCTACAATACTGACCTAACTTGACTATGAATAACAAGGCGGGTGTATTATAAGAAACATGAATTGTTTACCCTTCGCGACCACTTAAGTTCGTCCACAGTTTGTTTGGTGGGGTCCGTGTTTCTCATCTTTTTAGTTTTCGGTATTGTATTTTTTGATTTGTTTGTCTTTGTTCTGTGTCCTCTGCCCAATATTGCTAGTGTATCTGTATTGTCTATTCCTCATTACCCCTTCAGTTTATGGGTTAGAGTAAAAGTTAGGGCTATGGTGTTTAAGCCACTTTCAACAATATTTCAGTTATATCGTGGCGGTCAGTTTTGTTGGCGGAAGTACCCGGAGAAAACCACTGCCTGCCGCAAGTCACTAACAAACTTTATCACATAATGTTGTATCGAGTACATCTCGCTATGAGCGGGGCTTGAACTCACAACTTTAGTGGTGATAGGCACTGATTGCACAGATAGTTGTAAATCCAACTACTTTACGATCACGACCACAAAAACCCCCACCCAAACACTGTTCTATGTATTCTTCATAATTATACATGGATGTTGGAAACTTTATCACATAATGTTGTATCGAGTACACCTAGCCCCAGGGGAATTCGAACTCACAACGTCAGTGGTGATGGTCAGTTTATGGGTAGTTTGGTCATTATAGAAGCTCCGTGTCTACACTGATTGTCAATGTAATAGGAATGGAAACTGGTGTCCCAACTTAATTTGAGAACTAGAATAAGATATAGCAAAATGAGGATTGATATTAACGCCACTTGGGTATAATTACGACACAAACATACCAATTTGTAATACTAAATTAAATGAGTGGTTGCTTAGACCTATAAAGTAGTTTAACCCTGCCACTGTTTTATTGAAGTGCTTGTATCAAACAAAGACAGTGAGGGAGACAACGACAGATGACGATGGACATGCAGGTTATGGCTTGGGACAAGTAAAAGATATGGCGGGGTTAAATGCCTAAGTTTTCTTTTCATACATCTGACATCTCCGTCAATAAAATTAACCGACACTATAGATTTGAAATATTGACATTGTGTCGAACATGCATAATCCATATCAGAATTGAAATAATTGATGGAAGTCATAATGTGTTGTGAGTTTTAACATGAATTGACATGATATTAGTATTTTGGTTTCTAAAACGTTACCAACAGTGAAAATACATTTAATTTAATAGCATGTTTGTATCACCTGGTTTAAATTTATTGACCGCATATGTGCAAATGAGAATTGACCACATGTAAGTAAATATATCGCTGGATTGTTTACAACACGACAGAAGGACATCATATTAGAATTCGAAAAAAAATTGTGGGTCTATTCAACTTCGATATAACGGTATTCGACTGTAACTATGTTATTGTATACATCAATAGATATACTGCAGCAAAACATCGTTATCTCCCTTCATGCAATTGTTAGATATATTTACCTTGGTTAATCGAATACTCGGTTAACCTAGAATAAAATAGAGATGCATTTGACCAGATTAATCAAATAATTTGTTAATCTAGAATAAAATAGAGATGCATTCGGCTTGATTAATCAAATACTTGGTTAACCCGAGATAAAATAGAGATACATTTGTCCTGATTATTCGAATACTTGGTTAACCCGGTATTAAATAGAGATGCATTTGTCCTGATTATTCGAATACTTGGTTAACCCGTTATTAAATAGAGATGCATGTGGCTTGATTTATCGAATACAATTGATAATAATAGAGAGAAGTACCAAAAATACACTTTTAACAAATTGTGTTCTAATTTACAGGACAACGTTGAGGAACAGAAGCAACTCCTGAAAGCTTCTCTAGAAAACTTGTTTGAACACCATGCTGGCAGAAAACATCTAGTCATTGATCAATTGTTCTTCATTAACGCTACAGACAAGCAGGACAAGGACATAGAGGAGTTACGTCAGATGTTACTGGAGGCTGCATTTGAGCATCCAAATTGGGGTCAGCAAATGCCAACAAAATTCGTTCCACTTGAACTCCAGCTTGCAAAGCAATCCTCTGAAGGCAAAAAAGTTTTGTCAATGACAGAACTCGAAATTATAAACAGAAAAAATGATAATATGGCACTTACAACTGATCAACTCAATATGTTTCTAAAGATTGCGCATGCGTCAGGGAAACTTATTCATTTTGATGATGAAGACCTACGAGAATACGTCATAGTTGATCCAGCATATCTCATTGAAGTCCTTCGCTCTATTGTTACCGAAAAACTTTTCTGGCCAAAAAGTGAAACTTTGCAGAAAATTTTTGAACATCTTAGTACTACAGGGATTATATACAAATCTGACCTTCTTAGCATTTGGGAACAGACAGACTTTATGCACATATGCCCTTATAAAGAGTACATGATCAATATTCTTGTTCGGTTAGACATTATCATACAACCAAAATCAGACTTATTTGTTAACAAGGGAAACCCACCGCCATCAGCTGATGACGAATATTTCCTTGTTCCATGTATGATCACAGAACGACCTTTACTAGAGACATTCGGAAATGACAAATGCATATACATGTCGTATGCGTTTACAGAACAGATTGTTCCACCTGCATTGCTGTATCGTTTTCTTGCCTCATTCGTAGCCATGAGAAACACAAATGTTAGTAAAGACCCGAGAGATCTCCTATTGTTTACTGATAGTGCGGTTGTTTCTATAGACAAAGACCATAAAGTAAAAGCACATGTACAGGACAACAGACTTGTTGTAACCTTAATACATGTGGAAGATAAGACACAGATCGTGCCATCCATAGCGGCAACGGTTCAAGAATCACTCACAAGAAATATTGAAAGGACTTCCGATTTCTATTGCGCAATAACAAATACATCTAGTTATAAGAACAGACATTATCCATTCATTATTGAATTTGGAGTATACTGTCAATCACAACTTTGTTTCTTTGAACACAATCTGCAATCATCTGAGAGACGACAAAGATGGCGCTGCCCAGAACATGATATCGATCATGACACAACCTTACAGTATTTATGGTTTGCAGAGAAGGTAAATATAATTGTGAGTTAGTGATGAGTGAGTATTGTTTTATGCCAAATTAGCATTTTTTTTCAGTTATATCAAGGAGACAGCAAGTTACATTCAATGAGATAATAATGATGTCCGCTTTATACCAGAGCAACACTCTTAGTTGGATTTTTTTTATAGTGCTAGCCCACTGAAGCAACAGTCCAAATGTAGATATGTCACTCCACTATGACACATTATCCTGATTTCGAGCAGTCAACAGGTTTTAGGTCTTTCTCAGTAAAGCTGCATACTTAGCGGAGAAGCAACATATATAAATTTTATAGTGTTTGGTTTTACCCGCCCGGGGCTCGAACGGACAATCTATCATCTATATATATAGAATAACGGCAGATGTGAAGGTCTAGACATGCATTATCACTAATATAGCAGTGAGCCTGATATGAGTACTAGCTGTGATATGTAGCCTTTATATACCGGTGAATGCATGTTTGTATCAACAAATGAAAGAATACCAACCTCGGACTTCGTCCTCTGTAGATACATGTGTATACTTTCATCAGGTTGATGAAAACCATTATTATTATATGAAAATAATGTATCATTTTACTGATTGTTTTAGCTGGATATTGAATTATAGAATTATCCCAGTTAAATAAAAAGATTAATTTCACAGTGAAATTATCATTTTTATCCCAACACTCCCCTCTTGACAACTGGATCTCCAATAGCAATATATATAAATAACAAACAGTGAAGTTAACGTCTACGGAGATTCAATTTCATTCAAAAAGACTACATACTATCCAGTCATTTCCTCATTAGTGACTTATCACCGGGTTTGTAACTAGAGTAACATGACGGGTACCTCTCGTAGAACAGGAACTGCTACCCTTCCGGAGCACCTGTGTTCAGCCACGGCTTTTAGTAGGTTGTTTTACTCGATCTTTAGTTTTATGTGTAATGTTTTGTAGATCGTTGTTTGTTCTTTTTCTTTTGGTCATTGTGTTGTATGTCCTTCGATTTATAGATTCTCATTACCTCGTTGGCATCTGTAAACTCTTATCACAAGAATGAAAGACAACATAAACATGGACAGTCAATAACAGGGACAATAAATGCTGGATTTATATTTTATATAGCACCGGTTATATTATGTTAACCTTGAGTGCTAGTATTTACTCTTTACTTATATATGCAAGTTTTTGCTATTCATATGAATTTGGTGACTGTCGTACCCGTGATCGTATGGTAGTTGGATTTACAACTACCTATGCAATCAGTGAATATCATCACTAAAGTTGTGAGTTCGAATCCTGGTCATGGCGAAGTGTACTCGATACAACATTATGTGATAAAGTTTGATAGTGACTTGCAGCTGGTTGGTGGTTATCTCCGGGTACTCCTATTTCCTCAATCAATAAAACTGACAGCCACGATATCACTGAAATATTGTAGAATGTGGCGTTATACACCATAAATCTCTCATTTGAATTTGTCCTTGCCATACATACTAATGTATAAGGTGATTTTACTTCAGGGGTTTTATTTTTTGTTTTAAAGGAACCAACAATTGGAGGACAATGCGATGCCTACTGTACAGGTATGTATTCCCTATATGAGGGATGATAAATTATGACCTCCCTTTTCTTATCTTTGTAAGGCCAAAAAAAAATATATGTGTGTTTACTGTCACATGTCAAAAAAATCTAGGGTCGGTCGGTCGGCATTAATTTTTTTTTTTTTTTTTTAAATTATAGGCAAAACCGGAAATAGTCGTGCCCGGCTCCGGAATCTGATTCCGGTATTCCATTTTCGAAATTTCCGGTAAGCCGTCATTTGTTATATGACGAGTTACACAGTTTTTCTACCTTCTTTGCTCTCAATTTCGACAAAAAACTAGCGGTTGAATAAATAAAACCTTGCTGCTGATTAAACAACACAAATGGTTATCCGAATTCTGTGTAAAAATTGATAGGGTCGTTAGCAAAAATTAGGGTGGAATAATTGCTGATAAAAAACGTTAGGGTCGGCGGCTGAAAAATAGGGTGGGTCGGGTGACCGTAAACACACATATTTTTTTTTTTGGCCTAAGAGTTGTTTTTCATTCTCTATATGTGGGATGATAAATTATAACCCCCCTTTTTCTTAATTTTCTGCAGCTTGTAGTAAGAAATGATATGGATGTAAATGAACATGAGATCCAACATTACACTTAGACAAAATTAAAGTAAAGGAACAGCTTGTAGTAAGAAAGGATATGGATGTAAATGGACATGAGAGACAATCCAACATTACACGTAGACATAAATTAAAGTAAAGAAACAGCTTGTAGTAAGAAAGGATATGGATGTAAATGGACATGAGAGACAATCCAACATTACACGTAGACATAAATTAAAGTAAAGAAACAGCTTGTAGTAAGAAAGGATATGGATGTAAATGGACATGAGAGACTATCCAACATTACACTTAGACACAAATTAATGTAAAGGTACAGCTTGTAGTAAGAAAGGATATGGATGTAAATGGACATGAGAGACTATCCAACATTACACTTAGACACAAATTAATGTAAAGGTACAGCTTGTAGTAAGAAAGGATATGGATGTAAATGAACATGAGAGACTATCCAACATTACACTTATGTTCCTTTACTTTAATTTGTATCTGAAAGACTATCCAACATTACACTTAGACACAAATGAAAGTGAAGGAACAGCTTGTAGAAAGAAAGGATATGGATGTAATTGAAGATGAGAGACTGTCCAACATTACACTCAGACATAAATTAATGTAAAGGAACAGCTTGTAGTAAGAAAGGATATGGATGTAAATGGACATGAGAGACTATCCAACATTACACTCAGACATAAATTAATGTAAAGGAACAGCTTGTAGTAAGAAAGGATATGGATGTAAATGGACATGAGAGACTATCCAACATTACACGTAGACATAGATTAAAGTAAAGAAACAGCTTGTAGTAAGAAAGGATATGGATGTAAATGGACATGAGAGACTATCCAACATTACACGTAGACATAAATTAAAGTAAAGGAACAGCTTGTAGTAAGAAAGGATATGGATGTAAATGGACATGAGAGACTATCCAACATTACACGTAGACATAAATTAAAGTAAAGAAACAGCTTGTAGTAAGAAAGGATATGGATGTAAATGGACATGAGAGACTATCCAACATTACACGTAGACATAAATTAAAGTAAAGGAACAGCTTGTTGTAAGAAAGGATATGGATGTAAATGGACATGAGAGACTATCCAACATTACACTTAGACATAAATTAAAGTAAAGGAACAGCTTGTAGTAAGAAAGGATATGGATGTAAATGGACATGAGAGACTATCCAACATTACACGTAGACATAAATTAAAGTAAAGGAACAGCTTGTAGTAAGAAAGGATATGGATGTAAATGGACATGAGAGACTATCCAACATTACACGTAGACATAAATTAAAGTAAAGAAACACCTTGTAGTAAGAAAGGATATGGATGTAAATGGACATGAGAGACTATCCAACATTACACGTAGACATAAATTAAATTAAAGAAACAGCTTGTAGTAAGAAAGGATATGGATGTAAATGGACATGAGAGACTATCCAACATTACACGTAGACATAAATTAAAGTAAAGAAACAGCTTGTAGTAAGAAAGAATATGGATGTAAATGGACATGAGAGACTATCCAACATTACACATAGACATAAATTAAGGTAAAGGAACAGCTTGTAGTAAGAAAGGATATGGATGTAAATGGACATGAGAGACTATCCAACATTACACTTAGACACAAATTAATGTAAAGGTACAGCTTGTAGTAAGAAAGGATATGGATGTAAATGGACATAAGAGACTATCCAACATTACACATAGACATAGATTAAAGTAAAGAAACAGCTTGTAGTAAGAAAGGATATGGATGTAAATGGACATGAGAGACTATCCAACATTACACTTAGACACAAATTAATGTAAAGGTACAGCTTGTAGTAAGAAAGGATATGGATGTAAATGGACATGAGAGACTATCCAACATTACACGTAGACATAAATTAAAGTAAAGAAACAGCTTGTAGTAAGAAAGGATATGGATGTAAATGGACATGAGAGACTATCCAACATTACACTTAGACATAGATTAAAGTAAAGAAACAGCTTGTAGTAAGAAAGGATATGGATGTAAATGGACATGAGAGACTATCCAACATTACACTTAGACATAGATTAAAGTAAAGGAACAGCTTGTAGTAAGAAAGGATATGGATGTAAATGGGCATGAGAGACTATCCAACATTACACGTAGACATAGATTAAAGTAAAGGAACAGCTTGTAGTAAGAAAGGATATGGATGTAAATGGACATGAGAGACAATCCAACATTACACGTAGACATAAATTAAAGTAAAGAAACAGCTTGTAGTAAGAAAGGATATGGATGTAAATGGACATGAGAGACTATCCAACATTACACGTAGACATAGATTAAAGTAAAGAAACAGCTTGTAGTAAGAAAGGATATGGATGTAAATGGACATGAGAGACTATCCAACATTACACGTAGACATAAATTAAAGTAAAGAAACAGCTTGTAGTAAGAAAGGATATGGATTTAAATGGACATGAGAGACTATCCAACATTACACGTAGACATAAATTAAAGTAAAGGAACAGCTTGTAGTAAGAAAGGATATGGATGTAAATGGACATGAGAGACTATCCAACATTACACGTAGACATAGATTAAAGTAAAGAAACAGCTTGTAGTAAGAAAGGATATGGATGTAAATGGACATGAGAGACTATCCAACATTACACTTAGACACAAATTAATGTAAAGGTACAGCTTGTAGTAAGAAAGGATATGGATGTAAATGGACATGAGAGACTATCCAACATTACACGTAGACATAAATTAAAGTAAAGGAACAGCTTGTAGTAAGAAAGGATATGGATGTAAATGGACATGAGAGACTATCCAACATTACACGTAGACATAGATTAAATTTAAGAAACAGCTTGTAGTAAGAAAGGATATGGATGTAAATGGACATGAGAGACTATCCAACATTACACTTAGACACAAATTAAAGTAAAGGAACAGCTTGTAGTAAGAAAGGATATGGATGTAAATGGACATGAGAGACTATCCAACATTACACGTAGACACAAATTAATGTAAAGGTACAGCTTGTAGTAAGAAAGGATATGGATGTAAATGGACATGAGAGACTATCCAACATTACACGTAGACATAAATTAAAGTAAAGGAACAGCTTGTAGTAAGAAAGGATATGGATGTAAATGGACATGAGAGACTATCCACCATTACACTTAGACACAAATTAATGTAAAGGTACAGCTTGTAGTAAGAAAGGATATGGATGTAAATGGACATGAGAGACTATCCAACATTACACGTAGACATAAATTAAAGTAAAGAAACAGCTTGTAGTAAGAAAGGATATGGATGTAAATGGACATGAGAGACTATCCAACATTACACGTAGACATAGATTAAAGTAAAGAAACAGCTTGTAGTAAGAAAGGATATGGATGTAAATGGACATGAGAGACTATCCAACATTACACTTAGACACAAATTAATGTAAAGGTACAGCTTGTAGTAAGAAAGGATATGGATGTAAATGGACATGAGAGACTATCCAACATTACACATAGACATAGATTAAAGTAAAGAAACAGCTTGTAGTAAGAAAGGATATGGATGTAAATGGACATGAGAGACTATCCAACATTACACTTAGACACAAATTAAAGTAAAGGAACAGCTTGTAGTAAGAAAGGATATGGATGTAAATGGACATGAGAGACTATCCAACATTACACGTAGACATAAATTAAAGTAAAGAAACAGCTTGTTGTAAGAAAGGATATGGATGTAAATGGACATGAAAGACTATCCAACATTACACTTAGACACAAATTAAAGTAAAGAAACAGCTTGTAGTAAGAAAGGATATGGATGTAAATGGACATGAGAGACTATCCAACATTACACTTAGACACAGATTAAAGTAAAGAAACAGCTTGTAGTAAGAAAGGATATGGATGTAAATGGACATGAGAGACTATCCAACATTACACGTAGACATAAATTAAAGTAAAGGAACAGCTTGTAGTAAGAAAGGATATGGATGTAAATGGACATGAGAGACTATCCAACATTACACGTAGACATAAATTAAAGTAAAGGAACAGCTTGTAGTAAGAAAGGATATGGATGTAAATGGACATGAGAGACTATCCAACATTACACGTAGACATAGATTAAAGTAAAGAAACAGCTTGTAGTAAGAAAGGATATGGATGTAAATGGACATGAGAGACTATCCAACATTACACTTAGACACAAATTAATGTAAAGGTACAACTTGTAGTAATAAATGATATGATAAAGGACTAACCAGTGCTATTGATTTTCACTTTATTGAGAATGTATGAAGTATGAACTATTTTGTAGGTCTTGAAAAGTCATGGTTACAGAAATGCCCGTCAAATAAACACATTATGAGACTTGCAGATTCTTTGACAATATATGAAACAAAAAAATTGTACATACATTTTGACCTTGATAGCTCTCCTTCACAAAAGTGGGAGAATATAGAATACCGATATAGACAACGAAGCATAGCCGATATCCATTTCTTTGCTCTGAGCGATTGGATGCAAAAATCCAAAACCCCTACATTTGGTGAGCTGCTTAGTTTGTTCAAGAAAGTTGAAATCAAGACTTGTGTTTTATGCGAGGTGAGTGTTTATTAATTCGCACTGCTAATATTTACAGTAATATTTAAAGGATAGATAATGTGCTTTCTGTAAAATACAAGACATGTTTGGGTGGGTGAGTGAGTGTGGGAGAGAGAGAGTTTCCAGTTATTCCTTAAATTCTACTTAGTGGAGAAGAAACAAATTATAATTTTAGTATCTGGTTTGATCCGACCCTGTCTCAAACTCACGCCAGCAGAGATTTGTCAGATGTAGATTGTCGAGCGACATCTCTTGAAAAGTTAGATTATAGACTAATAGGGCTCATTCAACCTATGCCAACATTATGATTAATTAGCTTAGAGTGAGCAATTAAAAAATACTGTCCACAATTATGATAATTCTAAATTTATAAATACATGTAGTTATTATTCTAAAATTTAGATTTTAAGAAAATTGTTTAATTGCATTGTTTATTTAAATTATTCTAAAATTTTAGATTTTCATCTTTTTTATTTACAGATTTTTGTTTAATTTTAACAGACTTATTATTTTATATATGAATTTTACAAAACTTTTTTGGTTAATTTTAACAGAATTATTATTCTATATATAAATTTTTACTAAACTTGATATTTTTATATTTTTTTATATCTTATATTTTTAGATTAAAAAAAAATTCTTTATAAATTTCACTTTTGATACCTTCATATCCAAATTGACTTACCTGTTACTATCATTAATTGTTATATAAACACCTGTAATAAAATGTTTGTTGGCATACCTTGAATATGATATTTCAAAATGTTGGCATAGGTTGAAGACATATGGCTCAGTCTAAATAAACGTTAGATAAAACCTAAAGGTTCATGAATGGTCAATCAAGAGACAATGTCAATATTGGGCACACAAGACACAGAAAACACAACACAGAAACCTGCAACGATAAGCAACATGGACCCCACCAAAACCCAGGTCTGAACCCATGTGTTCACGAAAGATAACTTGTTCCTGTCTGTTATAAGACCCCACCATGTTACTCCTATAATAAATATGTGTTTGACACCACTACGAGTACAGTAAGCAAACACAAATAACGTAAATATGACATGAGCCCTCCTTAAAACAAGTGGGGTGTACTATATGAAGTATTCGAGAGAAATTGTATATTTAATCTTGAATTTTACACAATGTTCAATTTGCTGTATGCACTTCTAATAAAATCTTTAAACTTAACAACAAAATTATAGTTTGGTATTTAGCATATCTAGTCGGAAATAATGTCGCCAGCTGCTTTCACACGTCGTCAATTGTCAACCCAGTCACATTTCACCAACAGAAGGGTAGAAGTATCCATGTTCTCAAAATATTCCTTAACATTTCCATTTACTGATTGGAAATCAACAATGACCGCCAGGGCAGGATATCATGTGAGAATGTTGACATACTCAGAAACAAAACAGTACATGATAGCGTACTGGATTGGACATTAGAAATTAGAATGCGTGTATTTTCGTGTCACTGAAATCCAAGATGGCCACCATTGTTGTTATTGCTAAGATTATATTAATATGTGATAAGAGAGTTTTAATGTGGTTTTTTCTGAAGGTATTAAAAACCACATGAAAGCAAACTTGGAATGAATATTCGCTGCATGGGCATCTACAAGGATTGATTTGAACAGATCGACATAACCATGTGACCCCCACTTTAAAAAGGGAGATAATAGAAAATTTCGGACCTTGCTGCCTTCCAACGAAACACCAAAAAACTACTCCTAACAAGTTGTTGCTAATTTAAATGTTTCCTTGTATTTTACGTGCAGAGTGAGTGAGATTTTAAATACATTCTGAACTCATCTATCCCCTAATTTTGAGTTGTATACTTGAATCACTCTATAGCAAGCGAAGAGATTGTTTTCCACGTGGAGATGTTGTACCCTGCCTAGAGGTCAGACCCCACAGCAGAGAAATTATGCTGCATTTCTATGCCATGGGATCCCCTCATGATCGAAATAATTTCTACATGTAAAACATTATTCTAATCTATGTATTTTATTATAGATTATTGTAAGATTTAATTCTTCTTAATTGTAGGTTGTCCGGGATATACATTTACCAGACGGTGAGTATATAAATCAACCAACTCTTATTGGGCAACCAGGACATTAATTTGTGCATGGATGGCTATTTCATTATTTGGATTGGAGGTTATGGTTTTGTTGTTTGGGATTTGAGGTTATATTTTCTTTGTTTCTGATTTGAGGTTATATTTTCTTTGTTTCTGATTTGAGGTTATGTTTTCTTTGTTTGTTATTTGACTTCATGTTTTCATTGTTTGTTATTTGAGGTAATGTTTTCATTGTTTGTTATTTGAGGTTATGTTTTCATTGTTTGTTATTTGAGGTCATGTTTTCATTGTTTGTTATTTGAGGTTATGTTTTCATTGTTTGTTATTTGAGGTTATGTTTTTATTGTTTGTTATTTGACTTCATGTTTTCTTTGTTTGTTATTTGAGGTTATGTTTTTATTGTTCGTTATTTGAGGTTATGTTTTTATTGTTTGTTATTTGAGGTTATGTTTTCTTTGTTTGTTATTTGAGGTTATGTTTTTATCGTTTGTTATTTGAGGTTATGTTTTTATTGTTTGTTATTTGAGGTTATGTTTTCATTGTTTGTTATTTGAGGTTATGTTTTCATTGTTTGTTATTTGAGGTTATGTTTTCATTGTTTGTTATTTGAGGTTATGTTTTTATTGTTTGTTATTTGAGGTTATGTTTTCTTTGTTTGTTATTTTAGGTTATATTTTCATTGTTTGTTATTTGAGGTTATGTTTTTATTGTTCGTTATTTGAGGTTATGTTTTTATTGTTTGTTATTTGACTTCATGTTTTCTTTGTTTGTTATTTTAGGTTATGTTTCTATTGTTTGTTATTTGAGGTTATGTTTTCATTGTTTGTTATTTGAGGTTATGTTTTTATTGTTTGTTATTTGACTTCATGTTTTCTTTGTTTGTTATTTTAGGTTATATTTTCATTGTTTGTTATTTGAGGTTATGTTTTTATTGTTCGTTATTTGAGGTTATGTTTTTATTGTTTGTTATTTGAGGTTATGTTTTTATTGTTTGTTATTTGACTTCATGTTTTCTTTGTTTGTTATTTTAGGTTATATTTTCATTGTTTGTTATTTGACTTCATGTTTTCTTTGTTTGTTATTTGAGGTTATGTTTTTATTGTTTGTTATTTGAGGTTATGTTTTTATTGTTTGTTATTTGACTTCATGTTTTCTTTGTTTGTTATTTTAGGTTATGTTTTTATTGTTTGTTATTTGACTTCATGTTTTCTTTGTTTGTTATTTGAGGTAATGTTTTCATTGTTTGTTATTTGAGGTTATGTTTTCATTGTTTGTTATTTGAGGTTATGTTTTTATTGTTTGTTATTTGACTTCATGTTTTCTTTGTTTGTTATTTTAGGTTATATTTTCATTGTTTGTTATTTGAGGTTATGCTTTCATTGTTTGTTATTTGACTTCATGTTTTCTTTGTTTGTTATTTGAGGTTATGTTTTCATTGTTTGTTATTTGAGGTTATGTTTTCATTGTTTGTTATTTGAGGTTATGTTTTCATTGTTTGTTATTTGAGGTAATGTTTTCATTGTTTGTTATATGAGGTTATGTTTTTATTGTTTGTTATGTGAGGTCATGTTTTCATTGTTTGTTATGTGAGGTTATGTTTTCTTTGTTTGTTATTTGAGGTTATGTTTTTATTGTTTGTTATTTGAGGTCATGTTTTCATTGTTTGTTATATGAGGTTATGTTTTTATTGTTTGTTATATTAGGTTATGTTTTTATTGTTTGTTATTTGAGGTTATGTTTTTATTGTTTGTTATTTGAGGTTATGTTTTCATTGTTTGTTATTTGAGGTTATGTTTTCATTGTTTGTTATTTGAGGTTATGTTTTTATTGTTTGTTATTTGAGGTTATGTTTTTATTGTTTGTTATTTGACTTCATGTTTTCTTTGTTTGTTATTTGAGGTTATGTTTTCATTGTTTGTTATTTGAGGTTATGTTTTCATTGTTTGTTATTTGAGGTTATGTTTTTATTGTTTGTTATTTGAGGTTATGTTTTCATTGTTTGTTATTTGAGGTTATGTTTTTATTGTTTGTTATTTGAGGTTATGTTTTCATTGTTTGTTATTTGAGGTAATGTTTTCATTGTTTGTTATTTGACTTCATGTTTTCTTTGTTTGTTATTTTAGGTTATGTTTCTATTGTTTGTTATTTGAGGTTATGTTTTCATTGTTTGTTATTTGAGGTTATGTTTTCATTGTTTGTTATTTGAGGTTATGTTTTTATTGTTTGTTATTTGAGGTTATGTTTTCATTGTTTGTTATTTGAGGTTATGTTTTTATTGTTTGTTATTTGAGGTTATGTTTTTATTGTTTGTTATTTGAGGTCATGTTTTCATTGTTTGTTATTTGAGGTTATGTTTTTATTGTTTGTTATATGAGGTTATGTTTTTATTGTTTGTTATTTGAGGTCATGTTTTCATTGTTTGTTATTTGAGGTTATGTTTTTATTGTTTGTTATTTGAGGTTATGTTTTCTTTGTTTGTTATTTGAGGTTATGTTTTTATTGTTTGTTATTTGAGGTTATGTTTTTATTGTTTGTTATTTGAGGTTATGTTTTCATTGTTTGTTATTTGAGGTTATGTTTTTATTGTTTGTTATATGAGGTTATGTTTTTATTGTTTGTTATTTGAGGTCATGTTTTCATTGTTTGTTATTTTAGGTTATGTTTTCATTGTTTGTTATTTGAGGTTATGTTTTCATTGTTTGTTATTTGAGGTTATGTTTTCATTGTTTGTTATTTGAGGTTATGTTTTTATTGTTTGTTATTTGAGGTTATGTTTTTATTGTTTGTTATTTGACTTCATGTTTCCTTTGTTTGTTATTTGAGGTTATGTTTTCATTGTTTGTTATTTGAGGTTATGTTTTTATTGTTTGTTATTTGAGGTTATGTTTTTATTGTTTGTTATTTGAGGTCATGTTTTCATTGTTTGTTATTTGAGGTTATGTTTTTATTGTTTGTTATATGAGGTTATGTTTTTATTGTTTGTTATTTGAGGTCATGTTTTCATTGTTTGTTATTTGAGGTTATGTTTTTATTGTTTGTTATTTGAGGTTATGTTTTCTTTGTTTGTTATTTGAGGTTATGTTTTTATTGTTTGTTATTTGAGGTTATGTTTTTATTGTTTGTTATTTGAGGTCATGTTTTCATTGTTTGTTATTTTAGGTTATGTTTTTATTGTTTGTTATTTGAGGTTATGTTTTCATGGTTTGTTATTTGAGGTCTCTATGTTTTCATTGTTTGTTATTTGTGGTTATGTTTTTATTGTTTGTTATTTGAGGTTATGTTTTTATTGTTTGTTATATGAGGTTATGTTTTCATTGTTTGTTATTTGTGGTTATGTTTTTATTGTTTGTTATTTGAGGTTATGTTTTTATTGTTTGTTATTTGAGGTTATGTTTTTATTGTTTGTTATTTGAGGTTGTGTAGTTATTGTTTGTTATTTGAGGTTATGTTTTCATTGTTTGTTATTTGAGGTTATGTTTTTATTGTTTGTTATTTGAGGTTTTGTTTTTATTGTTTGTTATTTGAGGTTATGTTTTTATTGTTTGTTATTTGAGGTTATGTTTTTATTGTTTGTTATTTGAGGTGATGTTTTTATTGTTTGTTATTTGAGGTCATGTTTTCATTGTTTGTTATTTGAGGTTATGTTTTTATTGTTTGTTATATGAGGTTATGTTTTTATTGTTTGTTATTTGAGGTCATGTTTTCATTGTTTGTTATTTGAGGTTATGTTTTCTTTGTTTGTTATTTGAGGTTATGTTTTCTTTGTTTGTTATTTTAGGTTATGTTTTTATTGTTTGTTATTTGAGGTTATGTTTTCATTGTTTGTTATTTGAGGTTATGTTTTTATTGTTTGTTATTTGAGGTTATGTTTTCTTTGTTTATTATTTTAGGTCATGTTTTCATTGTTTGTTATTTGAGGTTATGTTTTTATTGTTTGTTATATGAGGTTATGTTTTTATTGTTTGTTATGTGAGGTCATGTTTTCATTGTTTGTTATTTGAGGTTATGTTTTTATTGTTTGTTATTTGAGGTTATGTTTTCTTTGTTTGTTATTTTAGGTTATGTTTTTATTGTTTGTTATGTGAGGTCATGTTTTCATTGTTTGTTATGTGAGGTCATGTTTTTATTGTTTGTTATTTTAGGTTATGTTTTCATTGTTTGTTATTTGAGGTTATGTTTTTATTGTTTGTTATTTGAGGTTATGTTTTCTTTGTTTGTTATTTTAGGTTATGTTTTTGTTGTTTGTTATTTGAGGTTATGTTTTTATTGTTTGTTATTTGAGGTTATGTTTTTATTGTTTGTTATTTGAGGTTATGTTTTTAGTTCACCTGGACCAAAGGTCCATGTGAACTATTGCCATCACTTGGCGTCCGTCGTCTGTCGTCTGTCGTCTGTCGTCTGTAGTCTGTCGTCTGTCGTCTGTCGTCTGTAAACTTTTCACATTTCAAGCTTCTTCTCCGAAACCACTTGGCCGATTGGAACCGAACTTAGCAGGAATGTTCCTTGGATGGTCCTCTACAAAGTTACTGTTTTTCGTTCCAGTCGAATATTCAATATGGCTGCCAGGGCCAATAATATGCTCTGATTGGCTGAAATTTCAAAGATCTTCTTCTCTGAAACTAATGAACTGACTGAACCCAAACTGTAAAGGAATGATCATTGGAATGTCCTTTACCAAGTTACTGTTTTTTATGCCGATCGGAAATCCAAGATGGCCGCCATCGCAGGACATAGATTAACATTGGACCCTATGGGAAAATGTTCAAATGCCTTCTTCTCAGAAACTACAAATATGATTAAAGCCAAACTGTACATGAATGTTCATTGGATGGTCCTCTACAATCTTAAGGTTTTTTGTTCCGATATGAAATTCAAAATGGCGGCTACGGCAGGACTTAGTTTAACATTGGACCCTATGGGAAAAATGTTTCAAAATGCTTCTTCTCTGAAACCACTTGGACAGTTGAAACCAAACTGCCCAGGAATGATCATTGGAAGGTCCTCTACAAATTTTTTGTTTTTTATGCCGATCGGAAATCCAAGATGGCCGCCACCGCAGGACATAGATTAACATTGGACCCTATGGGAAAATATTCAAATGCCTTCTTCTCAGAAACTACAAATATGATTAAAGCCAAACTGTACATGAATGTTCATTAGATGGTCCTCTACAAACTTTACGTTTTTTGTTCCGGTATGAAATTCAAAATGGCGGCTACGGCAGGACTTAGTTTAACATTGGACCCTATGGGAAAAATGTTTCAAAACGCTTCTTCTCTGAAACCACTTGGATAATTGAAACCAAACTGCATAGGAATGATCATTGGAAGGTCCTCTACAAATTTTATGTTTTTTATGCCGATCGGAAATCCAAGATGGCCGCCACCGCAATACATAGATTAACATTGGACCCTATGGGAAAATATTCAAATGCCTTCTACTCAGAAACTACAAATATGATTAAAGCCAAACTGTACATGAATGTTCATTAGATGGTCCTCTACAAACTTTACGTTTTTTGTTCCGGTATGAAATTCAAAATGGCGGCTACGGCAGGACTTAGTTTAACATTGGACCCTATGGGGAAAATGTTTCAAAACGCTTCTTCTCTGAAACCACTTGGATAATTGAAACCAAACTGCCTAGGAATGATCATTGGAAGGTCCTCTACAAATTTTATGTTTTTTATGCCGATCGGAAATCCAAGATGGCCGCCACCGCAATACATAGATTAACATTGGACCCTATGGGAAAATGTTCAAATGCCTTCTACTCAGAAACTACAAATATGATTAAAGCCAAACTGTACATGAATGTTCATTGGATGGTCCTCTACAATCTAAAGGTTTTTTGTTCCGATATGAAATTCAAAATGGCGGCTACGGCAGGACTTAGTTTAACATTGGACCCTATGGGAAAAATGTTTCAAAATGCTTCTTCTCTGAAACCACTTGGACAGTTGAAACCAAACTGCCCAGGAATGATCATTGGAAGGTCCTCTACAAATTATCTGTTTTTTATGCCGGTCGGAAATCCAAGATGGCCGCCACCGCAGGACATAGATTAACATTGGACCCTATGGGAAAATATTCAAATGCCTTCTACTCAGAAACTACAAATATGATTAAAGCCAAACTGTACATGAATGTTCATTAGATGGTCCTCTACAAACTTTACGTTTTTTGTTCCGGTATGAAATTCAAAATGGCGGCTACGGCAGGACTTAGTTTAACATTGGACCCTATGGGAAAAATGTTTCAAAACACTTCTTCTCTGAAACCACTTGGATAATTGAAACCAAACTGCCTAGGAATGATCATTGGAAGGTCCTCTACAAATTTTATGTTTTTTATGCCGATCGGAAATCCAAGATGGCCGCCACCGCAGGACATAGATTAACATTGGACCCTATGGGAAAATATTCAAATGCCTTCTACTCAGAAACTACAAATATGATTAAAGCCAAACTGTACATGAATGTTCATTAGATGGTCCTCTACAAACTTTACGTTTTTTGTTCCGGTATGAAATTCAAAATGGCGGCTACGGCAGGACTTAGTTTAACATTGGACCCTATGGGAAAAATGTTTCAAAACGCTTCTTCTCTGAAACCACTTGGATAATTGAAACCAAACTGCCTAGGAATGATCATTGGAAGGTCCTCTACAAATTTTATGTTTTTTATGCCGATCGGAAATCCAAGATGGCCGCCACCGCAATACATAGATTAACATTGGACCCTATGGGAAAATGTTCAAATGCCTTCTTCTCAGAAACTACAAATATGATTAAAGCCAAACTGTACATGAATGTTCATTGGATGGTCCTCTACAATCTTAAGGTTTTTTGTTCCGATATGAAATTCAAAATGGCGGCTACGGCAGGACTTAGTTTAACATTGGACCCTATGGGAAAAATGTTTCAAAATGCTTCTTCTCTGAAACCACTTGGACAGTTGAAACCAAACTGCCCAGGAATGATCATTGGAAGGTCCTCTACAAATTTTCTGTTTTTTATGCCGGTCGGAAATCCAAGATGGCCGCCACCGCAGGACATAGATTAACATTGGACCCTATGGGAAAATATTCAAATGCCTTCTTCTCAGAAACTACAAATATGATTAAAGCCAAACTGTACATGAACGTTCATTGGATGGTCCTCTACAAATTTACGTTTTTTGTTCCGGTATGAAATTCAAAATGGCGGCTACGGCAGGACTTAGTTTAACATTGGACCCTATGGGAAAAATGTTTCAAAACGCTTCTTCTCTGAAACCACTTGGATAATTGAAACCAAACTGCCCAGGAATGATCATTGGAAGGTCCTCTACAAGGTGTGTGTTTTTTATGCCGATCGGAAATCCAAGATGGCCACCACCGCAGGACATAGATTAACATTGGACCCTATGGGAAAATGTTCAAATGCCTTCTTCTCAGAAACTACAAATATGATTAAAGCCAAACTGTACATGAATGTTCATTGAATGGTCCTCTACAAAATTTACGTTTTTTATTCTGATATGAAATTCAAAATGGCGGCTACGGCAGGACTTAGTTTAACATTGGACCCTATGGGAAAAATGTTTCAAAATGCTTCTTCTCTGAAACCACTTGGACAGTTGAAACCAAACTGCCCAGGAATGATCATTGGAAGGTCCTCTACAAGGTGTGTGTTTTTTATGCCGATCGGAAATCCAAGATGGCTGCCACCACAGGTCATAGTATTAACACAGAACCATATGGGGAAAATACAGAAATATATTCTTCTCTGAAGCTATTGCACTGATTGAACCTAAACTGTGCATCAATCATTGGAAGGTCCTTTACAAACTTTGTGTTTTTTATGTTGATCGTAATTCCAAGATGACTACCACTGCAGTACATAGTTTTTACATAGGACCAATTGTTTTTTTTTATTACCAGGTGAACGATACAGGCTCTTAAGAGCCTCTGGTTATTATTTGTTATTTGAGGTCATGTTTTTATTGTTTGTTATTTGAGGTTGTGTTTTTATTGTTTGTTATTTGAGGTCATGTTTTCATTGTTTGTTATTTGAGGTTATGTTTTTATTGTTTGTTATTTGAGGTTAGGTTTTTATTGTTTGTTATTTCAGGTCATGTTTTTATTGTTTGTTATTTGTGGTTATGTTTATATTGTTTGTTATTTGAGGTTATGTTTTTATTGTTTGTTATTTGAGGTTATGTTTTTTTTGTTTGTTATTTGAGGTTATGTTTTTATTGTTTGTTATTTGAGGTCATGTTTTCATTGTTTGTTATTTTAGGTTATGTTTTCATTGTTTGTTATTTGAGGTCATGTTTTTATTGTTTGTTATTTGAGGTGATGTTTTTAATGTTTGTTATTTGAGGTCATGTTTTTATTGTTTGTTATTTGAGGTCATGTTTTTATTGTTTGTTATTTGAGGTCATGTTTTTATTGTTTGTTATTTGAGGTCATGTTTTTATTGTTTGTTATTTGAGGTCATGTTTTTATTGTTTGTTATTTGAGGTCATGTTTTTATAGTTTGTTATTTGAGGTCATGTTTTTATTGTTTGTTATTTGAGGTCATGTTTTCATTGTTTGTTATTTGAGGTTTTGTTTTTATTGTTTGTTATTTGAGGTTATGTTTTTATTGTTTGTTATTTGAGGTTATGTTTTTATTGTTTGTTATTTGAGGTGATGTTTTTATTGTTTGTTATTTTAGGTGATGTTTTTATTGTTTGTTATTTGAGGTTATGTTTTTATTGTTTGTTATTTGAGGTCATGTTTTTATTGTTTGTTATTTGAGGTCATGTTTTTATTGTTTGTTATTTGAGGTCATGTTTTTATTGTTTGTTATTTGAGGTCATGTTTTTATTGTTTGTTATTTGACTTCATGTTTTCTTTGTTTGTTATTTTAGGTTATGTTTTCATTGTTTGTTATTTGAGGTTATGTTTTTATTGTTTGTTATTTTAGGTTATGTTTTTATTGTTTGTTATTTGAGGTTATGTTTTCATTGTTTGTTATTTTAGGTTATGTTTTTATTGTTTGTTATTTGAGGTCATGTTTTTATTGTTAGTTATTTGAGGTTATGTTTTCATTGTTTGTTATTTGAGGTTATGTTTTCATTGTTTGTTATTTGAGGTTATGTTTTCATTGTTTGTTATATGAGGTTATGTTTTTATTGTTTGTTTTTTGAGGTCATGTTTTTATTGTTTGTTATTTGAGGTCATGTTTTTATTGTTTGTTATTTGAGGTCATGTTTTTATTGTTTGTTATTTGAGGTCATGTTTTTATAGTTTGTTATTTTAGGTTATGTTTTTATTGTTTGTTATTTGAGGTTATGTTTTTATTGTTTGTTATTTGAGGTCATGTTTTTATTGTTTGTTATTTGAGGTCATGTTTTTATTGTTTGTTATTTGAGGTCATGTTTTTATTGTTTGTTATTTGAGGTCATGTTTTTATTGTTTGTTATTTGAGGTTATGTTTTTATTGTTTGTTATTTGAGGTTTTAGTTTTTATTGTTTGTTATTTGAGGTCATGTTTTTATAGTTTGTTATTTGAGGTTTTATTTTTATTGTTTGTTATTTGAGGTTATGTTTTTATTGTTTGTTATTTGAGGTTATGTTTTTATTGTTTGTTATTTGAGGTTAAGTTTTTATTGTTTGTTATTTGAGGTCATGTTTTTATTGTTTGTTATTTTAGGTTATGTTTTTATTGTTTGTTATTTGAGGTTATGTTTTCATTGTTTGTTATATGAGGTTATGTTTTCATTGTTTGTTATTTTAGGTTATGTTTTTATTGTTTGTTATTTGAGGTTATGTTTTTATTGTTTGTTATTTGAGGTTATGTTTTTATTGTTTGTCATTTGAGGTTATGTTTTTATTGTTTGTTATTTGAGGTTATGTTTTTATTGTTTGTTATTTGAGGTCATGTTTTCATTGTTTGTTATTTTAGGTTATGTTTTCATTGTTTGTTATTTGAGGTCATGTTTTCATTGTTTGTTATTTGAGGTGATGTTTTTATTGTTTGTTATTTGAGGTCATGTTTTTATTGTTTGTTATTTGAGGTTAGGTTTTTATTGTTTGTTATTTCAGGTCATGTTTTTATTGTTTGTTATTTGAGGTTATGTTTTTAATTCACCTGGACCAAAGGTCCAGGTGAACTATTGCCATCACTTGGCGTCCGTCGTCTGTCGTCTGTAGTCTGTCGTCTGTCGTCTGTAAACTTTTCACATTTCAAGCTTCTTCTCCGAAACCACTTGGCCGATTGGAACCGAACTTAGCAGGAATGTTCCTTGGATGGTCCTCTACAAAGTTACTGTTTTTCGTTCCAGTCGAATATTCAATATGGCTGCCAGGGCCAATAATATGCTCTGATTGGCTGAAATTTCAAAGATCTTCTTCTCTGAAACTAATGAACTGACTGAACCCAAACTGTAAAGGAATGATCATTGGAATGTCCTTTACCAAGTTACTGTTTTTTATGCCGATCGGAAATCCAAGATGGCCGCCATCGCAGGACATAGATTAACATTGGACCCTATGGGAAAATGTTCAAATGCCTTCTTCTCAGAAACTACAAATATGATTAAAGCCAAACTGTACATGAATGTTCATTGGATGGTCCTCTACAATCTTAAGGTTTTTTGTTCCGATATGAAATTCAAAATGGCGGCTACGGCAGGACTTAGTTTAACATTGGACCCTATGGGAAAAATGTTTCAAAACGCTTCTTCTCTGAAACCACTTGGATAATTGAAACCAAACTGCCTAGGAATGATCATTGGAAGGTCCTCTACAAATTTTATGTTTTTTATGCCGATCGGAAATCCAAGATGGCCGCCACCGCAATACATAGATTAACATTGGACCCTATGGGAAAATGTTCAAATGCCTTCTTCTCAGAAACTACAAATATGATTAAAGCCAAACTGTACATGAATGTTCATTGGATGGTCCTCTACAATCTTAAGGTTTTTTGTTCCGATATGAAATTCAAAATGGCGGCTACGGCAGGACTTAGTTTAACATTGGACCCTATGGGAAAAATGTTTCAAAATGCTTCTTCTCTGAAACCACTTGGACAGTTGAAACCAAACTGCCCAGGAATGATCATTGGAAGGTCCTCTACAAATTTTCTGTTTTTTATGCCGATCGGAAATCCAAGATGGCCACCACCGCAGGACATAGATTAACATTGGACCCTATGGGAAAATATTCAAATGCCTTCTTCTCAGAAACTACAAATATGATTAAAGCCAAACTGTACATGAATGTTCATTGGATGGTCCTCTACAATCTTAAGGTTTTTTATTCCGATATGAAATTCAAAATGGCGGCTACGGCAGGACTTAGTTTAACATTGGACCCTATGGGAAAAATGTTTCAAAATGCTTCTTCTCTGAAACCACTTGGACAGTTGAAACCAAACTGCCCAGGAATGATCACTGGAAGATCCTCTACAAATTTTATGTTTTTTATGCCGATCGGAAATCCAAGATGGCCGCCACCGCAGGACATAGATTAACATTGGACCCTATGGGAAAATATTCAAATGCCTTCTTCTCAGAAACTACAAATATGATTAAAGCCAAACTGTACATGAATGTTCATTGGATGGTCCTCTACAATCTTAAGGTTTTTTGTTCCGATATGAAATTCAAAATGGCGGCTACGGCAGGACTTAGTTTAACATTGGACCCTATGGGAAAAATGTTTCAAAATGCTTCTTCTCTGAAACCACTTGGACAGTTGAAACCAAACTGCCCAGGAAGGATCATTGGAAGGTCCTCTACAAAGTCTCTGTTTTTTATGCCAATCGGAAATCCAAGATGGCCGCCACCACAGGACATAGATTAACATTGGACCCTAAGGGAAAATATTCAAATGCCTTCTTCTCCGAAACTACAAATATGATTAAAGCCAAACTGTACATGAATGTTCATTGGATGGTCCTCTACAATCTTAAGGTTTTTTGTTCCGATATGAAATTCAAAATGGCGGCTACGGCAGGACTTAGTTTAACATTGGACCCTATGGGAAAAATGTTTCAAAATGCTTCTTCTCTGAAACCACTTGGACAGTTGAAACCAAACTGCCCAGGAATGATCATTGGAAGGTCCTCTACAAATTATTTGTTTTTTATGCCGATCAGAAATCCAAGATGGCCACCACCGCAGGTCATAGATTAACATTGGACCCTATGGGAAAATATTCAAATGCCTTCTTCTCAGAAACTACAAATATGATTAAAGCCAAACTGTACATGAATGTTCATTGGATGGTCCTCTACAATCTTAAGGTTTTTTGTTCCGATATGAAATTCAAAATGGCGGCTACGGCAGGACTTAGTTTAACATTGGACCCTATGGGAAAAATGTTTCAAAATGCTTCTTCTCTGAAACCACTTGGACAGTTGAAACCAAACTGCCCAGGAATGATCATTGGAAGATCCTCTACAATTTTCTGTTTTTTATGCCGATCGGAAATCCAAGATGGCCGCCACCACAGGACATAGATTAACATTGGACCCTATGGGAAAATATTCAAATGCCTTCTTCTCAGAAACTACAAATATGATTAAAGCCAAACTGTACATGAATGTTCATTGGATGGTCCTCTACAATCTTAAGGTTTTTTGTTCCGATATGAAATTCAAAATGGCGGCTACGGCAGGACTTAGTTTAACATTGGACCCTATGGGAAAAATGTTTCAAAATGCTTCTTCTCTGAAACCACTTGGACAGTTGAAACCAAACTGCCCAGGAATGATCATTGGAAGGTCCTCTACAAAGTCTCTGTTTTTTATGCCGATCGGAAATCCAAGATGGCCGCCACCGCAGGACATAGATTAACATTGAACCCTATGGGAAAATATTCAAATGCCTTCTTCTCAGAAACTACAAATATGATTAAAGCCAAACTGTACATGAATGTTCATTGGATGGTCCTCTACAATCTTAAGGTTTTTTGTTCCGATATGAAATTCAAAATGGCAGCTACGGCAGGACTTAGTTTAACATTGGACCCTATGGGAAAAATGTTTCAAAATGCTTCTTCTCTGAAACCACTTGGACAGTTGAAACCAAATTGCCCAGGAATGATCATTGGAAGGTCCTCTACAAAGTTTTTGTTTTTATGCCGATCGGAAATCCAAGATGGCCGCCACCGCAGGACATAGATTAACATTGGACCCTATGGGAAAATATTCAAATGCCTTCTTCTCAGAAACTACAAATATGGTTAAAGCCAAACTGTACATGAATGTTCATTAGATGGTCCTCTACAAACTTTAGGTTTTTTGTTCCGGTATGAAATTCAAAATGGCGGCTACGGCAGGACTTAGTTTAACATTGGACCCTATGGGAAAAATGTTTCAAAATGCTTCTTCTCTGAAACCACTTGGACAGTTGAAACCAAACTGCCCAGGAATGATCATTGGAAGGTCCTCTACAAAGTTTTTGTTTTTTATGCCGATCGGAAATCCAAGATGGCCACCACCGCAGGACATAGATTAACATTTGACCCTATGGGAAAATATTCAAATGCCTTCTTCTCAGAAACTACAAATATGATTAAAGCCAAACTGTACATGAATGTTCATTGGATGGTCCTCTACAATCTTAAGGTTTTTTGTTCCGATATGAAATTCAAAATGGCGGCTACGGCAGGACTTAGTTTAACATTGGACCCTATGGGAAAAATGTTTCAAAATGCTTCTTCTCTGAAACCACTTGGACAGTTGAAACCAAACTGCCCAGGAATGATCATTGGAAGGTCCTCTACAAAGTTTCTGTTTTTATGCCGATCGGAAATCCAAGATGGCCGCCACCGCAGGACATAGATTAACATTGGACCCTATGGGAAAATATTCAAATGCCTTCTTCTCAGAAACTACAAATATGATTAAAGCCAAACTGTACATGAATGTTCATTAGATGGTCCTCTACAAACTTTAGGTTTTTTGTTCCGGTATGAAATTCAAAATGGCGGCTACGGCAGGACTTAGTTTAACATTGGACCCTATGGGGAAAATGTTTCAAAATGCTTCTTCTCTGAAACCACTTGGACAGTTGAAACCAAACTGCCCAGGAATGATCATTGGAAGGTCCTCTATAAAGTTGTTGTTTTTTATGCCGATCGGAAATCCAAGATGGCCACCACCGCAGGACATAGATTAACATTGGACCCTATGGGAAAATATTCAAATGCCTTCTTCTCAGAAACTACAAATATGATTAAAGCCAAACTGTACATGAATGTTCATTGGATGGTCCTCTACAATCTTAAGGTTTTTTGTTCCGATATGAAATTCAAAATGGCGGCTACGGCAGGACTTAGTTTAACATTGGACCCTATGGGAAAAATGTTTCAAAATGCTTCTTCTCTGAAACCACTTGGACAGTTGAAACCAAACTGCCCAGGAATGATCATTGGAAGGTCCTCTATAAAGTTTCTGTTTT
Source organism: Bathymodiolus brooksi (assembly GCA_963680875.1). Taxonomy (NCBI): domain Eukaryota; kingdom Metazoa; phylum Mollusca; class Bivalvia; order Mytilida; family Modiolidae; genus Bathymodiolus; species Bathymodiolus brooksi. Next base: position 3,104,109 of record OY804590.1, on the reverse strand, counting down.
TTATGCCGATCGGAAATCCAAGAGGGCTGCCACCGCAGGACATAGATTAACATTTGACCCTATGGGAAAATATTCAAATGCCTTCTTCTCAGAAACTACAAATATGATTAAAGCCAAACTGTACATGAATGTTCATTGGATGGTCCTCTACAATCTTAAGGTTTTTTGTTCCGATATGAAATTCAAAATGGCGGCTACGGCAGGACTTAGTTTAACATTGGACCCTATGGGAAAAATGTTTCAAAATGCTTCTTCTCTGAAACCACTTGGACAGTTGAAACCAAACTGCCCAGGAATGATCATTGGAAGATCCTCTACAAATTTTCTGTTTTTTATGCCGATCGGAAATCCAAGATGTCCGCCACCGCAGGACATAGATTAACATTGGACCCTATGGGAAAATATTCAAATGCCTTCTTCTCAGAAACTACAAATATGATTAAAGCCAAACTGTACATGAATGTTAATTGGATGGTCCTCTACAATCTTAAGGTTTTTTGTTCCGATATGAAATTCAAAATGGTGGCTACGGCAGGACTTAGTTTAACATTGGACCCTATGGGAAAAATGTTTCAAAATGCTTCTTCTCTGAAACCACTTGGACAGTTGAAACCAAACTGCCCAGGAATGATCATTGGAAGGTCCTCTACAAAGTTTCTGTTTTTTATGCCGATCGGAAATCCAAGATGGCCGCCACCGCAGGACATAGATTAACATTGGACCCTATGGGAAAATATTCAAATGCCTTCTTCTCAGAAACTACAAATATGATTAAAGCCAAACTGTACATGAATGTTCATTGGATGGTCCTCTACAATCTTAAGGTTTTTTGTTCCGATATGAAATTCAAAATGGCGGCTACGGCAGGACTTAGTTTAACATTGGACCCTATGGGAAAAATGTTTCAAAATGCTTCTTCTCTGAAACCACTTGGACAGTTGAAACCAAACTGCCCAGGAATGATCATTGGAAGGTCCTCTACAAAGTTTCTGTTTTTATGCCGATCGGAAATCCAAGATGGCCACCACCGCAGGACATAGATTAACATTGGACCCTATGGGAAAATATTCAAATGCCTTCTTCTCAGAAACTACAAATATGATTAAAGCCAAACTGTACATGAATGTTCATTAGATGGTCCTCTACAAACTTTAGGTTTTTTGTTCCGGTATGAAATTCAAAATGGCGGCTACGGCAGGACTTAGTTTAACATTGGACCCTATGGGAAAAATGTTTCAAAATGCTTCTTCTCTGAAACCACTTGGACAGTTGAAACCAAACTGCCCAGGAATGATCATTGGAAGGTCCTCTACAAATTATTTGTTTTTTATGCCGATCGGAAATCCAAGATGGCCACCACCGCAGGACATAGATTAACATTGGACCCTATGGGAAAATATTCAAATGCCTTCTTCTCAGAAACTACAAATATGATTAAAGCCAAACTGTACATGAATGTTCATTGGATGGTCCTCTACAATCTTAAGGTTTTTTGTTCCGATATGAAATTCAAAATGTCGGCTACGGCAGGACTTAGTTTAACATTGGACCCTATGGGAAAAATGTTTCAAAATGCTTCTTCTCTGAAACCACTTGGACAGTTGAAACCAAACTGCCCAGGAATGATCATTGGAAGGTCCTCTATAAAGTTTCTGTTTTTTATGCCGATCGGAAATCCAAGAGGGCTGCCACCGCAGGACATAGATTAACATTTGACCCTATGGGAAAATATTCAAATGCCTTCTTCTCAGAAACTACAAATATGATTAAAGCCAAACTGTACATGAATGTTCATTAGATGGTCCTCTACAATCTTAAGGTTTTTTGTTCCGATATGAAATTCAAAATGGCGGCTACGGCAGGACTTAGTTTAACATTGGACCCTATGGGAAAAATGTTTCAAAATGCTTCTTCTCTGAAACCACTTGGACAGTTGAAACCAAACTGCCCAGGAATGATCATTGGAAGGTCCTCTACAAAGTTTCTGTTTTTATGCCGATCGGAAATCCAAGATGGCCACCACCACAGGACATAGATTAACATTGGACCCTATGGGAAAATATTCAAATGCCTTCTTCTCAGAAACTACAAATATGATTAAAGCCAAACTGTACATGAATGTTCATTAGATGGTCCTCTACAAACTTTAGGTTTTTTGTTCCGGTATGAAATTCAAAATGGCGGCTACGGCAGGACTTAGTTTAACATTGGACCCTATGGGAAAAATGTTTCAAAATGCTTCTTCTCTGAAACCACTTGGACAGTTGAAACCAAACTGCCCAGAAATGATCATTGGAAGGTCCTCTACAAATTTTTGTTTTTTATGCCGATCGGAAAACCAAGATGGCCGCCACCGCAGGACATAGATTAACATTGGACCCTATGGGAAAATATTCAAATGCCTTCTTCTCAGAAACTACAAATATGATTAAAGCCAAACTGTACATGAATGTTCATTGGATGGTCCTCTACAATCTTAAGGTTTTTTGTTCCGATATGAAATTCAAAATGGCGGCTACGGCAGGACTTAGTTTAACATTGGACCCTATGGGAAAAATGTTTCAAAATGCTTCTTCTCTGAAACCACTTGGACAGTTGAAACCAAACTGCCCAGGAATGATCATTGGAAGGTCCTCTACAAATTTTCTGTTTTTTATGCCGATCGGAAATCCAAGATGGCTGCCACCGCAGGACATAGATTAACATTGGACCCTATGGGAAAATATTCAAATGCCTTCTTCTCAGAAACTACAAATATGATTAAAGCCAAACTGTACATGAATGTTCATTAGATGGTCCTCTACAAACTTTAGGTTATTTATTCCGATATGAAATTCAAAATGGCGGCTACGGCAGGACTTAGTTTAACATTGGACCCTATGGGAAAAATGTTTCAAAATGCTTCTTCTCTGAAACCACTTGGACAGTTGAAACCAAACTGCCCAGGAATGATCATTGGAAGGTCCTCTACAAATTTTCTGTTTTTTATGCCAATCGGAAATCCAAGATGGCCGCCACCACAGGACATAGATTAACATTGGACAATATGGGAAAATATTCAAATGCCTTCTTCTCAGAAACTACAAATATGATTAAAGCCAAACTGTACATGAATGTTCATTGGATGGTCCTCTACAATCTTAAGGTTTTTTGTTCCGATATGAAATTCAAAATGGCGGCTACGGCAGGACTTAGTTTAACATTGGACCCTATGGGAAAAATGTTTCAAAATGCTTCTTCTCTGAAACCACTTGGACAGTTGAAACCAAACTGCCCAGGAATGATCATTGGAAGGTCCTCTACAAAGTTTCTGTTTTTATGCCGATCGGAAATCCAAGATGGCCGCCACCACAGGACATAGATTAACATTGGACCCTATGGGAAAATATTCAAATGCCTTCTTCTCAGAAACTACAAATATGATTAAAGCCAAACTGTACATGAATGTTCATTGGATGGTCCTCTACAATCTTAAGGTTTTTTGTTCCGATATGAAATTCAAAATGGCGGCTACGGCAGGACTTAGTTTAACATTGGACCCTATGGGAAAAATGTTTCAAAATGCTTCTTCTCTGAAACCACTTGGACAGTTGAAACCAAACTGCCCAGGAATGATCATTGGAAGGTCCTCTACAAATTTTCTGTTTTTTATGCCAGTCGGAAATCCAAGATGGCCGCCACCACAGGACATAGATTAACATTGGACCCTATGGGAAAATATTCAAATGCCTTCTTCTCAGAAACTACAAATATGATTAAAGCCAAACTGTACATGAATGTTCATTGGATGGTCCTCTACAATCTTAAGGTTTTTTGTTCCGATATGAAATTCAAAATGGCGGCTACGGCAGGACTTAGTTTAACATTGGACCCTATGGGAAAAATGTTTCAAAATGCTTCTTCTCTGAAACCACTTGGACAGTTGAAACCAAACTGCCCAGGAATGATCATTGGAAGGTCCTCTACAAAATTTATGTTTTTTATGCCGATCGGAAATCCAAGATGGCCACCACCGCAGGACATAGATTAACATTGGACCCTAAGGGAAAATGTTCAAATGCCTTCTTCTCAGAAACTACAAATATGATTAAAGCCAAACTGTACATGAATGTTCATTGGATGGTCCTCTACACACTTTACGTTTTTGTTCCGATTTGAAATTCAAAATGGCGGCTACGGCAGGACCTAGTTTAACATTGGACCCTATGGGGAAAATGTTTCAAAACGCTTCTTCTCTGAAACCACTTGGACAGTTGAAACCAAACTGCCCAGGAATGATCATTGGAAGGTCCTCTACAAAGTTTCTGTTTTTTTATGCCGATCGGAAATCCAAGATGGCTGCCACCGCAGGACATAGATTAACATTGGACCCTATGGGAAAATATTCAAATGCCTTCTTCTCAGAAACTACAAATATGATTAAAGCCAAACTGTACATGAATGTTCATTAGATGGTCCTCTACAAACTTTAGGTTTTTTGTTCCGGTATGAAATTCAAAATGGCGGCTACGGCAGGACTTAGTTTAACATTGGACCCTATGGGAAAAATGTTTCAAAATGCTTCTTCTCTGAAACCACTTGGACAGTTGAAACCAAACTGCCCAGGAATGATCATTGGAAGGTCCTCTACAAAGTTTCTGTTTTTTATGCCGATCGGAAATCCAAGATGGCCGCCACCGCAGGACATAGATTAACATTGGACCCTATGGGAAAATGTTCAAATGCCTTCTTCTCAGAAACTACAAATATGATTAAAGCCAAACTGTACATGAATGTTCATTGGATGGTCCTCTACAAACTTAACGTTTTTTGTTCCGATTTGAAATTCAAAATGGCGGCTACGGCAGGACCTAGTTTAACATTGGACCCTATGGGGAAAATGTTTCAAAACGCTTCTTCTCTGAAACCACTAGGACAGTTGAAACCAAACTGCCCAGGAATGATCATTGGAAGGTCCTCTACAAATTTTCTGTTTTTTATGCCGATCGGAAATCCAAGATGGCTGCCACCGAAGGACATAGATTAACATTGGACCCTATGGGAAAATATTCAAATGCCTTCTTCTCAGAAACTACAAATATGATTAAAGCCAAACTGTACATGAATGTTCATTGGATGGTCCTCTACAATCTTAAGGTTTTTTGTTCCGATATGAAATTCAAAATGGCGGCTACGGCAGGACTTAGTTTAACATTGGACCCTATGGGAAAAATGTTTCAAAATGCTTCTTCTCTGAAACCACTTGGACAGTTGAAACCAAACTGCCCAGGAATGATCATTGGAAGGTCCTCTACAAAATTTCTGTTTTTTATGCTGATCGAAAATCCAAGATGGCCGCCACCGCAGGACATAGATTAACATTGGACCCTATGGGAAAATATTCAAATGCCTTCTTCTCAGAAACTACAAATATGATTAAAGCCAAACTGTACATGAATGTTCATTGGATGGTCCTCTACAATCTTAAGGTTTTTTGTTCCGATATGAAATTCAAAATGGCGGCTACGGCAGGACCTAGTTTAACATTGGACCCTATGGGGAAAATGTTTCAAAACGCTTCTTCTCTGAAACCACTAGGACAGTTGAAACCAAACTGCCCAGGAATGATCATTGGAAGGTCCTCTACAAATTTTCTGTTTTTTATGCCGATTGGAAATCCAAGATGGCTGCCACCGCAATACATAGATTAACATTGGACCCTATGGGAAAATGTTCAAATGCCTTCTTCTCAGAAACTACAAATATTATTAAAGCCAATATGTACATGAATGTTCAATGGATGGTCCTCTACAAACTTTAGGTTATTTATTCCGATATGAAATTCAAAATGGCGGCTACGGCAGGACTTAGTTTAACATTGGACCCTATGGGAAAAATGTTTCAAAATGCTTCTTCTCTGAAACCACTTGGACAGTTGAAACCAAACTGCCCAGGAATGATCATTGGAAGGTCCTCTACAAATTTTCTGTTTTTTATGCCAATCGGAAATCCAAGATGGCCACCACCACAGGACATAGATTAACATTGGACCCTATGGGAAAATATTCAAATGCCTTCTTCTCAGAAACTACAAATATGATTAAAGCCAAACTGTACATGAATGTTCATTGGATGGTCCTCTACAATCTTAAAGTTTTTTGTTCCGATATGAAATTCAAAATGGCGGCTACGGCAGGACCTAGTTTAACATTGGACCCTATGGGGAAAATGATTCAAAACGCTTCTTCTCTGAAACCACTAGGACAGTTGAAACCAAACTGCCCAGGAATGATCATTGGAAGGTCCTCTACAAATTTTCTGTTTTTTATGCCGATTGGAAATCCAAGATGGCTGCCACCGCAATACATAGATTAACATTGGACCCTATGGGAAAATGTTCAAATGCCTTCTTCTCAGAAACTACAAATATTATTAAAGCCAATATGTACATGAATGTTCAATGGATGGTCCTCTACAAACTTTAGGTTATTTATTCCGATATGAAATTCAAAATGGCGGCTACGGCAGGACTTAGTTTTACATTGGACCCTATGGGAAAAATGTTTCAAAATGCTTCTTCTCTGAAACCACTTGGACAGTTGAAACCAAACTGCCCAGGAATGATCATTGGAAGGTCCTCTACAAATTATTTGTTTTTTATGCCGATCGGAAATCCAAGATGGCCACCACCGCAGGACATAGATTAACATTGGACCCTATGGGAAAATATTCAAATGCCTTCTTCTCAGAAACTACAAATATGATTAAAGCCAAACTGTACATGAATGTTCATTGGATGATCCTCTACAATCTTAAGGTTTTTTGTTCCGATATGAAATTCAAAATGGCGGCTACGGCAGGACTTAGTTTAACATTGGACCCTATGGGAAAAATGTTTCAAAATGCTTCTTCTCTGAAACCACTTGGACAGTTGAAACCAAACTGCCCAGGAATGATCATTGGAAGGTCCTCTATAAAGTTTCTGTTTTTTATGCCAATCGGAAATCCAAGAGGGCTGCCACCGCAGGACATAGATTAACATTTGACCCTATGGGAAAATATTCAAATGCCTTCTTCTCAGAAACTACAAATATGATTAAAGCCAAACTGTACATGAATGTTCATTAGATGGTCCTCTACAAACTTTAGGTTTTTTGTTCCGGTATGAAATTCAAAATGGCGGCTACGGCAGGACTTAGTTTAACATTGGACCCTATGGGAAAAATGTTTCAAAATGCTTCTTCTCTGAAACCACTTGGACAGTTGAAACCAAACTGCCCAGGAATGATCATTGGAAGGTCCTCTACAAATTTTATGTTTTTTATGCCGATCGGAAATCCAAGATGGCTGCCACCGCAGGACATAGATTAACATTGGACCCTATGGGAAAATATTCAAATGCCTTCTTCTCAGAAACTACAAATATGATTAAAGCCAAACTGTACATGAATGTTCATTAGATGGTCCTCTACAAACTTTAGGTTATTTATTCCGATATGAAATTCAAAATGGCGGCTACGGCAGGACTTAGTTTAACATTGGACCCTATGGGAAAAATGTTTCAAAATGCTTCTTCTCTGAAACCACTTGGACAGTTGAAACCAAACTGCCCAGGAATGATCATTGGAAGGTCCTCTACAAATTTTCTGTTTTTTATGCCGATCGGAAATCCAAGATGGCCGCCACCACAGGACATAGATTAACATTGGACCCTATGGGAAAATATTCAAATGCCTTCTTCTCAGAAACTACAAATATGATTAAAGCCAAACTGTACATGAATGTTCATTGGATGGTCCTCTACAATCTTAAGGTTTTTTGTTCCGATATGAAATTCAAAATGGCGGCTACGGCAGGACTTAGTTTAACATTGGACCCTATGGGAAAAATGTTTCAAAATGCTTCTTCTCTGAAACCACTTGGACAGTTGAAACCAAACTGCCCAGGAATGATCATTGGAAGGTCCTCTACAAAATTTATGTTTTTTATGCCGATCGGAAATCCAAGATGGCCACCACCGCAGGACATAGATTAACATTGGACCCTAAGGGAAAATGTTCAAATGCCTTCTTCTCAGAAACTACAAATATGATTAAAGCCAAACTGTACATGAATGTTCATTGGATGGTCCTCTACACACTTTACGTTTTTGTTCCGATTTGAAATTCAAAATGGCGGCTACGGCAGGACCTAGTTTAACATTGGACCCTATGGGGAAAATGTTTCAAAACGCTTCTTCTCTGAAACCACTTGGACAGTTGAAACCAAACTGCCCAGGAATGATCATTGGAAGGTCCTCTACAAAGTTTCTGTTTTTTTATGCCGATCGGAAATCCAAGATGGCCACCACCGCAGGACATAGATTAACATTGGACCCTATGGGAAAATATTCAAATGCCTTCTTCTCAGAAACTACAAATATGATTAAAGCCAATCTGTACATGAATGTTCATTGGATGGTCCTCTACAATCTTAAGGTTTTTTGTTCCGATATGAAATTCAAAATGGCGGCTACGGCAGGACTTAGTTTAACATTGGACCCTATGGGAAAAATGTTTCAAAATGCTTCTTCTCTGAAACCACTTGGACAGTTGAAACCAAACTGCCCAGGAATGATCATTGGAAGGTCCTCTATAAAGTTTCTGTTTTTTATGCCGATCGGAAATCCAAGAGGGCTGCCACCGCAGGACATAGATTAACATTTGACCCTATGGGAAAATATTCAAATGCCTTCTTCTCAGAAACTACAAATATGATTAAAGCCAAACTGTACATGAATGTTCATTGGATGGTCCTCTACAATCTTAAGGTTTTTTGTTCCGATATGAAATTCAAAATGGCGGCTACGGCAGGACTTAGTTTAACATTGGACCCTATGGGAAAAATGTTTCAAAATGCTTCTTCTCTGAAACCACTTGGACAGTTGAAACCAAACTGCCCAGGAATGATCATTGGAAGATCCTCTACAAATTTTCTGTTTTTTATGCCGATCGGAAATCCAAGATGTCCGCCACCGCAGGACATAGATTAACATTGGACCCTAAGGGAAAATATTCAAATGCCTTCTTCTCAGAAACTACAAATATGATTAAAGCCAAACTGTACATGAATGTTAATTGGATGGTCCTCTACAATCTTAAGGTTTTTTGTTCCGATATGAAATTCAAAATGGTGGCTACGGCAGGACTTAGTTTAACATTGGACCCTATGGGAAAAATGTTTCAAAATGCTTCTTCTCTGAAACCACTTGGACAGTTGAAACCAAACTGCCCAGGAATGATCATTGGAAGGTCCTCTACAAAGTTTCTGTTTTTTATGCCGATCGGAAATCCAAGATGGCCGCCACCGCAGGACATAGATTAACATTGGACCCTATGGGAAAATATTCAAATGCCTTCTTCTCAGAAACTACAAATATGATTAAAGCCAAACTGTACATGAATGTTCATTGGATGGTCCTCTACAATCTTAAGGTTTTTTGTTCCGATATGAAATTCAAAATGGCGGCTACGGCAGGACTTAGTTTAACATTGGACCCTATGGGAAAAATGTTTCAAAATGCTTCTTCTCTGAAACCACTTGGACAGTTGAAACCAAACTGCCCAGGAATGATCATTGGAAGGTCCTCTACAAAGTTTCTGTTTTTATGCCGATCGGAAATCCAAGATGGCCACCACCGCAGGACATAGATTAACATTGGACCCTATGGGAAAATATTCAAATGCCTTCTTCTCAGAAACTACAAATATGATTAAAGCCAAACTGTACATGAATGTTCATTAGATGGTCCTCTACAAACTTTAGGTTTTTTGTTCCGGTATGAAATTCAAAATGGCGGCTACGGCAGGACTTAGTTTAACATTGGACCCTATGGGAAAAATGTTTCAAAATGCTTCTTCTCTGAAACCACTTGGACAGTTGAAACCAAACTGCCCAGGAATGATCATTGGAAGGTCCTCTACAAATTATTTGTTTTTTATGCCGATCGGAAATCCAAGATGGCCACCACCGCAGGACATAGATTAACATTGGACCCTATGGGAAAATATTCAAATGCCTTCTTCTCAGAAACTACAAATATGATTAAAGCCAAACTGTACATGAATGTTCATTGGATGGTCCTCTACAATCTTAAGGTTTTTTGTTCCGATATGAAATTCAAAATGTCGGCTACGGCAGGACTTAGTTTAACATTGGACCCTATGGGAAAAATGTTTCAAAATGCTTCTTCTCTGAAACCACTTGGACAGTTGAAACCAAACTGCCCAGGAATGATCATTGGAAGGTCCTCTATAAAGTTTCTGTTTTTTATGCCGATCGGAAATCCAAGAGGGCTGCCACCGCAGGACATAGATTAACATTTGACCCTATGGGAAAATATTCAAATGCCTTCTTCTCAGAAACTACAAATATGATTAAAGCCAAACTGTACATGAATGTTCATTAGATGGTCCTCTACAATCTTAAGGTTTTTTGTTCCGATATGAAATTCAAAATGGCGGCTACGGCAGGACTTAGTTTAACATTGGACCCTATGGGAAAAATGTTTCAAAATGCTTCTTCTCTGAAACCACTTGGACAGTTGAAACCAAACTGCCCAGGAATGATCATTGGAAGGTCCTCTACAAAGTTTCTGTTTTTATGCCGATCGGAAATCCAAGATGGCCACCACCACAGGACATAGATTAACATTGGACCCTATGGGAAAATATTCAAATGCCTTCTTCTCAGAAACTACAAATATGATTAAAGCCAAACTGTACATGAATGTTCATTAGATGGTCCTCTACAAACTTTAGGTTTTTTGTTCCGGTATGAAATTCAAAATGGCGGCTACGGCAGGACTTAGTTTAACATTGGACCCTATGGGAAAAATGTTTCAAAATGCTTCTTCTCTGAAACCACTTGGACAGTTGAAACCAAACTGCCCAGAAATGATCATTGGAAGGTCCTCTACAAATTTTTGTTTTTTATGCCGATCGGAAAACCAAGATGGCCGCCACCGCAGGACATAGATTAACATTGGACCCTATGGGAAAATATTCAAATGCCTTCTTCTCAGAAACTACAAATATGATTAAAGCCAAACTGTACATGAATGTTCATTGGATGGTCCTCTACAATCTTAAGGTTTTTTGTTCCGATATGAAATTCAAAATGGCGGCTACGGCAGGACTTAGTTTAACATTGGACCCTATGGGAAAAATGTTTCAAAATGCTTCTTCTCTGAAACCACTTGGACAGTTGAAACCAAACTGCCCAGGAATGATCATTGGAAGGTCCTCTACAAATTTTCTGTTTTTTATGCCGATCGGAAATCCAAGATGGCTGCCACCGCAGGACATAGATTAACATTGGACCCTATGGGAAAATATTCAAATGCCTTCTTCTCAGAAACTACAAATATGATTAAAGCCAAACTGTACATGAATGTTCATTAGATGGTCCTCTACAAACTTTAGGTTATTTATTCCGATATGAAATTCAAAATGGCGGCTACGGCAGGACTTAGTTTAACATTGGACCCTATGGGAAAAATGTTTCAAAATGCTTCTTCTCTGAAACCACTTGGACAGTTGAAACCAAACTGCCCAGGAATGATCATTGGAAGGTCCTCTACAAATTTTCTGTTTTTTATGCCAATCGGAAATCCAAGATGGCCGCCACCACAGGACATAGATTAACATTGGACAATATGGGAAAATATTCAAATGCCTTCTTCTCAGAAACTACAAATATGATTAAAGCCAAACTGTACATGAATGTTCATTGGATGGTCCTCTACAATCTTAAGGTTTTTTGTTCCGATATGAAATTCAAAATGGCGGCTACGGCAGGACTTAGTTTAACATTGGACCCTATGGGAAAAATGTTTCAAAATGCTTCTTCTCTGAAACCACTTGGACAGTTGAAACCAAACTGCCCAGGAATGATCATTGGAAGGTCCTCTATAAAGTTTCTGTTTTTTATGCCGATCGGAAATCCAAGAGGGCTGCCACCGCAGGACATAGATTAACATTTGACCGTATGGGAAAATATTCAAATGCCTTCTTCTCAGAAACTACAAATATGATTAAAGCCAAACTGTACATGAATGTTCATTAGATGGTCCCCTACAATCTTAAGGTTTTTTGTTCCGATATGAAATTCAAAATGGCGGCTACGGCAGGACTTAGTTTAACATTGGACCCTATGGGAAAAATGTTTCAAAATGCTTCTTCTCTGAAACCACTTGGACAGTTGAAACCAAACTGCCCAGGAATGATCATTGGAAGGTCCTCTACAAAGTTTCTGTTTTTATGCCGATCGGAAATCCAAGATGGCCGCCACCACAGGACATAGATTAACATTGGACCCTATGGGAAAATATTCAAATGCCTTCTTCTCAGAAACTACAAATATGATTAAAGCCAAACTGTACATGAATGTTCATTAGATGGTCCTCTACAAACTTTAGGTTTTTTGTTCCGGTATGAAATTCAAAATGGCGGCTACGGCAGGACTTAGTTTAACATTGGACCCTATGGGAAAAATGTTTCAAAATGCTTCTTCTCTGAAACCACTTGGACAGTTGAAACCAAACTGCCCAGAAATGATCATTGGAAGGTCCTCTACAAATTTTTGTTTTTTATGCCGATCGGAAAACCAAGATGGCCGCCACCGCAGGACATAGATTAACATTGGACCCTATGGGAAAATATTCAAATGCCTTCTTCTCAGAAACTACAAATATGATTAAAGCCAAACTGTACATGAATGTTCATTGGATGGTCCTCTACAATCTTAAGGTTTTTTGTTCCGATATGAAATTCAAAATGGCGGCTACGGCAGGACTTAGTTTAACATTGGACCCTATGGGAAAAATGTTTCAAAATGCTTCTTCTCTGAAACCACTTGGACAGTTGAAACCAAACTGCCCAGGAATGATCATTGGAAGGTCCTCTACAAATTTTCTGTTTTTTATGCCAGTCGGAAATCCAAGATGGCCGCCACCACAGGACATAGATTAACATTGGACCCTATGGGAAAATATTCAAATGCCTTCTTCTCAGAAACTACAAATATGATTAAAGCCAAACTGTACATGAATGTTCATTGGATGGTCCTCTACAATCTTAAGGTTTTTTGTTCCGATATGAAATTCAAAATGGCGGCTACGGCAGGACTTAGTTTAACATTGGACCCTATGGGAAAAATGTTTCAAAATGCTTCTTCTCTGAAACCACTTGGACAGTTGAAACCAAACTGCCCAGGAATGATCATTGGAAGGTCCTCTACAAAATTTATGTTTTTTATGCCGATCGGAAATCCAAGATGGCCACCACCGCAGGACATAGATTAACATTGGACCCTAAGGGAAAATGTTCAAATGCCTTCTTCTCAGAAACTACAAATATGATTAAAGCCAAACTGTACATGAATGTTCATTGGATGGTCCTCTACACACTTTACGTTTTTGTTCCGATTTGAAATTCAAAATGGCGGCTACGGCAGGACCTAGTTTAACATTGGACCCTATGGGGAAAATGTTTCAAAACGCTTCTTCTCTGAAACCACTTGGACAGTTGAAACCAAACTGCCCAGGAATGATCATTGGAAGGTCCTCTACAAAGTTTCTGTTTTTTTATGCCGATCGGAAATCCAAGATGGCCGCCACCGCAGGACATAGATTAACATTGGACCCTATGGGAAAATATTCAAATGCCTTCTTCTCAGAAACTACAAATATGATTAAAGCCAAACTGTACATGAATGTTCATTAGATGGTCCTCTACAAACTTTAGGTTTTTTGTTCCGGTATGAAATTCAAAATGGCGGCTACGGCAGGACTTAGTTTAACATTGGACCCTATGGGAAAAATGTTTCAAAATGCTTCTTCTCTGAAACCACTTGGACAGTTGAAACCAAACTGCCCAGGAATGATCATTGGAAGGTCCTCTACAAAGTTTCTGTTTTTTATGCCGATCGGAAATCCAAGATGGCCGCCACCGCAGGACATAGATTAACATTGGACCCTATGGGAAAATGTTCAAATGCCTTCTTCTCAGAAACTACAAATATGATTAAAGCCAAACTGTACATGAATGTTCATTGGATGGTCCTCTACAAACTTAACGTTTTTTGTTCCGATTTGAAATTCAAAATGGCGGCTACGGCAGGACCTAGTTTAACATTGGACCCTATGGGGAAAATGTTTCAAAACGCTTCTTCTCTGAAACCACTAGGACAGTTGAAACCAAACTGCCCAGGAATGATCATTGGAAGGTCCTCTACAAATTTTCTGTTTTTTATGCCGATCGGAAATCCAAGATGGCTGCCACCGAAGGACATAGATTAACATTGGACCCTATGGGAAAATATTCAAATGCCTTCTTCTCAGAAACTACAAATATGATTAAAGCCAAACTGTACATGAATGTTCATTGGATGGTCCTCTACAATCTTAAGGTTTTTTGTTCCGATATGAAATTCAAAATGGCGGCTACGGCAGGACTTAGTTTAACATTGGACCCTATGGGAAAAATGTTTCAAAATGCTTCTTCTCTGAAACCACTTGGACAGTTGAAACCAAACTGCCCAGGAATGATCATTGGAAGGTCCTCTACAAAATTTCTGTTTTTTATGCTGATCGAAAATCCAAGATGGCCGCCACCGCAGGACATAGATTAACATTGGACCCTATGGGAAAATATTCAAATGCCTTCTTCTCAGAAACTACAAATATGATTAAAGCCAAACTGTACATGAATGTTCATTGGATGGTCCTCTACAATCTTAAGGTTTTTTGTTCCGATATGAAATTCAAAATGGCGGCTACGGCAGGACCTAGTTTAACATTGGACCCTATGGGGAAAATGTTTCAAAACGCTTCTTCTCTGAAACCACTAGGACAGTTGAAACCAAACTGCCCAGGAATGATCATTGGAAGGTCCTCTACAAATTTTCTGTTTTTTATGCCGATTGGAAATCCAAGATGGCTGCCACCGCAATACATAGATTAACATTGGACCCTATGGGAAAATGTTCAAATGCCTTCTTCTCAGAAACTACAAATATTATTAAAGCCAATATGTACATGAATGTTCAATGGATGGTCCTCTACAAACTTTAGGTTATTTATTCCGATATGAAATTCAAAATGGCGGCTACGGCAGGACTTAGTTTAACATTGGACCCTATGGGAAAAATGTTTCAAAATGCTTCTTCTCTGAAACCACTTGGACAGTTGAAACCAAACTGCCCAGGAATGATCATTGGAAGGTCCTCTACAAATTTTCTGTTTTTTATGCCAATCGGAAATCCAAGATGGCCACCACCACAGGACATAGATTAACATTGGACCCTATGGGAAAATATTCAAATGCCTTCTTCTCAGAAACTACAAATATGATTAAAGCCAAACTGTACATGAATGTTCATTGGATGGTCCTCTACAATCTTAAAGTTTTTTGTTCCGATATGAAATTCAAAATGGCGGCTACGGCAGGACCTAGTTTAACATTGGACCCTATGGGGAAAATGATTCAAAACGCTTCTTCTCTGAAACCACTAGGACAGTTGAAACCAAACTGCCCAGGAATGATCATTGGAAGGTCCTCTACAAATTTTCTGTTTTTTATGCCGATTGGAAATCCAAGATGGCTGCCACCGCAATACATAGATTAACATTGGACCCTATGGGAAAATGTTCAAATGCCTTCTTCTCAGAAACTACAAATATTATTAAAGCCAATATGTACATGAATGTTCAATGGATGGTCCTCTACAAACTTTAGGTTATTTATTCCGATATGAAATTCAAAATGGCGGCTACGGCAGGACTTAGTTTTACATTGGACCCTATGGGAAAAATGTTTCAAAATGCTTCTTCTCTGAAACCACTTGGACAGTTGAAACCAAACTGCCCAGGAATGATCATTGGAAGGTCCTCTACAAATTATTTGTTTTTTATGCCGATCGGAAATCCAAGATGGCCACCACCGCAGGACATAGATTAACATTGGACCCTATGGGAAAATATTCAAATGCCTTCTTCTCAGAAACTACAAATATGATTAAAGCCAAACTGTACATGAATGTTCATTGGATGATCCTCTACAATCTTAAGGTTTTTTGTTCCGATATGAAATTCAAAATGGCGGCTACGGCAGGACTTAGTTTAACATTGGACCCTATGGGAAAAATGTTTCAAAATGCTTCTTCTCTGAAACCACTTGGACAGTTGAAACCAAACTGCCCAGGAATGATCATTGGAAGGTCCTCTATAAAGTTTCTGTTTTTTATGCCAATCGGAAATCCAAGAGGGCTGCCACCGCAGGACATAGATTAACATTTGACCCTATGGGAAAATATTCAAATGCCTTCTTCTCAGAAACTACAAATATGATTAAAGCCAAACTGTACATGAATGTTCATTAGATGGTCCTCTACAAACTTTAGGTTTTTTGTTCCGGTATGAAATTCAAAATGGCGGCTACGGCAGGACTTAGTTTAACATTGGACCCTATGGGAAAAATGTTTCAAAATGCTTCTTCTCTGAAACCACTTGGACAGTTGAAACCAAACTGCCCAGGAATGATCATTGGAAGGTCCTCTACAAATTTTATGTTTTTTATGCCGATCGGAAATCCAAGATGGCTGCCACCGCAGGACATAGATTAACATTGGACCCTATGGGAAAATATTCAAATGCCTTCTTCTCAGAAACTACAAATATGATTAAAGCCAAACTGTACATGAATGTTCATTAGATGGTCCTCTACAAACTTTAGGTTATTTATTCCGATATGAAATTCAAAATGGCGGCTACGGCAGGACTTAGTTTAACATTGGACCCTATGGGAAAAATGTTTCAAAATGCTTCTTCTCTGAAACCACTTGGACAGTTGAAACCAAACTGCCCAGGAATGATCATTGGAAGGTCCTCTACAAATTTTCTGTTTTTTATGCCGATCGGAAATCCAAGATGGCCGCCACCACAGGACATAGATTAACATTGGACCCTATGGGAAAATATTCAAATGCCTTCTTCTCAGAAACTACAAATATGATTAAAGCCAAACTGTACATGAATGTTCATTGGATGGTCCTCTACAATCTTAAGGTTTTTTGTTCCGATATGAAATTCAAAATGGCGGCTACGGCAGGACTTAGTTTAACATTGGACCCTATGGGAAAAATGTTTCAAAATGCTTCTTCTCTGAAACCACTTGGACAGTTGAAACCAAACTGCCCAGGAATGATCATTGGAAGGTCCTCTACAAAATTTATGTTTTTTATGCCGATCGGAAATCCAAGATGGCCACCACCGCAGGACATAGATTAACATTGGACCCTAAGGGAAAATGTTCAAATGCCTTCTTCTCAGAAACTACAAATATGATTAAAGCCAAACTGTACATGAATGTTCATTGGATGGTCCTCTACACACTTTACGTTTTTGTTCCGATTTGAAATTCAAAATGGCGGCTACGGCAGGACCTAGTTTAACATTGGACCCTATGGGGAAAATGTTTCAAAACGCTTCTTCTCTGAAACCACTTGGACAGTTGAAACCAAACTGCCCAGGAATGATCATTGGAAGGTCCTCTACAAAGTTTCTGTTTTTTTATGCCGATCGGAAATCCAAGATGGCCACCACCGCAGGACATAGATTAACATTGGACCCTATGGGAAAATATTCAAATGCCTTCTTCTCAGAAACTACAAATATGATTAAAGCCAAACTGTACATGAATGTTCATTAGATGGTCCTCTACAAACTTTAGGTTTTTTGTTCCGGTATGAAATTCAAAATGGCGGCTACGGCAGGACTTAGTTTAACATTGGACCCTATGGGAAAAATGTTTCAAAATGCTTCTTCTCTGAAACCACTTGGACAGTTGAAACCAAACTGCCCAGGAATGATCATTGGAAGGTCCTCTACAAATTATTTGTTTTTTATGCCGATCGGAAATCCAAGATGGCCACCACCGCAGGACATAGATTAACATTGGACCCTATGGGAAAATATTCAAATGCCTTCTTCTCAGAAACTACAAATATGATTAAAGCCAAACTGTACATGAATGTTCATTGGATGGTCCTCTACAATCTTAAGGTTTTTTGTTCCGATATGAAATTCAAAATGGCGGCTACGGCAGGACTTAGTTTAACATTGGACCCTATGGGAAAAATGTTTCAAAATGCTTCTTCTCTGAAACCACTTGGACAGTTGAAACCAAACTGCCCAGGAATGATCATTGGAAGGTCCTCTATAAAGTTTCTGTTTTTTATGCCAATCGGAAATCCAAGAGGGCTGCCACCGCAGGACATAGATTAACATTTGACCCTATGTGAAAATATTCAAATGCCTTCTTCTCAGAAACTACAAATATGATTAAAGCCAAACTGTACATGAATGTTCATTAGATGGTCCTCTACAATCTTAAGGTTTTTTGTTCCGATATGAAATTCAAAATGGCGGCTACGGCAGGACTTAGTTTAACATTGGACCCTATGGGAAAAATGTTTCAAAATGCTTCTTCTCTGAAACCACTTGGACAGTTGAAACCAAACTGCCCAGGAATGATCATTGGAAGGTCCTCTACAAAGTTTCTGTTTTTATGCCGATCGGAAATCCAAGATGGCCACCACCACAGGACATAGATTAACATTGGACCCTATGGGAAAATATTCAAATGCCTTCTTCTCAGAAACTACAAATATGATTAAAGCCAAACTGTACATGAATGTTCATTAGATGGTCCTCTACAAACTTTAGGTTTTTTGTTCCGGTATGAAATTCAAAATGGCGGCTACGGCAGGACTTAGTTTAACATTGGACCCTATGGGAAAAATGTTTCAAAATGCTTCTTCTCTGAAACCACTTGGACAGTTGAAACCAAACTGCCCAGAAATGATCATTGGAAGGTCCTCTACAAATTTTTGTTTTTTATGCCGATCGGAAAACCAAGATGGCCACCACCGCAGGACATAGATTAACATTGGACCCTATGGGAAAATATTCAAATGCCTTCTTCTCAGAAACTACAAATATGATTAAAGCCAATCTGTACATGAATGTTCATTGGATGGTCCTCTACAATCTTAAGGTTTTTTGTTCCGATATGAAATTCAAAATGGCGGCTACGGCAGGACTTAGTTTAACATTGGACCCTATGGGAAAAATGTTTCAAAATGCTTCTTCTCTGAAACCACTTGGACAGTTGAAACCAAACTGCCCAGGAATGATCATTGGAAGGTCCTCTATAAAGTTTCTGTTTTTTATGCCGATCGGAAATCCAAGAGGGCTGCCACCGCAGGACATAGATTAACATTTGACCCTATGGGAAAATATTCAAATGCCTTCTTCTCAGAAACTACAAATATGATTAAAGCCAAACTGTACATGAATGTTCATTGGATGGTCCTCTACAATCTTAAGGTTTTTTGTTCCGATATGAAATTCAAAATGGCGGCTACGGCAGGACTTAGTTTAACATTGGACCCTATGGGAAAAATGTTTCAAAATGCTTCTTCTCTGAAACCACTTGGACAGTTGAAACCAAACTGCCCAGGAATGATCATTGGAAGGTCCTCTACAAAATTTTTGTTTTTTATGCCGATCGGAAATCCAAGATGGCCACCACCGCAGGACATAGATTAACATTGGACCCTAAGGGAAAATGTTCAAATGCCTTCTTCTCAGAAACTACAAATATGATTAAAGCCAAACTGTACATGAATGTTCATTGGATGGTCCTCTACACACTTTACGTTTTTGTTCCGATTTGAAATTCAAAATGGCGGCTACGGCAGGACCTAGTTTAACATTGGACCCTATGGGGAAAATGTTTCAAAACGCTTCTTCTCTGAAACCACTTGGACAGTTGAAACCAAACTGCCCAGGAATGATCATTGGAAGGTCCTCTACAAAGTTTCTGTTTTTTATGCCGATCGGAAATCCAAGATGGCCGCCACCGCAGGACATAGATTAACATTGGACCCTATGGGAAAATGTTCAAATGCCTTCTTCTCAGAAACTACAAATATGATTAAAGCCAAACTGTACATGAATGTTCATTAGATGGTCCTCTACAAACTTTAGGTTTTTTGTTCCGGTATGAAATTCAAAATGGCGGCTACGGCAGGACTTAGTTTAACATTGGTCCCTATGGGAAAAATGTTTCAAAATGCTTCTTCTCTGAAACCACTTGGACAGTTGAAACCAAACTGCCCAGGAATGATCATTGGAAGGTCCTCTACAAAGTTTCTGTTTTTTATGCCGATCGGAAATCCAAGATGGCCGCCACCGCAGGACATAGATTAACATTGGACCCTATGGGAAAATGTTCAAATGCCTTCTTCTCAGAAACTACAAATATGATTAAAGCCAAACTGTACATGAATGTTCATTGGATGGTCCTCTACAAACTTAACGTTTTTTGTTCCGATTTGAAATTCAAAATGGTGGCTACGGCAGGACCTAGTTTAACATTGGACCCTATGGGGAAAATGTTTCAAAACGCTTCTTCTCTGAAACCACTAGGACAGTTGAAACCAAACTGCCCAGGAATGATCATTGGAAGGTCCTCTACAAATTTTCTGTTTTTTATGCCGATCGGAAATCCAAGATGGCTGCCACCGCAGGACATAGATTAACATTGGACCCTATGGGAAAATATTCAAATGCCTTCTTCTCAGAAACTACAAATATGATTAAAGCCAAACTGTACATGAATGTTCATTGGATGGTCCTCTACAATCTTAAGGTTTTTTGTTCCGATATGAAATTCAAAATGGCGGCTACGGCAGGACTTAGTTTAACATTGGACCCTATGGGAAAAATGTTTCAAAATGCTTCTTCTCTGAAACCACATGGACAGTTGAAACCAAACTGCCCAGGAATGATCATTGGAAGGTCCTCTACAAAGTTTCTGTTTTTTATGCTGATCGAAAATCCAAGATGGCCGCCACCGCAGGACATAGATTAACATTGGACCCTATGGGAAAATATTCAAATGCCTTCTTCTCAGAAACTACAAATATGATTAAAGCCAAACTGTACATGAATGTTCATTAGATGGTCCTCTACAAACTTTAGGTTTTTTGTTCCGATATGAAATTCAAAATGGCGGCTACGGCAGGACTTAGTTTAACATTGGACCCTATGGGAAAAATGTTTCAAAATGCTTCTTCTCTGAAACCACTTGGACAGTTGAAACCAAACTGCCCAGGAATGATCATTGGAAGGTCCTCTACAAATTTTCTGTTTTTTATGCCAATCGGAAATCCAAGATGGCCGCCACCACAGGACATAGATTAACATTGGACCCTATGGGAAAATATTCAAATGCCTTCTTCTCAGAAACTACAAATATGATTAAAGCCAAACTGTACATGAATGTTCATTGGATGGTCCTCTACAATCTTAAGGTTTTTTGTTCCGATATGAAATTCAAAATGGCGGCTACGGCAGGACCTAGTTTAACATTGGACCCTATGGGAAAAATGATTCAAAACGCTTCTTCTCTGAAACCACTAGGACAGTTGAAACCAAACTGCCCAGGAATGATCATTGGAAGGTCCTCTACAAATTTTCTGTTTTTTATGCCGATTGGAAATCCAAGATGGCTGCCACCGCAATACATAGATTAACATTGGACCCTATGGGAAAATGTTCAAATGCCTTCTTCTCAGAAACTACAAATATTATTAAAGCCAATATGTACATGAATGTTCAATGGATGGTCCTCTACAAACTTTAGGTTATTTATTCCGATATGAAATTGAAAATGGCGGCTACGGCAGGACTTAGTTTAACATTGAACCCTATGGGAAAAATGTTTCAAAATGCTTCTTCTCTGAAACCACTTGGACAGTTGAAACCAAACTGCCCAGGAATGATCATTGGAAGGTCCTCTACAAATTATTTGTTTTTTATGCCGATCGGAAATCCAAGATGGCCACCACCGCAGGACATAGATTAACATTGGACCCTATGGGAAAATATTCAAATGCCTTCTTCTCAGAAACTACAAATATGATTAAAGCCAAACTGTACATGAATGTTCATTGGATGGTCCTCTACAATCTTAAGGTTTTTTGTTCCGATATGAAATTCAAAATGGCGGCTACGGCAGGACTTAGTTTAACATTGGACCCTATGGGAAAAATGTTTCAAAATGCTTCTTCTCTGAAACCACTTGGACAGTTGAAACCAAACTGCCCAGGAATGATCATTGGAAGGTCCTCTATAAAGTTTCTGTTTTTTATGCCGATCGGAAATCCAAGAGGGCTGCCACCGCAGGACATAGATTAACATTTGACCCTATGGGAAAATATTCAAATGCCTTCTTCTCAGAAACTACAAATATGATTAAAGCCAAACTGTACATGAATGTTCATTAGATGGTCCTCTACAATCTTAAGGTTTTTTGTTCCGATATGAAATTCAAAATGGCGGCTACGGCAGGACTTAGTTTAACATTGGACCCTATGGGAAAAATGTTTCAAAATGCTTCTTCTCTGAAACCACTTGGACAGTTGAAACCAAACTGCCCAGGAATGATCATTGGAAGGTCCTCTACAAAGTTTCTGTTTTTTTATGCCGATCGGAAATCCAAGATGGCCGCCACCGCAGGACATAGATTAACATTGGACCCTATGGGAAAATATTCAAATGCCTTCTTCTCAGAAACTACAAATATGATTAAAGCCAAACTGTACATGAATGTTCATTAGATGGTCCTCTACAAACTTTAGGTTTTTTGTTCCGGTATGAAATTCAAAATGGCGGCTACGGCAGGACTTAGTTTAACATTGGACCCTATGGGAAAAATGTTTCAAAACGCTTCTTCTCTGAAACCACTTGGACAGTTGAAACCAAACTGCCCAGGAATGATCATTGGAAGGTCCTCTACAAAGTTTCTGTTTTTTATGCCGATCGGAAATCCAAGATGGCCGCCACCGCAGGACATAGATTAACATTGGACCCTATGGGAAAATGTTCAAATGCCTTCTTCTCAGAAACTACAAATATGATTAAAGCCAAACTGTACATGAATGTTCATTGGATGGTCCTCTACAAACTTAACGTTTTTTGTTCCGATTTGAAATTCAAAATGGCGGCTACGGCAGGACCTAGTTTAACATTGGACCCTATGGGGAAAATGTTTCAAAACGCTTCTTCTCTGAAACCACTAGGACAGTTGAAACCAAACTGCCCAGGAATGATCATTGGAAGGTCCTCTACAAATTTTCTGTTTTTTATGCCGATCGGAAATCCAAGATGGCCGCCACCGCAGGACATAGATTAACATTGGACCCTATGGGAAAATATTCAAATGCCTTCTTCTCAGAAACTACAAATATGATTAAAGCCAAACTGTACATGAATGTTCATTGGATGGTCCTCTACAATCTTAAGGTTTTTTGTTCCGATATGAAATTCAAAATGGCGGCTACGGCAGGACTTAGTTTAACATTGGACCCTATGGGAAAAATGTTTCAAAATGCTTCTTCTCTGAAACCACTTGGACAGTTGAAACCAAACTGCCCAGGAATGATCATTGGAAGGTCCTCTACAAAATTTTTGTTTTTTATGCTGATCGAAAATCCAAGATGGCCGCCACCGCAGGACATAGATTAACATTGGACCCTATGGGAAAATATTCAAATGCCTTCTTCTCAGAAACTACAAATATGATTAAAGCCAAACTGTACATGAATGTTCATTAGATGGTCCTCTACAAACTTTAGGTTTTTTGTTCCGGTATGAAATTCAAAATGGCGGCTACGGCAGGACTTAGTTTAACATTGGACCCTATGGGAAAAATGTTTCAAAATGCTTCTTCTCTGAAACCACTTGGACAGTTGAAACCAAACTGCCCAGAAATGATCATTGGAAGGTCCTCTACAAATTTTTGTTTTTTATGCCGATCGGAAAACCAAGATGGCCGCCACCGCAGGACATAGATTAACATTGGACCCTATGGGAAAATATTCAAATGCCTTCTTCTCAGAAACTACAAATATGATTAAAGCCAAACTGTACATGAATGTTCATTGGATGGTCCTCTACAATCTTAAGGTTTTTTGTTCCGATATGAAATTCAAAATGGCGGCTACGGCAGGACTTAGTTTAACATTGGACCCTATGGGAAAAATGTTTCAAAATGCTTCTTCTCTGAAACCACTTGGACAGTTGAAACCAAACTGCCCAGGAATGATCATTGGAAGGTCCTCTACAAATTTTTTGTTTTTTATGCCGATCGGAAATCCAAGATGGCTACCACCGCAGGACATAGATTAACATTGGACCCTATGGGAAAATATTCAAATGCCTTCTTCTCAGAAACTACAAATATGATTAAAGCCAAACTGTACATGAATGTTCATTAGATGGTCCTCTACAAACTTTAGGTTATTTATTCCGATATGAAATTCAAAATGGCGGCTACGGCAGGACTTAGTTTAACATTGGACCCTATGGGAAAAATGTTTCAAAATGCTTCTTCTCTGAAACCACTTGGACAGTTGAAACCAAACTGCCCAGGAATGATCATTGGAAGGTCCTCTACAAATTTTCTGTTTTTTATGCCAATCGGAAATCCAAGATGGCCGCCACCACAGGACATAGATTAACATTGGACCCTATGGGAAAATATTCAAATGCCTTCTTCTCAGAAACTACAAATATGATTAAAGCCAAACTGTACATGAATGTTCATTGGATGGTCCTCTACAATCTTAAGGTTTTTTGTTCCGATATGAAATTCAAAATGGCGGCTACGGCAGGACTTAGTTTAACATTGGACCCTATGGGAAAAATGTTTCAAAATGCTTCTTCTCTGAAACCACTTGGACAGTTGAAACCAAACTGCCCAGGAATGATCATTGGAAGGTCCTCTACAAAATTTTTGTTTTTTATGCCGATCAGAAATCCAAGATAGCCACCACCGCAGGACATAGATTAACATTGGACCCTATGGGAAAATGTTCAAATGCCTTCTTCTCAGAAACTACAAATATGATTAAAGCCAAACTGTACATGAATGTTCATTGGATGGTCCTCTACACACTTTACGTTTTTGTTCCGATTTGAAATTCAAAATGGCGGCTACGGCAGGACCTAGTTTAACATTGGACCCTATGGGGAAAATGTTTCAAAACGCTTCTTCTCTGAAACCACTTGGACAGTTGAAACCAAACTTCCCAGGAATGATCATTGGAAGGTCCTCTACAAAGTTTCTGTTTTTTTATGCCGATCGGAAATCCAAGATGGCCGCCACCGCAGGACATAGATTAACATTGGACCCTATGGGAAAATATTCAAATGCCTTCTTCTCAGAAACTACAAATATGATTAAAGCCAAACTGTACATGAATGTTCATTAGATGGTCCTCTACAAACTTTAGGTTTTTTGTTCCGGTATGAAATTCAAAATGGCGGCTACGGCAGGACTTAGTTTAACATTGGACCCTATGGGAAAAATGTTTCAAAACGCTTCTTCTCTGAAACCACTTGGACAGTTGAAACCAAACTGCCCAGGAATGATCATTGGAAGGTCCTCTACAAAGTTTCTGTTTTTTATGCCGATCGGAAATCCAAGATGGCCGCCACCGCAGGACATAGATTAACATTGGACCCTATGGGAAAATGTTCAAATGCCTTCTTCTCAGAAACTACAAATATGATTAAAGCCAAACTGTACATGAATGTTCATTGGATGGTCCTCTACAAACTTAACGTTTTTTGTTCCGATTTGAAATTCAAAATGGCGGCTACGGCAGGACCTAGTTTAACATTGGACCCTATGGGGAAAATGTTTCAAAACGCTTCTTCTCTGAAACCACTAGGACAGTTGAAACCAAACTGCCCAGGAATGATCATTGGAAGGTCCTCTACAAATTTTCTGTTTTTTATGCCGATCGGAAATCCAAGATGGCCGCCACCGCAGGACATAGATTAACATTGGACCCTATGGGAAAATATTCAAATGCCTTCTTCTCAGAAACTACAAATATGATTAAAGCCAAACTGTACATGAATGTTCATTGGATGGTCCTCTACAATCTTAAGGTTTTTTGTTCCGATATGAAATTCAAAATGGCGGCTACGGCAGGACTTAGTTTAACATTGGACCCTATGGGAAAAATGTTTCAAAATGCTTCTTCTCTGAAACCACTTGGACAGTTGAAACCAAACTGCCCAGGAATGATCATTGGAAGGTCCTCTACAAAATTTTTGTTTTTTATGCTGATCGAAAATCCAAGATGGCCGCCACCGCAGGACATAGATTAACATTGGACCCTATGGGAAAATATTCAAATGCCTTCTTCTCAGAAACTACAAATATGATTAAAGCCAAACTGTACATGAATGTTCATTAGATGGTCCTCTACAAACTTTAGGTTTTTTGTTCCGGTATGAAATTCAAAATGGCGGCTACGGCAGGACTTAGTTTAACATTGGACCCTATGGGGAAAATGTTTCAAAATGCTTCTTCTCTGAAACCACTTGGACAGTTGAAACCAAACTGCCCAGGAATGATCATTGGAAGGTCCTCTACAAATTTTCTGTTTTTTATGCCAATCGGAAATCCAAGATGGCCGCCACCACAGGACATAGATTAACATTGGACCCTATGGGAAAATATTCAAATGCCTTCTTCTCAGAAACTACAAATATGATTAAAGCCAAACTGTACATGAATGTTCATTGGATGGTCCTCTACAATCTTAAGGTTTTTTGTTCCTATATGAAATTCAAAATGGCGGCTACGGCAGGACCTAGTTTAACATTGGACCCTATGGGGAAAATGATTCAAAACGCTTCTTCTCTGAAACCACAAGGACAGTTGAAACCAAACTGCCCAGGAATGATCATTGGAAGGTCCTCTACAAATTTTCTGTTTTTTATGCCGATTGGAAATCCAAGATGGCTGCCACCGCAATACATAGATTAACATTGGACCCCATGGGAAAATGTTCAAATGCCTTCTTCTCAGAAACTACAAATATTATTAAAGCCAATATGTACATGAATGTTCAATGGATGGTCCTCTACAAACTTTACGTTTTTTGTTCCGATATGAAATTGAAAATGGCGGCTACGGCAGGACTTAGTTTAACATTGAACCCTATGGGAAAAATGTTTCAAAACGCTTCTTCTCTGAAACCACTTGGACAATTGAAACCAAACTGCCCAGGAATGATCATTGGAAGGTCCTCTACAAAGTTTCTGTTTTTTTATGCCGATCGAAAATTCAAGATGGCCGCCACCGCAGGACATAGATTAACATTGGACCCTATGGGAAAATGTTCAAATGCCTTCTTCTCAGAAACTACAAATATGATTAAAGCCAAACTGTACATGAATGTTCATTGAATGGTCCTCTACAAACTTTACGTTTTTTGTTCCGATATGAAATTGAAAATGGCGGCTACGGCAGGACTTAGTTTAACATTGAACCCTATGGGAAAAATGTTTCAAAACGCTTCTTCTCTGAAACCACTTGGACAATTGAAACCAAACTGCCCAGGCATGATCATTGGAAGATCCTCTACAAAGTTTCTGTTTTTTTATTCCGATCGAAAATTCAAGATGGCCACCACCGCAGGACATAGATTAACATTGGACCCTATGGGAAAATGTTCAAATGCCTTCTCAGAAACTACAAATATGATTAAAGCAAAACTGTACATGAATGTTCATTGAATGGTCCTCTACAAACTTTAGGTTTTTTATTCCGATATGAAATTCAAAATGGCGGCTACGGCAGGACTTAGTTTAACATTGGACCCTATGGGAAAAATGTTTCAAAACGCTTCTTCTCTGAAACCACTTGGACAGTTGAAACCAAACTGCCCAGGAATGATCATTGGAAGGTCCTCTACACAGTGTGTGTTTTTTATGCCGATCGGAAATCCAAGATGGCCACCACCGCAGGACATAGATTAACATTGGACCCTATGGGAAAATGTTCAAATGCCTTCTACTCAGAAACTACAAATATGATTAAAGCCAAACTGTACATGAATGTTCATTAGATGGTCCTCTACAAACTTTAGGTTTTTTGTTCCGGTATGAAATTCAAAATGGCGGCTGCGGCAGGACTTAGTTTAACATTGGACCCTATGGGAAAAATGTTTCAAAATGCTTCTTCTCTGAAACCACTTGGACAGTTGAAACCAAACTGCCCAGGAATGATCATTGGAAGGTCCTCTACAAAGTTTCTGTTTTTTATGCCGATCGGAAATCCAAGATGGCCACCACCGCAGGACATAGATTAACATTGGACCCTATGGGAAAATGTTCAAATGCCTTCTACTCAGAAACTACAAATATGATTAAAGCCAAACTGTACATGAATGTTCATTGGATGGTCCTCTACAAACTTTACGTTTTTTGTTCTGATATGAAATTCAAAATGACAGCTACGGCAGGACTTAGTTTAACATTGGACCCTATGGGAAAAATGTTTCAAAACGCTTCTTCTCTGAAACCACTTGGACAGTTGAAACCAAACTGCCCAGGAATGATCATTGGAAGGTCCTCTACAAAGTTTCTGTTTGTTATGCCGATCGGAAATCCAAGATGGCTGCCACCACAGGTCATAGTATTAACACAGGACCATATGGGGAAAATACAGAAATATATTCTTCTCTGAAGCTATTGCACTGATTGAACCTAAACTGTGCATCAATCATTGGAAGGTCCTTTACAAACTTTGTGTTTTTTATGTTGATCGTAATTTCAAGATGACTACCACTGCAGGACATAGTTTTTACATAGGACCAATTGGTTTTTTTTATAACCAGGTGAACGATACAGGCTCTTGAGAGCCTCTGTTTTGTTATTTGAGGTTATGTTTTTATTGTTAGTTATTTGAGGTAATGTATTCATTGTTTGTTATTTGAGGTTATGTTTTTATTGTTTGTTATTTGAGGTTATGTTTTCATTGTTTGTTATTTGAGGTTATGTTTTTATTGTTTGTTATTTGAGGTTATGTTTTTATTGTTTGTTATTTGAGGTTATGTTTTTATTGTTTGTATTTTGAGGTCATGTTTTCATTGTTTGTTATTTGAGGTCAAGTTTTCATTGTTTGTTATTTGAGGTTATGTTTTCATGGTTTGTTATTTGAGGTTATGTTTTTATTGTTAGTTATTTGAGGTTATGTTTTCATTGTTTGTTATTTGAGGTTATGTTTTCATGGTTTGTTATTTGAGGTTATGTTTTTATTGTTAGTTATTTGAGGTTATGTTTTCATTGTTTGTTATTTGAGGTTATGTTTTTATTGTTTGTTATTTGAGGTTATGTTTTTATTGTTAGTTATTTGAGGTCATGTTTTTATTGTTTGTTATTTGAGGTTATGTTTTTATTGTTTGTTATTTGAGGTTATATTTTTATTGTTTGTTATTTGAGGTCATGTTTTCATTGTTTGTTATTTGAGGTTATGTTTTCATGGTTTGTTATTTGAGGTTATGTTTTTATTGTTAGTTATTTGAGGTTATGTTTTTATTGTTTGTTATTTGAGGTTATGTATTTATTGTTTGTTATTTGAGGTTATGTTTTTATTGTTTGTTATTTGAGGTTATGTTTTCATTGCTTGTTATTTGAGGTTATGTTTTTCATTGTTTGTTATTTGAGGTTATGTTTTTATTGTTTGTTATTTGAGGTTATGTTTTTATTGTTTGTTATTTGAGGTTATGTTTTTATTGTTTGTTATTAGAGGTTATATTTTCATTGTTTGTTATTTGAGGTCATGTTTTTATTGTTTGTTATTTGAGGTCATGTTTTCATTGTTTGTTATTTGAGGTTATGTTTTCATTGTTTGTTATTTGAGGTTATGCTGACCCAAATTTTTCTTTCAGCCGATTTATTCCGATTATGCAAATTGGGCATATTTTAATAAAATATCACATTTAAATCTTTTCCTCTGAAACTGCAGATCCAAATTAAACCAAACCTGGCAGGAATGGTCCTTGGGTGGGTCCCTTTCACAATTGTGTCGGACAGCCCCGCCCTCCATTCAAGATGGCTGCTGTTACTAAAATTTTTTTTTTTTCAATTGTCCATTGCTGCTTTAGTATAAATCAAATAAGGGTAATAACAAAATTACCGAACTCCGAACAAACTTACAAAGGGAAAGTCAAAACTCATAACAAAATCAGTCAACAACCGGAAAACTGTAAAATGAGCTCAAATTTTAACTGCAACTACATGGCAATGAGTAGCTTAGCCTATTATCTGAGTTTTTCTGTTGAATTTTTCGTTCAGCCGATTTATACAGATTATGCAAATTAGGCATATTTTGATAAAAGATCACATTTAAATCTTCTTCTCTGAAACCGCTGAACCAAATTAAACCAAATTTGGCTGTGATAGTCCTTGGGTAGTCCGATTTCAAAATTGTGTCAGATAGCTCCACCCTTCATTCAAGATGGCTGCTGTTACTAAAAATAGAAATTTCTTCAATTGTCCATTGCTGCTTTATTATAAATCAAAATGAACTCAAATTGTAACTGCATCTACATGACAATGAGTAGATTAACATTTATTCTGTGTTTTTCTGTGAAATTTTTCTTTCAACCGATTTATACCGATTATATAAATTAGATATATTTTGATAAAAGATCACATTTAAATCTTCTCCTCTGAAACTGCAGAACCAAATTAAAGCAAATTTGGCTTGGGTGGTACCCTTTCAATATTGTGTCGGACAGTCCCACCCTCCATTCAAAAATGGCTGCTGTTACTAAAAATAGAAATTTCTTTAGTTGTCAATTTCTGCTTTATTACAAATCCAAGTGAACTCAAATTTTATCTGCAGCTACATGACAATGAGTAGCTTAACATATATTCTGGGTTTTTCTGTGAGATTTTATCAGCCAGTTTATTCCGTTTAGGAATATTATGGGATAAAATCACATCAAAATTGTTTGCTCAGAAATTTGAGGTGAAATGATCTTTGGGTGGCCCACTTTCAAAATAAGGTGTAATACTCCCATTTTCTATCAACGTTAGATGTCAAATTGAAAACCAGGTGAGCGATTACAGGCTCCTGGGAGCCTCTAGTTATTGTTTGTTATTTGAGATTATGTTTTAATTGTATGGATTTGACTTCATGGTTTCATTACTGATTCATTCTTGATGCATTTTGTTATCTTATAACAGACGGTGTGTGCATACATAACGTTTTAACAGCATTTTCTTATCATAATCGTTAGCGTCCATCTCAAGCAGTTGCTGCTCTAACTATCTGTACCATTGTGACAAGTCCTTTTTTAGATGGTATTCCACGCCTGTGGACAGGATCTATATGTACAGGTACATGAGCTCAGGAAACGATGTGTTGGATGACACTTTTGTTTGTTAATGGATTGATTGATTAATTCATTGATTTAATTATTTATTGGTTTTTAATGAGGTTTGTGTTACTCCATCTTTAGTTTTATGTGTAATGTTGTGTAGATCGTTGTTTGTCCTTTTGTACTTTTTCTATTGGCCATTCATGTGTTGTCTGTTCTTCGATATATGTATTCTGATTATTCCTTTGGTATAATCTATAAGGGTAATAACAAAATTACCGAACTCCGAACAATCTAACAAAGGGAAAGTCAAAACTCATAAGTATATAAACAGACAAAATCAGTCAACAACCGGAAAACTGTGAAAACCGTAATGACCCTTACTTGGTACAGGCATTTCTAAAGAAATGGTGGGTTGAATCAGATTTTAAAGTGGCAAACCTCCCCCTTTCATTACGGCTCAAAGTTTCCGGCTGTCACTATGACAGTATTTACAACAATACTTGAACAAAACAGGTAAAACAGTTGTCAAATCAGCGCCAAATGTCAAAAACACTTTTATGTCAAACTCTTCTTAAATTAAAACAAAATACCATGATTGAATTTTGTTTCTTAGCATCTAGCAGAAAATTATTGTTGCATAATATATGACGAGAACAAGATTAATACTATCAAAGAGCTATATAAAAGATTGGTTGGTTGGTTTATGGAGTTTAACGCCACTTTCAACAATATTTCAGTTATATTGTGGCGGTCAGTTTTATTGGTGGAGGAAACTGGAGTACCCTTAGAAAACCACCGACCTGTTGCAAGTCACTGACAAACTTTATCACATAATGTTGTATCGAGTGCACCTCGCTATGAAAGGGGTTCAAACACACAACTTTAGTGGTGATCGGCACTGATTGCACAGGTAGTTGTAAATCCAACTACCATACGATCATGACCACGACAGCCCTTATTAAAAGGAAGGATGAATAGAACAGCCAGGGAACTCATTGTTGACTTTCATTTGGAGCACTCTAACCTCCAGTGGAGAATCTATGTCATATTTTTATATCCTTTTAGTTCTCTGGAGGCTTTAAAATTCACAATATCTTATCTAAATATCTGCATATATTTTTTTTCTTTTAGATTATTCAAAGGAAATGTTATCATGCACACCCAGTGATGATGCGCTAGAAGATTTGTGCCATATTATTGGTAATGCTACATTCCAACTCGGTATTGAGTTAGGACTCAATATTTCAACATTAGAATCCATTGACAGAGAATACAAAGACCTACCAAATCAAACAAGAGCAGTGTTGAACAAATGGAAATCAGAAAAATGTTCAAGCAATTGTACATTTGAAACATTAGCAAAATCACTGAAGCGAGTCGGGAGATTAGGAAGTATTGAGTATCTTGACGAGGATTTGTTGTTGCATTCAAAACAGAAAAAAGCTAAGTTGATGACGTAATTACCAACGTTCAAAACAACACAAAACTAATTCGATAACATAATTACCAACGTTCTAAACGATGCAAATTTATGTCGATATCGTAATTACCAACGTTCTAAACAATGCAAATTTATGTCGATATCGTAATTACCAACGTTTTAAACAATGCAAATTTATGTCGATATCGTAATTACCAACGTTCTAAACAATGCAAATTTATGTCGATATTGTAATTACCAACGTTCAAATATCGTAATTACCAACGTTTAAAACGATGCAAATTTATGTCGATATCGTAATTACCAACGTTCAAAGCGATGCAAATTTATGTCGATATTGTAATTACCAACTTTAAAAACGACGGAAAGCTATGTCGATATCATAATTACCAACGTATCTGTTTGTTTTGTGTTGCGTGAGTGAACGAGTGCTGTTTAACTCCAAATGAGCATTTTCAGCAGTAACATGACGAGAAGAAATTACATTCGACAAGATGATGAAGATGTCCACATTGTATTTACCACGTTTAGTTCGATTGTCATAGACTGAAACATGTAATACTTTTTTCAGTATGTGATCATGTTTGTCAGCGTTCGATAATGTTTGTCAGTGTGTGATAATATTTGTCAGTGTTTTATGTTTTTCAGTATGTGATCATGTTTGTCAATATGTTATCATGTTTGTCAGTGTATTATAATGTTTGTCAGTATGTGATCATGTTTGTTAGTGTGTGATAATGTTTGATCTAGTTGTCAGTATGTCTTCATGTTTGTCAGGATGTGATAATGTTTGTCAGTATGTGATAATTTGTCAGTATGTGATCATATTTGTCAATGTTTGATAATGTTTGTCGGTATGTGATATTGGTTGTCAATATGTAATAATTTGTCAGTATGTGATCATATTTGTCAATGTTTGATAATGTTTGTCAATATGTAATAATTTGTCAGTATGTGATCATATTTGTCATTATATGATAATGTTGGTCAGTGTATGATATTGGTTGTCAATATGTAATAATTTTGTCAGTATGTGATCATATTTGTCAATGTTTGATAATGTTTGTCAGGATGTGATAATGTTTGTCAGTATGTAATAATTTGTCATAATGTGATCATGTTTGTTAGTGTTTAATAATGTATCAGTATGTAATAATTTGTCAGTATGTGATCATGTTTGTTAGTGTTTGATAATGTTTGTCAGTATGTGATAATGTTTGTCATAATGTGATCATGTTTGTTAGTGTTTAATAATGTATCAGTATGAAATAATTTGTCAGTATGTGATCATGTTTGTTAGTGTTTGATAATGTTTGTTAGTGTTTGATAATGTTTGTCAGTATGTGATCATGTTTGTTAGTGTTTGATAATGTTTGTCAGTATGTAATAATTTGTCATAATGTGATCATGTTTGTTAGTGTTTAATAATGTATCAGTATGTAATAATTTGTCAGTATGTGATAATTTGTCAGGATGTGATAATGTTTGTCAGTATGTAATAATTTGTCATAATGTGATCATGTTTGTTAGTGTTCAATAATGTATCTGTATGTAATAATTTGTCAGTATGTGATCATGTTTGTTAGTGTTCAATAATGTATCAGTATGTAATAATTTGTCAGTATGTGATCATGTTTGTTAGTGTTTGATAATGTTTGTCAGTATGTGATCATGTTTGTTAGTGTTTAATAATGTATCAGTATGTAATAATTTGTCAGTATGTGATAATTTGTCAGTAGGTAATCATGTTTGTTGGTATGTGATAATTTGTGTCGGTGTGTTAATGGTTTTCAGTATGTGATATTTGTTTTCGGTAGATGTAGAATCTCTTTCCTAGATACTACAGCTGTGTTAAGTAACACTTTGGTTTCAAAACATTTGAAAATGCCATTAATTATTTTCCAATATGTGAATTAAAAGGAATACAGCCAGGCCGATTTACCTGCAATGCTTTCTCTGTTTTTTCAACTGGAACAAAAAAAAACACTAACAAAGACTAACATATAACACATATGGAAATTAATTCAGTCTATCTTATACAGGGGACTAACAACATGTTGAGACATTTATTTTATCAATTGAAATGAGAAATATTGGTTTTTTTT
Organism: Bathymodiolus brooksi; assembly: GCA_963680875.1. Lineage (NCBI taxonomy): Eukaryota > Metazoa > Mollusca > Bivalvia > Mytilida > Modiolidae > Bathymodiolus > Bathymodiolus brooksi. The sequence continues at coordinate 3,069,285 of OY804590.1, read as the reverse complement.
ATGCGGTTTACACTTTTGCTTTGCATTTTTGAAGAATATGTGACATTTTCAATTAACTTGATTATGTGCCCTTGACGTGCTTTAGTTGTGTTAACAATGTAAACACTTTTGAAAGATTTCTTTTCACTCTAAACTGTTAGTTCATTGTTTACAAAATGGTGGCATCTAAAAAAAACGAACACAATAAAAGTCAAATCCAGAGACATTTTTAGTACTCATTAGTACAACAACCACATTGATGACGTAATGGTTAGTGTGCTCGCCTCGAGTGCAGTAGATTGTGGGTGGGAGCCCTGATCGGGTCAAACCAAAGACTATAAAATTGGTATTTGTTGATTCTCCGTTAAGCACGCAGCCTTAAGGAGAAAGAGCAAAGACTGGTTGGCTCGGAATCAAAATAATGTATCCGAGTGGAGCGACATGTCTTATCAGTGAACAGTAGCTTCAGTAAGCTAGCACTATAAAAATACAACTCAGCATGTTGGTCTAGATCAAAGCGGACCTCATCATCATCTCATTGAAAATTATCTTGTTCTCGCCATAATATAGCTGAAAAATTGTTGAATTGGGGTTAAACAACAATCACTCACTCCCTCATTGGTAAAAGCTTTACAAAGGGTCTAGTACACAGTGAAGTCCTGGAAGATATTGAAGAACTTGTGGATAAAGGCTTTAATAATACATTCCATGAAAATAACACAGATGAACTCTATTGTCACAGTTTTCGACCCAACACTAAGCACATTCTTTTAACAAGAGGGATCGAAATTAGAAACCGGTATATAAAACTGGTTGATGTACAAAAGCAGGAACTAGTGTAATAAGTGACATAATACTGGATTATGTAAAATTACCAATGGAAGTCGAATACACTACTCCAAATACTACAAAACATATCAGAAGTTCAACATCAACCCCAACTTCTTCAGACAAACAACAATCAAAACTTCCCAAAAACATTTTGAAGCTAACATAACACTTGAACAAAATATACTTGTGGTAATATTTAATCATTGACATTTCTATTTTTATATACACCATGTACTTTGTTACACGTGACAAACATCCTAATTCATAACCTATCTATGACAAAATCACCGGTATCTATTTTTAGCGTCGCTAAGCGAGGCGTCCCAAATCGTGATCTCTTCAATATAATTGTGTTAACTGTTTTATTTTATAACAATTATGTTATTTGTGTCTAGTATAATAAACAATTATTGCCTTCAATGGATGTAAGCATCCAGAATTGTTAACCTGAAGGGGGTTGTTTTCCCGAGGGAAACAACCCCTTGAGGGATAACAATTCTGATGTTTACAATCCATTGAAGGCAATAACTGTTTTATTATACCGAACAACAGACCAAGGATTGGGCATTTAAATAAATACATGTATTAAAACAAAATGTGTGTTTAACAACTTTTGACAAATTTTTAACAAATGTTAAATTATTTCATGTTTATATTAAAGTTCACAACACAACCAGTGATATAGGGCACACACCGGCCATCAGTAATATGTTCAACAGATTTGAAATATTGAAATTTTTGGGAAATTTTGATTTCTTCTGAAAATTTTGAATTTTTTGAAATTTTTAAAAAAAATTGAAATATTGAAATTTTTTGATAATTTTTAACTTTAAATTTTTATTTTTTTTTATTAATTTTAGAATTTTGAAATTTTATGAAATTTTTGAAAGAGTTGTTTCCGTTTTGAGGCACGCAATGGGTTGTTTACCGGGAAACAATAGGGTTGTTACCCGGTAAACAACTAGTTGTTTCCCGTTTGGGTTAATTTTCACAAAACATTAAAATTGTTTCAGGTCATGTGATTTAATTTAAGCCAATGAGAAGTTAGTGAGGTATAATAATACCAATTGATTTGTCTGTAGTTTACTCTAACAATATCAGGATTGTGATTTATTATATATGTATATATATTGTTGTCATATTTGTAAATATACAATGTACCTAAGTTTAATCGTAGTCACCTGTGTGAGGTGAGTTCCACATTGTGACCTTTCACTGTTAATTTGTAAATAATATGTCTCTTTGTATTGGTACATTAAATGTTAATGGCATAGCAGTTGTTAGTATCGAAAAAAGAAAATTGATATCGTGTGTTTACAAGAAACATAATGTTCTATTGCTACTGAATCAAAATGGGAAAACTTAACGAGAGGGGAGGGGGGGGGGGGTTGTGGAATTAAGAAAATATCTAGAAAAAAATTATTTGATTGATGTTTGGAGAGCACGCAATCAATAAATGTTATACATTTGGCAGAGCCATTTTCAACAATAGTTCAGTTACATCATGAATGTCAGTTTTATTGGTGGAGGGAACCAGAGGTCCCGGAGAAAACCACCAACCTGCCGCAAGTCATTGACAAACTTTATCACATAATGTTGTACACCTTACCCTGATCGCACTCACAACGTCAGTGGTGATAGGCACTGATTGCATAGGTAGTTGTATATCCAACTACCATACAATCACGGCCATGACTGCTCCCCCCGCAAACTGTTAATTTGTATATAATAGTTTTTCAATTTGCTATAGAAATATTTGTTGAAAATTTTTAATTTAAATTATGATTATTACTGAGTGGTAAACTTAGTTCCCTCATAGGTTTATGCAATGGTTGTTGGAATATATACATAGATAAGAGTCAAAACTACTTGTTAAATAAAACATTAAACAATTATTGCCTTCAATGGATGTAAACATCCAGAATTGTTAACCTGATGGGGGTTGTTTTCCCGAGGGAAACAACCCCCTTGAGGGTTAACAATTCTGATGTTTACAATTCATTGAAGGCAATAACTGTTTTATTATACCGAACAACAGACCAAGGATTGGGCATTTAAATAAATACATGTATTTAAGCAAAATGTGTGTTTAATACTTTTGACAAATTTTTAACAAATGTTAAACTATTTCATTTTTTTATTAAAGTTCACAACACAACCAGTGATATAGGGCACAAACCGACCATCAGTAATATTTTCAACAGATTTAAAATGTGTGTTTTTAAAATAATTTCAAAAATTGAGCCATTATGACTAACCTTGGACATATAACCGGTCCATTATGAAAACACCCATTTCTTAATACTTTTATTAACCAGTCAATTTCAAATTTAGGTAATCTTCATTCTTTTTGAAGAAGGCAATAGTATTGACCGAAATTGTAGGCTATTATTGTTTTATCATTTTTCAATATTATTATCTAAATATTAAAATTTTGAAATATTGAAAAAAAAATTAAATTTTGATATCTTATGAAAATTTTGAATTATTGATTTTAGAATTTTTAAATTTTATGAATATTTTGAAATTTTATGAAATTTTAGAAAGAGTTTGTTTCCCTTTTGAGGCACGCAATGGGTTGTTTACCGGGAAACAATAGGGTTGTTACCCGTTTGGGTTAATTTTCACAAAACATTAAAATTGTTTCTGGTCCTGTGATTTAATTTAAGCCAATGAGAAGTTAGTGAGGTATAATAAATGCAGTTAGTTAATGTATTTAATGATGTGATATTATGTTGTATATTTTTGTATTTTTTAAGTGTTTTCAGGGAGTTGACAATTACTTATTTATGTTTTCCCTGGGCAAATGAAGTGTACGAAAACAGGGGCCCGTAAGTGTGTTTCCCTGGGCGTCTTAGATCATTGTACAGACCAGGTGTTGTTGAATAAATGATAGTGTTATATAAGAATAAGATACAAATTCAATAAAATATTATTGATGTTTTTATTAATTGTAATAAATATTATTTAAACACATAAAAAGGAATTGGACAAAGTTTTACAGATGATTGTTTTTTTTTACCCTATGTCGTATGATAAGTTGAGTAGTGTTTCTCAGAATGTTTTGAAATTTTATCAGCAGCTTACCGGTGAAGAGAGGAGGATCCCTTTCATTTTTGACGATTTTCACTTTTCCCGTTCCAGAGTTATTGGACTTGATATGACGGAAAATAGGATGTTTACCCTATGTCGTATGATAACTTGAGTAGTGTTTATCAGAATGTTTTGAATTTTTTTCATTTCTCCATTGCATTGTCTGTCCTTTCTTATTTGGCCATTGCATTGTCTGTCCTTTATCATTTGGCCATTGCATTGCCTGTCCTTTATCATTTTTCCATTGCATTTTCTGTCCTTTATCATTTGGCCATTGCATTGCCTGTCCTTTATCATTTCTCCATTGCATTGTCTGTCCTTTATCATTTGGCCATTGCATTGTCTGTCCTTTATCATTTGGCCATTGCATTGTCTGTCCTTTATCATTTGGCCATTGCATTGCCTGTCCTTTATCATTTCTCCATTGCATTGTCTGTCCTTTATCATTTGGCCATTGCATTGTCTGTCCTTTATCATTTGGCCATTGCATTGTCTGTCCTTTATCATTTGGCCATTGCATTGTCTGTCCTTTATCATTTCTCCATTGCATTGTCTGTCCTTTATCATTTGGCCATTGCATTGTCTCTCCTTTATCATTTGGCCATTGCATTGTCTGTCCTTTATCATTTGGCTATTGCATTGTCTGTCCTTCGACTTTTCTCTCAATAATCTCCTATGATTTAAACATTTGGTTTAATGTTTTGTAGATCACTGTTTGTCGTTTTGTTCATTGTATTTTCTGTCCGTCTCCCATTTACATCTTATTACCCCTTTACTATCTTCAAACGTTTCCCTCTAGAATAGTTTGTCATTGATACGTTTGGTTTCATTAGTGTGGGAAACAGGAGTACTTGGAGAACACCACCGACCTGCGGAATGTCACTGACAAACTTTATCACATAATTTTGCATCGAGTAGACCTTACCATGGGTGGAATTCAAACTCACAACGTTAGTGGCAACATGCACTGTCTGTATTCATTTGTCGTCCATTAACTTTTCACCATTGAATATTTTCCTTTGAAACCGCTTATCTAAATGATCCAAGACTTGGTAGGAAGTATCTATGGAAGGTCTTCTATAAGGATTGCCAATTTGTTTCGATCCGATAACAAACATGTAACTTGTTCTAGCCATGATATAACTGAAATATTAGTGATTTGTTATTGAACAACAATCACTCACTCACCTACACGAAAAAGATCTGTTTGAAACCTCGTTCTCAAAAGTTTGGATATGCCGTTACCATGGATACGTTATCGCACTCTGATAACTTGCTACCATGGATACGTCATCTCAAGCTATTCTATACGCTATCATAAAACTAAGTTGACTCAAACTCTATTAAGTCGTTACCATGGATACGCTATCTTAAAACTCTACACTGTAACTTTGGTATCCAGTACTCAATGGTAAGTGGTAAAATGGTTTGGTTTTTTTATGGGTATATAGCGTAATGGAATTAAGGTTAGTGTTATTATGTTTAACGCCACTTTCAACAATATTTCAGTTACACCGTGGGGGTCAATTCTATTGGTGGAGGAAAACCACCGACCTGTCGCAAGTCATTGGTAAACTTTATTACATATTGTTTTATCGAGTACACCTCGCCATAATAGTGTAAATGGTAATGTTGAACGTTTAAAGTAATGTAGCAAAATATTAAAAATATTAAACATTAGAGAAAACCGAAGGGGCAATAAAGAATGTACTGAAACTGAAACTGGCAACATTGCGTAAATTAGACACAAGACAATCTGTATCTGTATGGTACCGGAAATGAACTCAGGTAATGAGTATAACTTATCCGGGCAGTGTTTGTTGATTGCACTTTTATCTGTCTGTTATTTGAATTTCTGCTTGGTCTGCTGTTAAAGGTGATATCATCGGTTGGGATGGCCACCAGGTCATTGACAAATTTGAAGAGCAGTATAAGACGACAGACAAAACAAATATGTGTTGGACACCACTATGCGGAGGCGAGCACAAATAACGTAAACAAGACACGAGCCCTCCTACAATAAACTGGAGGTAAAGACGAACCGAACATCGTGTTTATGCGGTAAATGTAGCGGACATCACAACACTGAACTCAGAACATAATTGAAGAGAGATTTGAATTAATTTAATAGAGCAAAATGTTGAACATCAATATACGCTTCTACAAATATACTACTTCTTCTACTTTTCTACTTCTACTTCATAAGAGGCCACCTTCAACTAATTGAAGATTCTGTCAATTACGCAAACATACACCAACATGTTTGTAATTTTACTTAGCACTTTTTTATTCTTTTATAATTTATAGGAATGCATCATTTAAAAGATTTACAATTGTTTTTCTTTTTTTTAATTGTTGCTTTGTTTACTGGACTTAAAATGTGTTTACATTCATTTAATATGACTAGATTTACTGATTTCGTCAAGGTATCAATTGTTTAAACCTTTAAATGCATCAAACTATGTAGAACCAACGGAGTATAAATAAACATTTAAAAAGTGTTATTGTGAGAGGTGAATGATATCTCTTTAATAAACAAGAATATAACAAAAGTATTGTTTATGGTGATATAGTGCTTAATTCAGTCAGACATATTTTATAGTTTTTGTTAATTGTACTGCACGTTTAAACCACAAACTTATTATCTTACTCATGCAAATGTTATGTAGGGGAGGGGGTGAGAGACCGAATTGATAACGGGGTTAATTGATTTATGACCAGAAGTCGAATAAGACTTGCAGAGATTCTCTTCACAATATGTACTTCAAATGATACGATAGGCCCTTGTCACAAGCATTTGTAAAGGCTGTATACATTCTTTTATGACAAACGGAGTCCACATAACAACAGGTTCATTCGTATTTTGATCTCCCATTAAGAATGCTATGACAACATTAGAACGCAATCCATCTACCATTAAGAATGATATGATATCATTTGCACGCACATAAAATATTCCTGTGTATCAAATGCAAATTATACATTTTTCATAAATATACTTTAGTAAACGTATACAAGTCGAATGCACCATTTATACGATTATATGTACACATTAGGATTCGAACCCAAAACTTTAATGGCGACAGGCACTGATTGCACAGATAGTTGTAAATCCAACTACCATACGATCACGACCACATCTCTGTACACATTAATTTATTCATTCAAATGTTAATGGGAAAAGCATATTCTAAAAACGCATACTTACATTTAGTATATGACTAATAGTCCCGAAGGTATTACCTACCCATTAGCCTGTGATTTGGCACGGACATTGTCTATTATATATCTTTATTATATACCTTTACAGTACCTAATATATAGGTGATATTAGCTGACTTTAGCTATCCTGTTTACGTTCTATTGTTGTATTGATTTGGCACGGACATTGTCTATTATATATCTTTATTATATACCTTTACAGTACCTAATATATAGGTGATATTAGCTGACTTTAGCTATCCTGTTTACGTTCTATTGTTGTATTGATTTGGCACGGACATTGTCTATTATATATCTTTATTATAGACATTTACAGTACCTAATATATAGGTGATATTAGCTGACTTTAGCTATCCTATTTACGTTCTATTGTTGTATTGATTAGGCACGGACTTTGTCTATTATATATCTTTATTATAGACATTTACAGTACCTAATATATAGGTGATATTAGCTGACTTTATCTATCCTGTTTACGTTCTATTGTTGTATTGATTTGGCACGGACATTGTCTATTATATATCTTTATTATAGACATTTACAGTACCTAATATATAGGTGATATTAGCTGACTTGAGCTATCCTGTTTACGTTCTATTGTTGTATTGATTTGGCACGGACATTGTCTATTATATATCTTTATTACAGACAATTACAGTACCTAATATATAGGTGATATTAGCTGACTTGAGCTATCCTGTTTACGTTCTATTTTATTGATTTTGCACGAACATTGTCTATTATATATCTTTATTATAGACATTTACAGTACCTAATATATAGGTGATATTAGCTGACTTTAGCTATCCTGTTTACGTTCTATTGTTGTATTGATTTGGCACGGACATTGTCTATTATATATCTTTATTATAGACATTTACAGTACCTAATATATAGGTGATATTAGCTGACTTTAGCTATCCTGTTTACGTTCTATTGTTGTATTGATTTGGCACGGACATTGTCTATTATATATCTTTATTATAGACCTTTACAGTACCTAATATATAGGTGATATTAGCTGACTTGAGCTATCCTGTTTACGTTCTATTGTTGTATTGGTTTTGCACGGACAATGTCTATTATATATCTTTATTATAGACATTTACAGTACCTAATATATAGGTGATATTAGCTGACTTGAGCTATCCTGTTTACGTTCTATTGTTGTATTGATTTTGCACGGACATTGTCTATTATATATCTTTATTATAGACATTTACAGTTCCTAATATATAGGTGATATTAGCTGACTTTATCTATCCTGTTTACGTTCTATTGTTGTATTGATTTGGCACGGACATTGTCTATTATATATCTTTATTATAGTTAGAGTACCTAATATATAGGTGATATTAGCTGACTTTAGCTATCCTGTTTACGTTCTATTGTTGTATTGATTTGGCACGGACATTGTCTATTATATATCTTTATTATAGACCTTTACAGTACCTAATATATAGGGGATATTAGCTGACTTTAGCTATCCTGTTTACGTTCTATTGTTGTATTGATTTGGCACGGACATTGTCTATTATATATCTTTATTATAGACCTTTACAGTACCTAATATATAGGTGATATTAGCTGACTTTATCTATCCTGTTTACGTTCTATTGTTGTATTGATTTGGCACGGACATTGTCTATTATATATCTTTATTATAGACATTTACAGTACCTAATATATAGGTGATATTAGCTGACTTTAGTACCTAATATATAGGTGATATTAGCTGACTTTATCTATCCTGTTTACGTTCTATTGTTGTATTGATTTGGCACGGACATTGTCTATTATATATCTTTATTATAGACCTTTACAGTACCTAATATATAGGTGATATTAGCTGACTTTATCTATCCTGTTTACGTTCTATTGTTGTATTGATTTGGCACGGACATTGTCTATTATATATCTTTATTATAGACCTTTACAGTACCTAATATATAGGTGATATTAGTTGACTTTAGCTATCCTGTTTACGTTCTATTGTTGTATTGATTTGGCACGGACATTGTCTATTATATATCTTTATTATAGACCTTTACAGTACCTAATATATAGGTGATATTAGCTGACTTTAGCTATCCTGTTTACGTTCTATTGTTGTATTGATTTGGCACGGACATTGTCTATTATATATCTTTATTATAGACCTTTACAGTACCTAATATATAGGTGATATTAGTTGACTTTAGCTATCCTGTTTACGTTCTATTGTTGTATTGATTTGGCACGGACATTGTCTATTATATATCTTTATTATAGACCTTTACAGTACCTAATATATAGGTGATATTAGCTGACTTTATCTATCCTGTTTACGTTCTATTGTTGTATTGATTTGGCACGGACATTGTCTATTATATATCTTTATTATAGACCTTTACAGTACCTAATATATAGGTGATATTAGTTGACTTTAGCTATCCTGTTTACGTTCTATTGTTGTATTGATTTGGCACGGACATTGTCTATTATATATCTTTATTATAGACCTTTACAGTACCTAATATATAGGTGATATTAGCTGACTTTAGCTATCCTGTTTACGTTCTATTGTTGTATTGATTTGGCACGGACATTGTCTATTATATATCTTTATTATATACCTTTACAGTACCTAATATATAGGTGATATTAGCTGACTTTAGCTATCCTGTTTACATTCTATTGTTGTATTGATTTGGCACGGACATTGTCTATTATATATCTTTATTATAGACATTTACAGTACCTAATATATAGGTGATATTAGCTGACTTTAGCTATCCTGTTTACGTTCTATTGTTGTATTGATTTGGCACAGACATTGTCTATTATATATCTTTATTATAGACATTTATAGTACCTAATATATAGGTGATATTAGCTGACTTTAGCTATCCTGTTTACGTTCTATTGTTGTATTGATTTGGCACGGACATTGTCTATTATATATCTTTATTATAGACCTTTACAGTACCTAATATATAGGTGATATTAGCTGACTTTATCTATCCTGTTTACGTTCTATTGTTGTATTGATTTGGCACGGACATTGTCTATTATATATCTTTATTATAGACATTTACAGTACCTAATATATAGGTGATATTAGCTGACTTTATCTATCCTGTTTACATTCTATTGTTGTATTGATTTGGCACAGATATTGTCTATTATATATCTTTATTATAGACATTTACAGTACCTAATATATAGGTGATATTAGCTGACTTTAGTTATCCTGTTTACGTTCTATTGTTGTATTGATTTGGCACGGACATTGTCTATTATATATCTTTATTATAGACATTTACAGTACCTAATATATAGGTGATATTAGCTGACTTTATCTATCCTGTTTACATTCTATTGTTGTATTGATTTGGCACAGATATTGTCTATTATATATCTTTATTATAGACATTTACAGTACCTAATATATAGGTGATATTAGCTGACTTTAGTTATCCTGTTTACGTTCTATTGTTGTATTGCTCTCAAACACTTACATTATTTGGCTTTCCAATATTTTGATATTGAGCGTCACCCGATGAAGATTATTCCATAAAGACATCGGGCGCAGTAAATTTGATATCTTCGTTTGTATTACTATCACTTGATCAATACCACTGTTGGTGAACTATTAGTTCCGAAAGTATCATCATCTCAGTAGTCAATAGTCAGTAGTCAGCACGGCAATGGTGTATGTAATGTCCGCTACGATTTCCGCATAAAATTGATGTTCGGTTCGTCTAGATCTTTATCTCCAGTTGTTTTAGGAGTCTTATTTACGTTATTTATGTTTGCTTGCGCATAGTGGTGTACAACACATAATATGTTGTGTCTTTTGCTTTGCTCGTCTTCGTCTTGTGTCTTATGTACCAAATGTTGCCAGTTTCTCTGGATCGTCCATTCTTTAGTGTCCCTTCGGTTTTCTCTAATGTTTATTTTTAATAGTTGGCTACGGTACTATAAACGTTTAACATTACCATTTCAGCCACATAAAAACTCGGAAAAACTCGATTAAGCACTATACAATAAAGTTGCCACGGTGTAACTGAAATATTGTTGAAAGTGGCGTTAATCACCATAATCCTAACCCTAGCCCTATTACACTATATACCATTACACACAAACTATTCACACCGCTTTCTCTTGAGTACTGGATAGAAAAGTTACACAGGTGTCATGCAAACAACGTTAGATCACTGGAGCTGGCAATTGTTCTATCAAGCCTCGTTCTAAGCTTTTAGGGCCCGGGTGGCTCAATGAATTAGGTAGTTAAATTACCTAACAAGTCATACAAGCCTATCACCAATACGGCGTGGGTTCGCGCCCGGCTTTGTAAATGACAAAAAGGTGTATTCGACTCGCAGTCGCAAGTGATAAAGTTTACCAGTTGCTTGCTCATATGGTCGGTGGTTCTCTCCGCGGAACTCCAGCTTCTTCCACTACTAAAACTGGTCGCCATGATATAGCTGAAATATTGCTGAAAGTGCCGTTAAAACACCAAAAATCAAAATTAATCTAAACATTTAAGCTATATCCATGCTGGTCTCTAACCTGGTCACCAGAGATATCAGGATACCTTTTACTTTTTCAGAAGTGGAGTTAAACAAAAGTGATATATAATAATAAAAAACTAAAAAAAAAACTCCCACGATATGTCGGAGACTTTTATGTTCTATATCTTATTACCTTTGTAACAACATTAAAACATTTCATTTCTCTACCTTATATAGATTTACAGTCAAATCAGCCGCAGGTGAAATCGTCCACAATCAAATCGGCCCCAAGTCAAAACGGCCTCAAAATGTAAGTCAAATCGGCCACATATTTCAAATCGAATAAAAACAAATATGTACACATGTATTAATATGAATTAATATTCTTGGATATAAAACAGTAATGCATAATTTTATTTTTATTGATGAACGGGTTCTTTTTGATAGATCAAAGAAACTAATAAATGATTCATTTATCATATAATTAATTAAGTGATTAGTAATTTACATCAAACGTGATTGACGACAATTATATAATATAAGTGCTAAGCTCCCTAGTGACCCACTATGATTATTTGGACGGTCAGTAAATTGTTGGAACCCTTCAACTATTTACTTACCGTCTAAATAATCATAGTTGGTCACGGGAGCTTAGAACATTTTTGTACGATGTTGCTGATCTCTAACTTGAAACAGCAACTAAAATTTGTCCACGAACTATGTTTGACGGACTTTCTTGGAAGTTCTAAGGCTAAATACGTAATGGTCACTAGACAAAATTAAGCACCGCCCACTGACCTTCTGTGATTTTCCGTCTGCATCGTTCCGTAACTGCACGTTTATATATCGTTTGCATCGTTATTTTTATTAATGGAATTTTCCACTGGCCAGTAAAACGTATTAATCTTATTCTCTAGATTTCCATATATGGCTCTCCTTTCTATCGTTATTTTTAGGAATGATTTTATCCAATCATAGGTCGTCAAATAAATCCAACATCGTACAATAATCTTTGTATTGATAAGGAACATTCTTTGATGATTATTCTCTTTTGTCTATTAACGACACTAAATTCCATTGAATAAAAAACTTTAGATATGAGAAACGGGCGTAATTTGAGTGTTGTACTCTTCACTATTTATCCATACTATATTCAATAAGTGCGAAAATATAAGTTGGTCGACATGTACGGGAAGCGTGTCTGTTTCCAGCCGGTTTCTATGTCCATCTTAGTTTTCAGTGTTGTAAGTCTTTTAAGACTTACCGCTTGGTTTTTTTAAAGAAAAAAACCACTCGCAGCATCATCCGGGTTTTTACTGTCAGACGCTTCATAGACGTTTCGTATCAGTACTTTGCATCCTAGCTCGGACCTACACGTATCGACATCGGCATGGCAATTTTGGCTTTTATATTGTATGCTACACCCGTCGGTGAATTCTTGCATAAACTGAACATCCGCAAATATTGACTTCAAATAATTAGACATTTCTTCTCCTGGAAATATTACATCATATCAGATCCAGTTTCAAACTGCTTCATATCGTCTGTAATTAACAATTTTTAATTTATCTTTTTGTTTAATGACCAATCATTATTTCTACATTTATACGGCAATCAAGCAATTATTTCTTCATCTCGTATAATTTTATTTAAATTTTCAATTTTTGTGAAGGTATAATCATAATATGGCTAAATTTAGAGCTTTTAACAGGTCAGAGGAAATTCTCTAATAATGTATAATTCGTGCGTCATATAAAGCATCTGTATTTTTGAAAGACATACGAAAACAGACGCGGCGCTTTTATGCGTTAGTTCACACCTGTAAAAAATAGGTACTTCATACACGACTGTTCGTACTTTTATGCGGTAAAATATCAGACGTAACTATTTTTCGTTTTATAATTATTATGTTTAACTTGAAGAAACTTACCACTACTTACAATCTTACAGTAGCAAGTGAATTCACAATTTTGCAAAATATCCTCTTTTTCTTTAACACGGCGTATTTTTTCATATGACTTCATAAAGAAAAGATGACATAAAATTGTTATGTAAGAGTCTAAGCTACTGACCAGTACATTCACATGACCACTTCAATATTATACGATTTGATCTTGGGCCGATTTGTCCTGTTACCCCTTACATAGTACCCTTCCACATGCACAGCTAACATTTAGACTTGAAAAAGTAATGAAGCTTTGTTATTCAAAGACGAACGGAAAACAGAGATATCCGTATCTTGTTATTGGCAGAGATAAGTCCTATCTTGTCAAAAGCCAATCAAATTATAATGACAAATATAAACAGAACGAGATTATTCAAATTCCAGAGTAGTGGGCTTGTATTTTAAAACAATTGACATTCCTATGGATAAATATTGTGCTCCTCTATTCATTGCGTCTACACTTCTACACATTTATAAGGCAGTATTCCCTCGTGGACTTTTCAAGATAAAGATAGAAGATCATCCAACACCTTTAATTCTCGATGATCTGTCACTGAACAATTCGGTGATTTTCTACATATCATCTACCCAAATGAACTCGATATAAAGGATAATCCAAAATCTGTTTCTTTCCTTGACATCAGCAATAGAGGAAAATTTAAAACAAAACTATGCGACAAACGTGATGGCTTCACTTTTCTAAAAGTCGACTCCCCATTCATCAGAAGCAATATGTTAGCAGCATCTGTGTATATAGTTTACATTTCACAACTCGTACACGTGTACGCTATATTAGGACATGTCCCCAGTGCAGAGACTTTATGGAAAGAGCTCAGATGCTGACACACAGGCTATTATAACAAGCCTACCTTGTTCTTAGGTGGAAATCATTGTAGCAAATTTTCTGCGGTTGACATCTCTCAAATTATAAATTCTTTCCATGTTTATGCATTTGTTTTTCTTTCCAGAATCACGAACAAGACTTTAACCAAACTTGGGTTTTGGTGGGTCCCTGTTGCTCGTCTTTTCAGTTTTCTGTGTTTTGTTTTTCTTTGACCATTGTATTGTGTGTCCAATGTTTCCTGTGTCTATGAATTGTCCATTCTGTTGTTTTCTCCGTTTTATTTTTATTAACTACACCAGTGAGTGGGTGATTGCTGATTATCGCCATATCAGCAATTTAAACTATACTATTGCGAAAACAAGCTACATTCGATGAGATGGTATTGATGTTCACTTTGTGTATTATATCAACACGATTAGCTGATTCTTTAGGCATGTCGCTCCACTCAGACATATTATCCCGATTCAGAGCCAACCAGTTATTGAATTTTGAACAAGAAATACCCAGTAATACTGCTTTCTATTCCAAGCTTAACTTATGCTTGTAAGAGTTCTAATATTCATTCTGCGTGTTATTCACATTTGGTGTAAAGTTAATATATACCTACATGTAAAAATGGACAGTGAGGTTCGGTTAAGAACAAAACCTTACGACAAAAGAGATTATTTTTATTTTTCTATTGTGAACTTGATATTTATATATGTAGTAACCTTCGATCAAGTAGTACCTGTATGTGAAGAATATATCACTCATTTAATACGGTGATCCAGAGCTTATGGTTTCTACTAGGAAGCTACTGACACAAGGGTACCTATCAATATGCTAAAGTCATCAGTTCGATCATTTTAGTCGTCACCATAACTTGGTTAAACATTACGGAATACTTTCCACAAATCACCACGCATATGTTCTGTTTGACGTAATCACAATCCGGTCACTAATTTGTTGTGTAAACACATGTATCTATACCAATAGAGTGAGTGACTGTTGTGTAAACACTTGTATATATACCAATAGAGTGAGTGATTGTTGTGTAAACACATGTATCTATACCAATAGAGTGAGTGATTATTGTGTAAACACATGTATCTATATCAATAGAGTGAGTGATTGTTGTGTAAACACATGTATCTATACCAATAGAGTGAGTGATTGTTGTGTAAACACATGTATCTATACCAATAGAGTGAGTGACTGTTGTGTAAACACATGTATCTATACCAATAGAGTAAGTGATTGTTGTGTAAACACATGTATCTATACCAATAGAGTGAGTGATTGTTGTGTAAACACATGTATCTATACCAATAGAGTGAGTGATTTTTGTGTAAACACATGTATCTATACCAATAGAGTGAGTGATTGTTGTGTAAACACATGTATCTATACCAATAGAGTGAGTGATTGTTGTGTAAACACATGTATCTATACCAATAGAGTAAGTAATTGTTGTGTAAACACATGTATATATACCAATAGAGTGAGTGATTGTTGTGTAAGCACATGTATCTATACCAATAGAGTGAGTGACTGTTGTGTAAACACATGTATCTATACCAATAGAGTGAGTGATTGTTGTGTAAACACATGTATCTATACCAATAGAGTGAGTGACTGTTGTGTAAACACATGTATCTATACCAATAGTGTGAGTGACTGTTGTGTAAACACATGTATCTATACCAATAGAGTGAGTGATTGTTGTGTAAACACATGTATCTATACCAATAGAGTGAGTGATTGTTGTGTAAACACATGTATCTATACCAATAGAGTGAGTGATTGTTGTGTAAACACATGTATATATACCAATAGAGTGAGTGATTGTTGTGTAAACACATGTATATATACCAATAGAGTGAGTGACTGTTGTGTAAACACATGTATCTATACCAATAGTGTGAGTAATTGTTGTGTAAACACATGTATCTATACCAATAGAGTGAGTGATTGTTGTGTAAACACATGTATCTATACCAATAGAGTAAGTGATTGTTGTGTAAACACATGTATCTATACCAATAGAGTGAGTGATTGTTGTGTAAACACATGTATCTATACCAATAGAGTGAGTGATTGTTGTGTAAACACATGTATCTATACCAATAGAGTGATAGATTATTGTGTAAACACATGTATCTATACCAATAGAGTGAGTGATTGTTGTGTAAACACATGTATCTATACCAATAGAGTGAGTGATTGTTGTGTAAGCACATGTATCTATACCAATAGAGTGATAGATTGTTGTGTAAACACATGTATCTATACCAATAGAGTGAGTGATTGTTGTGTAAACACATGTATATATACCAATAGAGTGAGTAATTGTTGTGTAAACACATGTATCTATACCAATAGAGTAAGTGATTGTTGTGTAAACACATGTATCTATACCAATAGAGTAAGTGATTGTTGTGTAAACACATGTATCTATACCAATAGAGTGAGTGATTGTTGTGTAAACACATGTATCTATACCAATAGAGTGAGTGATTGTTGTGTAAACACATGTATATATACCAGTAGAGTGAGTGATTGTTGTGTAAACACATGTATCTATACCAATAGAGTGAGTGATTGTTGTGTAAACACATGTATCTATACCAATAGAGTGAGTGATTATTGTGTAAACACATGTATCTATACCAATAGAGTGAGTGATTGTTGTGTAAACACATGTATATATACCAATAGAGTGAGTGACTGTTGCGTAAACACATGTATCTATACCAATAGAGTGAGTGATTGTTGTGTAAACACATGTATCTATACCAATAGAGTAAGTGATTGTTGTGTAAACACATGTATCTATACCAATAGAGTGAGTGATTGTTGTGTAAACACATGTATATATACCAATAGAGTGAGTGATTGTTGTGTAAACACATGTATCTATACCAATAGAGTGAGTGATTGTTGTGTAAACACATGTATATATACCAATAGAGTGAGTGATTGTTGTGTAAACACATGTATATATACCAATAGAGTGAGTGACTGTTGTGTAAACACATGTATATATACCAATAGAGTGAGTGATTGTTGTGTAAACACATGTATCTATACCAATAGAGTGAGTGATTGTTGTGTAAACACATGTATCTATACCAATAGAGTGAGTGATTGTTGTGTAAACACATGTATCTATACCAATAGAGTGAGTGATTGTTGTGTAAACACATGTATATATACCAATGGAGTGAGTGATTGTTGTGTAAACACATGTATCTATACCAATAGAGTGAGTGATTGTTGTGTAAACACATGTATATATACCATTAGAGTGATTGACTGTTGTGTAAACACATGTATCTATACCAATAGAGTGAGTGATTGTTGTGTAAACACATGTATCTATACCAATAGTGTGAGTAATTGTTGTGTAAACACATGTATCTATACCAATAGAGTGAGTGATTGTTGTGTAAACACATGTATCTATACCAATAGAGTGAGTGACTGTTGTGTAAACACATGCATCTATACCAATAGAGTGAGTGATTGTTGTGTAAACACATGTATCTATACCAATAGAGTGAGTGATTGTTGTGTAAACACATGTATCTATACCAATAGAGTGAGTGATTGTTGTGTAAACACATGTATCTATACCAATAGAGTGAGTGATTGTTGTGTAAACACATGTATCTATACCAATAGAGTGAGTGATTGTTGTGTAAACACATGTATCTATACCAATAGAGTGAGTGATTGTTGTGTAAACACATGTATATATACCAATAGAGTGAGTGATTGTTGTGTAAACACATGTATCTATACCAATAGAGTGAGTGATTGTTGTGTAAACACATGTATCTATACCAATAGAGTGAGTGATTGTTGTGTAACCACATGTATATATACCAATAGAGTGAGTGACTGTTGTGTAAACACATGTATCTATACCAATAGAGTGAGTGACTGTTGTGTAAACACATGTATCTATACCAATAGAGTGAGTGATTGTTGTGTAAACACATGTATCTATACCAATAGAGTGAGTGATTGTTGTGTAAACACATGTATCTATACCTATAGAGTGAGTGATTGTTGTGTAAACACATGTATCTATACCAATAGAGTGAGTGATTGTTGTGTAAACACATGTATCTATACCAATAGAGTGAGTGATTGTTGTGTAAACACACGTATCTATACCAATAGAGTGAGTGATTGTTGTGTAAACACATGTATCTATACCAATAGAGTGAGTGATTGTTGTGTAAACACATGTATCTATACCAATAGAGTGAGTGATTGTTGTGTAAACACATGTATCTATACCAATAGAGTGAGTGATTGTTGTGTAAACACATGTATCTATACCAATAGAGTGAGTGATTGTTGTGTAAACACATGTATCTATACCAATAGAGTGAGTGATTGTTGTGTAAACACATGTATCTATACCAATAGAGTGAGTGATTGTTGTGTAAACACATGTATCTATACCAATAGAGTGAGTGACTGTTGTGTAAACACATGTATCTATACCAATAGTGTGAGTGACTGTTGTGTAAACACATGTATCTATACCAATAGTGTGAGTGATTGTTGTGTAAACACATGTATCTATACCAATAGAGTGAGTGATTGTTGTGTAAACACATGTATCTATACCAATAGAGTAAGTGATTGTTGTGTAAACACATGTATATATACCAATAGAGTGAGTGATTATTGTGTAAACACATGTATATATACCAATAGAGTGAGTGACTGTTGTGTAAACACATGTATCTATACCAATAGTGTGAGTAATTGTTGTGTAAACACATGTATCTATACCAATAGAGTGAGTGATTGTTGTGTAAACACATGTATCTATACCAATAGAGTAAGTGATTGTTGTGTAAACACATGTATCTATACCAATAGAGTGAGTGCTTGTTGTGTAAACACATGTATCTATACCAATAGAGTGAGTGATTGTTGTGTAAACACATGTATCTATACCAATAGAGTGATAGATTGTTGTGTAAACACATGTATCTATACCAATAGAGTGAGTGATTGTTGTGTAAACACATGTATCTATACCAATAGAGTGAGTGATTGTTGTGTAAGCACATGTATCTATACCAATAGAGTGATAGATTGTTGTGTAAACACATGTATCTATACCAATATAGTGAGTGATTGTTGTGTAAACACATGTATATATACCAATAGAGTGAGTGATTGTTGTGTAAACACATGTATCTATACCAATAGAGTGAGTGATTGTTGTGTAAACACATGTATCTATACCAATAGAGTGAGTGATTATTGTGTAAACACATGTATCTATACCAATAGAGAGAGTGATTGTTGTGTAAACACATGTATCTATACCAATAGAGTGAGTGATTGTTGTGTAAACACATGTATATATACCAATAGAGTGAGTGACTGTTGCGTAAACACATGTATCTATACCAATAGAGTGAGTGATTGTTGTGTAAACACATGTATCTATACCAATAGTGTGAGTAATTGTTGTGTAAACACATGTATCTATACCAATAGAGTGAGTGATTGTTGTGTAAACACATGTATCTATACCAATAGAGTGAGTGATTGTTGTGTAAACACATGTATCTATACCAATAGAGTGAGTGATTGTTGTGTAAACACATGTATATATACCAATGGAGTGAGTGATTGTTGTGTAAACACATGTATCTATACCAATAGAGTGAGTGATTGTTGTGTAAACACATGTATCTATACCAATAGAGTGAGTGATTGTTGTGTAAACACATGTATATATACCAATAGAGTGATTGACTGTTGTGTAAACACATGTATCTATACCAATAGAGTGAGTGATTGTTGTGTAAACACATGTATCTATACCAATAGTGTGAGTAATTGTTGTGTAAACACATGTATCTATACCAATAGAGTGAGTGACTGTTGTGTAAACACATGCATCTATACCAATAGAGTGAGTGATTGTTGTGTAAACACATGTATATATACCAATGGAGTGAGTGATTGTTGTGTAAACACATGTATCTATACCAATAGAGTGAGTGATTGTTGTGTAAACACATGTATCTATACCAATAGAGTGAGTGATTGTTGTGTAAACACATGTATCTATACCAATAGAGTGAGTGATTGTTGTGTAAACACATGTATCTATACCAATAGAGTGAGTGACTGTTGTGTAAACACATGCATCTATACCAATAGAGTGAGTGACTGTTGTGTAAACACATGCATCTATACCAATGGAGTGAGTGATTGTTGTGTAAACACATGTATCTATACCAATAGAGTGAGTGATTGTTGTGTAAACACATGTATCTATACCAATAGAGTGAGTGATTGTTGTGTAAACACATGTATCTATACCAATAGAGTGAGTGATTGTTGTGTAAACACATGTATCTATACCAATAGAGTGAGTGATTGTTGTGTAAACACATGTATCATTACCAATAGAGTGAGTGATTGTTGTGTAAACACATGTATATATACCAATAGAGTGAGTGATTGTTGTGTAAACACATGTATCTATACCAATAGAGTGAGTGATTGTTGTGTAAACACATGTATCTATACCAATAGAGTGAGTGATTGTTGTGTAACCACATGTATATATACCAATAGAGTGAGTGACTGTTGTGTAAACACATGTATCTATACCAATAGAGTGAGTGACTGTTGTGTAAACACATGTATCTATACCAATAGAGTAAGTGATTGTTGTGTAAACACATGTATCTATACCAATAGAGTGAGTGATTGTTGTGTAAACACATGTATCTATACCAATAGAGTGAGTGATTGTTGTGTAAACACATGTATCTATACCAATAGAGTGAGTGATTGTTGTGTAAACACATGTATCTATACCAATAGAGTGAGTGATTGTTGTGTAAACACATGTATCTATACCAATAGAGTGAGTGATTGTTGTGTAAACACATGTATATATACCAATAGAGTGAGTGACTGTTGTGTAAACACATGTATATATACCAATAGTGTGAGTAATTGTTGTGTAAACACATGTATCTATACCAATAGAGTGAGTGATTGTTGTGTAAACACATGTATCTATACCAATAGAGTAAGTGATTGTTGTGTAAACACATGTATCTATACCAATAGAGTGAGTGATTGTTGTGTAAACACATGTATCTATACCAATAGAGTGAGTGATTGTTGTGTAAACACATGTATCTATACCAATAGAGTGATAGATTGTTGTGTAAACACATGTATCTATACCAATAGAGTGAGTGATTGTTGTGTAAACACATGTATCTATACCAAACTACACAGAACACTAAACATTGAGCAACACAAACCACACTGAAAACAAACAATGATCTATAGAACACTAATCATTGAGCAATACAAATCACACTGAAAACAAACAATGATCTACACAACACTACACAGAACACTAAACATTGAGCAACACAAACCACACTAAAAACAAACAATGATCTACACAACACTACACAGAACACTAAACATTGAGCAACACAAACCCCACTGAAAACAAACAATGATCTACAGAACAGAACACTAAACATTGAGCAACACAAACCACACTAAAAACAAACAATGATCTACACAACACTACACAGAACACTAAACATTGAGCAACACAAACCACACTAAAAACAAACCATGATCTACACAACACTACACAGAACACTAAACATTGAGCAACACAAACCCCACTGAAAACAAACAATTATCTACACAACACTACATCGAAAACTAAACACTGAGCAACACAAACCACACTGCAATCAAACCATGATCTACACAACACTACACAGAACACTAAACATTGAGCAACACAAACCACACTGAAAACAAACAATGATCTACAGAACAGAACACTAAACATTGAGCAACACAACCCACACTAAAAACAAACAATGATCTACACAACACTACACAGAACACTAAACATTGAGCAACACAAACCACACTGAAAACAAACAATGATCTACAGAACAGAACACTAAACATTGAGCAACACAAACCACACTAAAAACAAACAATGATCTACACAACACTACACAGAACACTAAACATTGAGCAACACAAACCACACTGAAAACAAACAATGATCTACACAACACTACATAGAACACTAAACATTGAGCAACACAAACCACACTGAAAACAAACAATGATCTACAGAACAGAACACTAAACATTGAGTAACACAAACCACACTGAAAACAAACAATGATCTACACAACACTACACAGAACACTAAACATTGAGCAACACAAACCACACTGAAAACAATCAATGATCTACAGAACAGAACACTAAACATTGAGCAACACAAACCACACTAAAACCAAACAATGATCTACACAACACTACACAGAACACTAAACATTGAGTAACACAAACCACACTGAAAACAAACAATGATCTACACAACACTACACAGAACACTAAACATTGAGCAACACAAACCACACTGAAAACAAACAATGATCTACAGAACACTAAACATTGAGCAACACAAATCACACTGAAAACAAACAATGATCTACACAACACTACACAGAACACTAAACATTGAGCAACACAAACCCCACTGAAAACAAACAATGATCTACACAACACTACACAGAACACTAAACATTGAGCAACACAAACCCCACAGAAAACAAACCATGATCTACACAACACTACACAGAACACTAAACAGTGAGCAACACAAACCACACTGAAAACAAACAATGATCTACACAACACTACACAGAACACTAAACATTGAACAACACAAACCACACTAAAAACAATGATCTACACAACACTACACAGAACACTAAACATTGAACAA
This sequence comes from Bathymodiolus brooksi, assembly GCA_963680875.1. Lineage (NCBI taxonomy): Eukaryota > Metazoa > Mollusca > Bivalvia > Mytilida > Modiolidae > Bathymodiolus > Bathymodiolus brooksi. The sequence goes on along the minus strand of OY804590.1, from coordinate 3,046,054 downwards.
CACAAACCACACTGAAAACAAACCATGATCTACACAACACTACACAGAACACTAAACATTGAGCAACACAAACCACACTGAAAACAAACAATGATCTACAGAACACTAAACATTGAGCAACACAAATCACACTGAAAACAAACAATGATCTACACAACACTCCACAGAACACTAAACATTGAGCAACACAAACCCCACTGAAAACAAACAATGATCTACACAACACTACACAGAACACTAAACATTGAGCAACACAAACCCCACAGAAAACAAACCATGATCTACACAACACTACACAGAACACTAAACAGTGAGCAACACAAACCACACTGAAAACAAACAATGATCTGCACAACACTACACAGAACACTAAACATTGAGCAACACAAACCACACTAAAAACAATGATCTACACAACACTACACAGAACACTAAACATTGAGCAACACAAACCACACTGAAAACAAACCATGATCTACACAACACTACACAGAACACTAAACATTGAGCAACAAAAACCACACTGAAAACAAACAATGATCTACAGAACAGAACACTAAACATTGAACAACACAAACCACACTGAAAACAAACAATGATCTACAGAACAGAACACTAAACATTGAGCAACACAAACTACACTGAAAACAAACAATGATCTACACAACACTACACAGAACACTAAACATTGAGCAACACAAACCACACTGAAAACAAACAATGATCTACAGAACAGAACACTAAACATTGAGCTGCACAAACTACACTGAAAACAAACAATGATCTACACAACACTACACAGAACACTAAACATTGAGCAACACAAACCACACTGAAAATAAACAAAGATCTACACAACACTACACAGAACACTAAACATTGAGCAACACAAACCACACTGAAAACAAACAATGATCTACACAACACTACACAGAACACTAAACATTGAGCAACACAAACCACACTAAAAACAAACAATGATCTACACAACACTACACAGAATACTAAACATTGAGCAACACAAACCATACTGAAAACAAACAATGATCTACACAACACTACACAGAACACTAAACATTGAGCAACACAAAACCCACTGAAAACAAACAATGATCTACAGAACAGAACACTAAACATTGAGCAACACAAACTACACTGAAAACAAACAATGATCTACACAACACTACACAGAACACTAAACATTGAGCAACACAAACCACACTGAAAATAAACAATGATCTACACAACACTACACAGAACACTAAACATTGAGCAACACAAACCACACTGAAAACAAACAATGATCTACACAACACTACACAGAACACTAAACATTGAGCAACACAAACCACACTGAAAACAAACAATGATCTACACAACACTACACAGAACACTAAACATTGAGCAACACAAACCACACTGAAAACAAACAATGATCTACAGAACAGAACACTAAACATTGAGCAACACAAACCACACTAAAAACAAACAATGATCTACACAACACTACACAGAACACTAAACATTGAGCAACACAAACCACACTGAAAACAAACAATGATCTACACAACATTAAACATTGAGCAACACAAACCACACTGAAAACAAACCATGATCTACACAACACTACACAGAACACTAAACATTGAGCAACACAAACCCCACTGAAAACAAACAATGATCTACACAACAGAACACTAAACATTGAGCAACACAAACCACACTAAAAACAAACAATGATCTACACAACACTACACAGAACACTAAACATTGAGCAACACAAACCCCACTGAAAACAAACAATGATCTACAGAACAGAACACTAAACATTGAGCAACACAAACTACACTGAAAACAAACAATGATCTACACAACACTACACAGAACACTAAACATTGAGCAACACAAACCACACTGAAAACAAACAATGATCTACAGAACATAACACTAAACATTGAGCAACACAAACCACACTAAAACAAACAATGATCTACACAACACTACACAGAACACTAAACATTGAGCAACACAAACCACACTGAAAACAAACAATGATCTACAGAACAGAACACTAAACATTGAGCAACACAAATCACACTGAAAACAAACAATGATCTACACAACACTACACAGAACACTAAACATTGAGCAACACAAACCACACTGAAAACAAACAATGATCTACAGAACAGAACACTAAACATTGAGCAACACAAACCACACTAAAAACAAACAATGATCTACACAACACTACACAGAACACTAAACATTGAGCAACACAAACCACACTGAAAACAAACAATGATCTACACAACACTACACAGAACACTAAACATTGAACAACACAAACCACACTAAAAACAATGATCTACACAACACTACACAGAACACTAAACATTGAGCAACACAAACCACACTGAAAACAAACCATGATCTACACAACACTACACAGAACACTAAACATTGAGCAACACAAACCACACTGAAAACAAACAATGATCTACAGAACACTAAACATTGAGCAACACAAATCACACTGAAAACAAACAATGATCTACACAACACTCCACAGAACACTAAACATTGAGCAACACAAACCCCACTGAAAACAAACAATGATCTACACAACACTACACAGAACACTAAACATTGAGCAACACAAACCCCACAGAAAACAAACCATGATCTACACAACACTACACAGAACACTAAACATTGAGCAACACAAACCACACTAAAAACAATGATCTACACAACACTACACAGAACACTAAACATTGAGCAACACAAACCACACTGAAAACAAACCATGATCTACACAACACTACACAGAACACTAAACATTGAGCAACAAAAACCACACTGAAAACAAACAATGATCTACAGAACAGAACACTAAACATTGAGCAACACAAACCACACTGAAAACAAACAATGATCTACAGAACAGAACACTAAACATTGAGCAACACAAACTACACTGAAAACAAACAATGATCTACACAACACTACACAGAACACTAAACATTGAGCAACACAAACCACACTGAAAACAAACAATGATCTACAGAACATAACACTAAACATTGAGCAACACAAACCACACTAAAACAAACAATGATCTACACAACACTACACAGAACACTAAACATTGAGCAACACAAACCACACTGAAAACAAACAATGATCTACAGAACAGAACACTAAACATTGAGCAACACAAATCACACTGAAAACAAACAATGATCTACACAACACTACACAGAACACTAAACATTGAGCAACACAAACCACACTGAAAACAAACAATGATCTACAGAACAGAACACTAAACATTGAGCAACACAAACCACACTAAAAACAAACAATGATCTACACAACACTACACAGAACACTAAACATTGAGCAACACAAACCACACTGAAAACAAACAATGATCTACACAACACTACACAGAACACTAAACATTGAACAACACAAACCACACTAAAAACAATGATCTACACAACACTACACAGAACACTAAACATTGAGCAACACAAACCACACTGAAAACAAACCATGATCTACACAACACTACACAGAACACTAAACATTGAGCAACACAAACCACACTGAAAACAAACAATGATCTACAGAACACTAAACATTGAGCAACACAAATCACACTGAAAACAAACAATGATCTACACAACACTCCACAGAACACTAAACATTGAGCAACACAAACCCCACTGAAAACAAACAATGATCTACACAACACTACACAGAACACTAAACATTGAGCAACACAAACCCCACAGAAAACAAACCATGATCTACACAACACTACACAGAACACTAAACATTGAGCAACACAAACCACACTAAAAACAATGATCTACACAACACTACACAGAACACTAAACATTGAGCAACACAAACCACACTGAAAATAAACCATGATCTACACAACACTACACAGAACACTAAACATTGAGCAACAAAAACCACACTGAAAACAAACAATGATCTACAGAACAGAACACTAAACATTGAGCAACACAAACCACACTGAAAACAAACAATGATCTACAGAACAGAATACTAAACATTGAGCAACACAAACTACACTGAAAACAAACAATGATCTACACAACACTACACAGAACACTAAACATTGAGCAACACAAACCACACTGAAAACAAACAATGATCTACAGAACAGAACACTAAACATTGAGCTGCACAAACTACACTGAAAACAAACAATGATCTACACAACACTACACAGAACACTAAACATTGAGCAACACAAACCACACTGAAAATAAACAAAGATCTACACAACACTACACAGAACACTAAACATTGAGCAACACAAACCACACTGAAAACAAACAATGATCTACACAACACTACACAGAACACTAAACATTGAGCAACACAAACCACACTAAAAACAAACAATGATCTACACAACACTACACAGAATACTAAACATTGAGCAACACAAACCATACTGAAAACAAACAATGATCTACACAACACTACACAGAACACTAAACATTGAGCAACACAAAACCCACTGAAAACAAATAATGATCTACAGAACAGAACACTAAACATTGAGCAACACAAACTACACTGAAAACAAACAATGATCTACACAACACTACACAGAACACTAAACATTGAGCAACACAAACCACACTGAAAATAAACAATGATCTACACAACACTACACAGAACACTAAACATTGAGCAACACAAACCACACTGAAAACAAACAATGATCTACACAACACTACACAGAACACTAAACATTGAGCAACACAAACCACACTAAAAACAAACAATGATCTACACAACACTACACAGTACACTAAACATTGAGCAACACAAACCACACTGAAAACAAACAATGATCTACAGAATAGAACACTAAACATTGAGCAACACAAACCACACTAAAAACAAGCAATGATCTACACAACACTACACAGAACACTAAACATTGAGCAACACAAACCACACTGAAAACAAACAATGATCTACACAACACTACATAGAACACTAAACATTGAGCAACACAAACCACACTGAAAACAAACAATGATCTACAGAACAGAACACTAAACATTGAGTAACACAAACCACACTGAAAACAAACAATGATCTACACAACACTACACAGAACACTAAACATTGAGCAACACAAACCACACTGAAAACAATCAATGATCTACAGAACAGAACACTAAACATTGAGCAACACAAACCACACTAAAACCAAACAATGATCTACACAACACTACACAGAACACTAAACATTGAGTAACACAAACCACACTGAAAACAAACAATGATCTACACAACACTACACAGAACACTAAACATTGAGCAACACAAACCACACTGAAAACAAACAATGATCTACAGAACACTAAACATTGAGCAACACAAATCACACTGAAAACAAACAATGATCTACACAACACTACACAGAACACTAAACATTGAGCAACACAAACCCCACTGAAAACAAACAATGATCTACACAACACTACACAGAACACTAAACATTGAGCAACACAAACCCCACAGAAAACAAACCATGATCTACACAACACTACACAGAACACTAAACAGTGAGCAACACAAACCACACTGAATACAAACAATGATCTACACAACACTACACAGAACACTAAACATTGAACAACACAAACCACACTAAAAACAATGATCTACACAACACTACACAGAACACTAAACATTGAGCAACACAAACCACACTGAAAACAAACCATGATCTACACAACACTACACAGAACACTAAACATTGAGCAACACAAACCACACTGAAAACAAACAATGATCTACAGAACACTAAACATTGAGCAACACAAATCACACTGAAAACAAACAATGATCTACACAACACTCCACAGAACACTAAACATTGAGCAACACAAACCCCACTGAAAACAAACAATGAATTACACAACACTACACAGAACACTAAACATTGAGCAACACAAACCCCACAGAAAACAAACCATGATCTACACAACACTACACAGAACACTAAACAGTGAGCAACACAAACCACACTGAAAACAAACAATGATCTGCACAACACTACACAGAACACTAAACATTGAGCAACACAAACCACACTAAAAACAATGATCTACACAACACTACACAGAACACTAAACATTGAGCAACACAAACCACACTGAAAACAAACCATGATCTACACAACACTACACAGAACACTAAACATTGAGCAACAAAAACCACACTGAAAACAAACAATGATCTACAGAACAGAACACTAAACATTGAGCAACACAAACCACACTGAAAACAAACAATGATCTACAGAACAGAACACTAAACATTGAGCAACACAAACTACACTGAAAACAAACAATGATCTACACAACACTACACAGAACACTAAACATTGAGCAACACAAACCACACTGAAAACAAACAATGATCTACAGAACAGAACACTAAACATTGAGCTGCACAAACTACACTGAAAACAAACAATGATCTACACAACACTACACAGAACACTAAACATTGAGCAACACAAACCACACTGAAAATAAACAAAGATCTACACAACACTACACAGAACACTAAACATTGAGCAACACAAACCACACTGAAAACAAACAATGATCTACACAACACTACACAGAACACTAAACATTGAGCAACACAAACCACACTAAAAACAAACAATGATCTACACAACACTACACAGAATACTAAACATTGAGCAACACAAACCATACTGAAAACAAACAATGATCTACACAACACTACACAGAACACTAAACATTGAGCAACACAAAACCCACTGAAAACAAACAATGATCTACAGAACAGAACACTAAACATTGAGCAACACAAACTACACTGAAAACAAACAATGATCTACACAACACTACACAGAACACTAAACATTGAGCAACACAAACCACACTGAAAATAAACAATGATCTACACAACACTACACAGAACACTAAACATTGAGCAACACAAACCACACTGAAAACAAACAATGATCTACACAACACTACACAGAACACTAAACATTGAGCAACACAAACCACACTAAAAACAAACAATGATCTACACAACACTACACAGTACACTAAACATTGAGCAACACAAACCACACTGAAAACAAACAATGATCTACACAACACTACACAGAACACTAAACATTGAGCAACACAAACCACACTGAAAACAAACAATGATCTACAGAACAGAACACTAAACATTGAGCAACACAAACCACACTAAAAACAAACAATGATCTACACAACACTACACAGAACACTAAGCATTGAGCAACACAAACCACACTGAAAACAAACAATGATCTACACAACATTAAACATTGAGCAACACAAACCACACTGAAAACAAACCATGATCTACACAACACTACACAGAACACTAAACATTGAGCAACACAAACCCCACTGAAAACAAACAATGATCTACACAACAGAACACTAAACATTGAGCAACACAAACCACACTAAAAACAAACAATGATCTACACAACACTACACAGAACACTAAACATTGAGCAACACAAACTCCACTGAAAACAAACAATGATCTACAGAACAGAACACTAAACATTGAGCAACACAAACTACACTGAAAACAAACAATGATCTACACAACACTACACAGAACACTAAACATTGAGCAACACAAACCACACTGAAAACAAACAATGATCTACAGAACATAACACTAAACATTGAGCAACACAAACCACACTAAAACAAACAATGATCTACACAACACTACACAGAACACTAAACATTGAGCAACACAAACCACACTGAAAACAAACAATGATCTACAGAACAGAACACTAAACATTGAGCAACACAAATCACACTGAAAACAAACAATGATCTACACAACACTACACAGAACACTAAACATTGAGCAACACAAACCCCACTGAAAACAAACAATGATCTACACAACACTACACAGAACACTAAACATTGAGCAACACAAACCCCACAGAAAACAAACCATGATCTACACAACACTACACAGAACATTAAACAGTGAGCAACACAAACCACACTGAAAACAAACAATGATCTACACAACACTACACAAAACACTAAACATTGAACAACACAAACCACACTAAAAACAATGATCTACACAACACTACACAGAACACTAAACATTGAGCAACACAAACCACACTGAAAACAAACCATGATCTACACAACACTACACAGAACACTAAACATTGAGCAACACAAACCACACTGAAAACAAACAATGATCTACAGAACACTAAACATTGAGCAACACAAATCACACTGAAAACAAACAATGATCTACACAACACTCCACAGAACACTAAACATTGAGCAACACAAACCCCACTGAAAACAAACAATGATCTACACAACACTACACAGAACACTAAACATTGAGCAACACAAACCCCACAGAAAACAAACCATGATCTACACAACACTACACAGAACACTAAACATTGAGCAACACAAACCACACTAAAAACAATGATCTACACAACACTACACAGAACACTAAACATTGAGCAACACAAACCACACTGAAAACAAACCATGATCTACACAACACTACACAGAACACTAAACATTGAGCAACAAAAACCACACTGAAAACAAACAATGATCTACAGAACAGAACACTAAACATTCAGCAACACAAACCACACTGAAAACAAACAATGATCTACAGAACAGAACACTAAACATTGAGCAACACAAACTACACTGAAAACAAACAATGATCTACACAACACTACACAGAACACTAAACATTGAGCAACACAAACCACACTGAAAACAAACAATGATCTACAGAACAGAACACTAAACATTGAGCTGCACAAACTACACTGAAAACAAACAATGATCTACACAACACTACACAGAACACTAAACATTGAGCAACACAAACCACACTGAAAATAAACAAAGATCTACACAACACTACACAGAACACTAAACATTGAGCAACACAAACCAAACTGAAAACAAACAATGATCTACACAACACTACACAGAACACTAAACATTGAGCAACACAAACCACACTAAAAACAAACAATGATCTACACAACACTACACAGAATACTAAACATTGAGCAACACAAACCATACTGAAAACAAACAATGATCTACACAACACTACACAGAACACTAAACATTGAGCAACACAAAACCCACTGAAAACAAATAATGATCTACAGAACAGAACACTAAACATTGAGCAACACAAACTACACTGAAAACAAACAATGATCTACACAACACTACACAGAACACTAAACATTGAGCAACACAAACCACACTGAAAATAAACAATGATCTACACAACACTACACAGAACACTAAACATTGAGCAACACAAACCACACTGAAAACAAACAATGATCTACACAACACTACACAGAACACTAAACATTGAGCAACACAAACCACACTAAAAACAAACAATGATCTACACAACACTACACAGTACACTAAACATTGAGCAACACAAACCACACTGAAAACAAACAATGATCTACACAACACTACACAGAACACTAAACATTGAGCAACACAAACCACACTGAAAACAAACAATGATCTACAGAACAGAACACTAAACATTGATCAACACAAACCACACTAAAAACAAACAATGATCTACACAACACTACACAGAACACTAAACATTGAGCAACACAAACCACACTGAAAACAAACAATGATCTACACAACATTAAACATTGAGCAACACAAACCACACTGAAAACAAACCATGATCTACACAACACTACACAGAACACTAAACATTGAGCAACACAAACCCCACTGAAAACAAACAATGATCTACACAACAGAACACTAAACATTGAGCAACACAAACCACACTAAAAACAAACAATGATCTACACAACACTACACAGAACACTAAACATTGAGCAACACAAACCCCACTGAAAACAAACAATGATCTACAGAACAGAACACTAAACATTGAGCAACACAAACTACACTGAAAACAAACAATGATCTACACAACACTACACAGAACACTAAACATTGAGCAACACAAACCACACTGAAAACAAACAATGATCTACAGAACAGAACACTAAACATTGAGCAACACAAACCACACTAAAACAAACAATGATCTACACAACACTACACAGAACACTAAACATTGAGCAACACAAACCACACTGAAAACAAACAATGATCTACAGAACAGAACACTAAACATTGAGCAACACAAATCACACTGAAAACAAACAATGATCTACACAACACTACACAGAACACTAAACATTGAGCAACACAAACCCCACTGAAAACAAACAATGATCTACACAACACTACACAGAACACTAAACATTGAGCAACACAAACCCCACAGAAAACAAACCATGATCTACACAACACTACACAGAACACTAAACATTGAGCAACACAAACCACACTGAAAACAAACAATGATCTACACAACACTACACAGAACACTAAACATTGAACAACACAAACCACACTAAAAACAATGATCTACACAACACTACACAGAACACTAAACATTGAGCAACACAAACCACACTGAAAACAAACCATGATCTACACAACACTACACAGAACACTAAACATTGAGCAACACAAACCACACTGAAAACAAACAATGATCTACAGAACACTAAACATTGAGCAACACAAATCACACTGAAAACAAACAATGATCTACACAACACTCCACAGAACACTAAACATTGAGCAACACAAACCCCACTGAAAACAAACAATGATCTACACAACACTACACAGAACACTAAACATTGAGCAACACAAACCCCACAGAAAACAAACCATGATCTACACAACACTACACAGAACACTAAACAGTGAGCAACACAAACCACACTGAAAACAAACAATGATCTACACAACACTACACAGAACACTAAACATTGAGCAACACAAACCACACTAAAAACAATGATCTACACAACACTACACAGAACACTAAACATTGAGCAACACAAACCACACTGAAAACAAACCATGATCTACACAACACTACACAGAACACTAAACATTGAGCAACAAAAACCACACTGAAAACAAACAATGATCTACAGAACAGAACACTAAACATTGAGCAACACAAACCACACTGAAAACAAACAATGATCTACAGAACAGAACACTAAACATTGAGCAACACAAACTACACTGAAAACAAACAATGATCTACACAACACTACACAGAACACTAAACATTGAGCAACACAAACCACACTGAAAACAAACAATGATCTACAGAACAGAACACTAAACATTGAGCTGCACAAACTACACTGAAAACAAACAATGATCTACACAACACTACACAGAACACTAAACATTGAGCAACACAAACCACACTGAAAATAAACAAAGATCTACACAACACTACACAGAACACTAAACATTGAGCAACACAAACCACACTGAAAACAAACAATGATCTACACAACACTACACAGAACACTAAACATTGAGCAACACAAACCACACTAAAAACAAACAATGATCTACACAACACTACACAGAATACTAAACATTGAGCAACACAAACCATACTGAAAACAAACAATGATCTACACAACACTACACAGAAAACTAAACATTGAGCAACACAAAACCCACTGAAAACAAATAATGATCTACAGAACAGAACACTAAACATTGAGCAACACAAACTACACTGAAAACAAACAATGATCTACACAACACTACACAGAACACTAAACATTGAGCAACACAAACCACACTGAAAATAAACAATGATCTACACAACACTACACAGAACACTAAACATTGAGCAACACAAACCACACTGAAAACAAACAATGATCTACACAACACTACACAGAACACTAAACATTGAGCAACACAAACCACACTAAAAACAAACAATGATCTACACAACACTACACAGTACACTAAACATAGAGCAACACAAACCACACTGAAAACAAACAATGATCTACACAACACTACACAGAACACTAAACATTGAGCAACACAAACCACACTGAAAACAAACAATGATCTACAGAACAGAACACTAAACATTGAGCAACACAAACCACACTAAAAACAAACAATGATCTACACAACACTACACAGAACACTAAACATTGAGCAACACAAACCACACTGAAAACAAACAATGATCTACACAACATTAAACATTGAGCAACACAAACCACACTGAAAACAAACCATGATCTACACAACACTACACAGAACACTAAACATTGAGCAACACAAACCCCACTGAAAACAAACAATGATCTACACAACAGAACACTAAACATTGAGCAACACAAACCACACTAAAAACAAACAATGATCTACACAACACTACACAGAACACTAAACATTGAGCAACACAAACCCCACTGAAAACAAACAATGATCTACAGAACAGAACACTAAACATTGAGCAACACAAACTACACTGAAAACAAACAATGATCTACACAACACTACACAGAACACTAAACATTGAGCAACACAAACCACACTGAAAACAAACAATGATCTACAGAACAGAACACTAAACATTGAGCAACACAAACCACACTAAAACAAACAATGATCTACACAACACTACACAGAACACTAAACATTGAGCAACACAAACCACACTGAAAACAAACAATGATCTTCAGAACAGAACACTAAGCATTGAGCAACACAAACCCCACTGAAAACAAACAATGATCTACACAACACTACACAGAACACTAAACATTGAGCAACACAAACCACACTGAAAACAAACAATGATCTACAGAACAGAACACTAAACATTGAGCAACACAAACCCCACTGAAAACAAACAATGATCTACAGAACAGAACACTAAACATTGAGCAACACAAACCCCACTGAAAACAAACAATGATCTACACAACACTACACAGAACACTAAACATTGAGCAACACAAACCACACTGAAAACAAACAATGATCTACAGAACAGAACACTAAACATTGAGCAACACAAAGCACACTAAAAACAAACAATGATCTACACAACACTACACAGAACACTAAACATTGAGCAACACAAACCACACTAAAAACAAACAATGATCTACACAACACTACACAGAACACTAAACATTGAGCAACACAAACCCCACTGAAAACAAACAATGATCTACAGAACAGAACACTAAACATTGAGCAACACAAACCACACTAAAAACAAACAATGATCTACACAACACTACACAGAACACTAAACATTGCACAACACAAACCACACTGAAAACAAACCATGATCTACACAACACTACACAGAACACTAAACATTGAGCAACACAAACCCCACTGAAAACAAACAATTATCTACACAACACTACATCGAACACTAAACACTGAGCAACACAAACCACACTGAAATCAAACCATGATCTACAGAACAGAACACTAAACATTGAGCAACACAACCCACACTAAAAACAAACAATGATCTACACAACACTACACAGAACACTAAACATTGAGCAACACAAACCACACTGAAAACAAACAATGATCTACAGAACAGAACACTAAACATTGAGCAACACAAACCACACTAAAAACAAACAATGATCTACACAACACTACACAGAACACTAAACATTGAGCAACACAAACCACACTGAAAACAAACAATGATCTACACAACACTAAACATTGAGCAACACAAACCACACTGAAAACAAACCATGATCTACACAACACTACACAGAACACTAAACATTGAGCAACACAAACCCCACTGAAAACAAACAATGATCTACACAACAGAACACTAAACATTGAGCAACACAAACCACACTAAAAACAAACAATGATCTACACAACACTACACAGAACACTAAACATTGAGCAACACAAACCCCACTGAAAACAAACAATGATCTACAGAACAGAACACTAAACATTGAGCAACACAAACTACACTGAAAACAAACAATGATCTACACAACACTACACAGAACACTAAACATTGAGCAACACAAACCACACTGAAAACAAACAATGATCTACAGAACAGAACACTAAACATTGAGCAACACAAACCACACTAAAACAAACAATGATCTACACAACAATACACAGAACACTAAACATTGAGCAACACAAACCACACTGAAAACAAACAATGATCTACAGAACAGAACACTAAGCATTGAGCAACACAAACCCCACTGAAAACAAACAATGATCTACACAAAACTACACAGAACACTAAACATTGAGCAACACAAACCACACTGAAAACAAACAATGATCTACAGAACAGAACACTAAACATTGAGCAACACAAACCCCACTGAAAACAAACAATGATCTACAGAACAGAACACTAAGCATTGAGCAACACAAACCCCACTGAAAACAAACAATGATCTACACAACACTACACAGAACACTAAACATTGAGCAACACAAACCACACTGAAAACAAACAATGATCTACAGAACAGAACACTAAACATTGAGCAACACAAAGCACACTAAAAACAAACAATGATCTACACAACACTACACAGAACACTAAACATTGAGCAACACAAACCACACTAAAAACAAACAATGATCTACACAACACTACACAGAACACTAAACATTGAGCAACACAAACCCCACTGAAAACAAACAATGATCTACAGAACAGAACACTAAACATTGAGCAACACAAACCACACTAAAAACAAACAATGATCTACACAACACTACACAGAACACTAAACATTGCACAACACAAACCACACTGAAAACAAACCATGATCTACACAACACTACACAGAACACTAAACATTGAGCAACACAAACCCCACTGAAAACAAACAATTATCTACACAACACTACATCGAACACTAAACACTGAGCAACACAAACCACACTGAAATCAAACCATGATCTACACAACACTATACAGAACACTAAACATTGAGCAACACAAACCACACTGAAAACAAACAATGATCTACACAACACTACACAGAACACTAAACATTGAGCAACACAAACCCCACTGAAAACAAACCATGATCTACACAACACTACACAGAACACTAAACTGAGCAACACAAACCACACTGAAAACAAACAATGATCTACACAACACTACACAGAACACTAAACATTGAGCAACACAAACCACACTAAAAACAATGATCTACACAACACTACACAGAACACTAAACATTGAGCAACACAAACCACACCGAAAACAAACCATGATCTACACAACACTACACAGAACACTAAACATTGAGCAACACAAACCACACTGAAAACAAACAATGATCTACAGAACAGAACACTAAGCATTGAGCAACACAAACCCCACTGAAAACAAACAATGATCTACACAACACTACATAGAACACTAAACATTGAGCAACACAAACCACACTGAAAACAAACAATGATCTACAGAACAGAACACTAAACATTGAGCAACACAAAGCACACTAAAAACAAACAATGATCTACACAACACTACACAGAACACTAAACATTGAGCAACACAAACCACACTAAAAACAAACAATGATCTACACAACACTACACAGAACACTAAACATTGAGCAACACAAACCCCACTGAAAACAAACAATGGTCTACAGAACAGAACACTAAACATTGAGCAACACAAACCACACTAAAAACAAACAATGATCTACACAACACTACACAGAACACTAAACATTGAGCAACACAAACCACACTGAAAACAAACCATGATCTACACAACACTACACAGAACACTAAACATTGAGCAACACAAACCCCACTGAAAACAAACAATTATCTACACAACACTACATCGAACACTAAACACTGAGCAACACAAACCACACTGAAATCAAACCATGATCTACACAACACTACACAGAACACTAAACATTGAGCAACACAAACCACACTGAAAACAAACAATGATCTACAGAACAGAACACTAAACATTGAGCAACACAACCCACACTAAAAACAAACAATGATCTACACAACACTACACAGAACACTAAACATTGAGCAACACAAACCACACTGAAAACAAACAATGATCTACAGAACAGAACACTAAACATTGAGCAACACAAACCACACTAAAAACAAACAATGATCTACACAACACTACACAGAACACTAAACATTGAGCAACACAAACCACACTGAAAACAAACAATGATCTACACAACACTACACAGAACACTAAACATTGAGCAACACAAACCACACTGAAAACAAACAATGATCTACAGAACAGAACACTAAACATTGAGTAACACAAACCACACTAAAAACAAACAATGATCTACACAACACTACACAGAACACTAAACATTGAGCAACACAAACCACACTGAAAACAATCAATGATCTACAGAACAGAACACTAACCATTGAGCAACACAAACCACACTAAAACCAAACAATGATCTACACAACACTACACAGAACACTAAACATTGAGCAACACAAACCACACTGAAAACAAACAATGATCTACACAACACTACACAGAACACTAAACATTGAGCAACACAAACCACACTGAAAACAAACAATGATCTACAGAACACTACACAGAACACTAATCATTGAGCAATACAAATCACACTGAAAACAAACAATGATCTACACAACACTACACAGAACACTAAACATTGAGCAACACAAACCCCACTGAAAACAAACAATGATCTACACAACACTACACAGAACACTAAACATTGAGCAACACAAACCCCACAGAAAACAAACCATGATCTACACAACACTACACAGAACACTAAACATTGAGCAACGAAGTTGCGAAAGGATATAGTAACGTCCTTCCGTAACATCCTTGTGAACACTCTAGAATCAACATCCTTAAATGGATTTTGACCAAACTTAGTACATACTTATTCCTTAAGAGAATCTGGAACCCTATTGATTTTCAAGGTCATAGGTCAAAGGTCGAGGTCACCGGGTCAAATTTTTACCCCATAACATCCTTGTGAACACTCTAGAATCAACATCTTTCAATGGATTTTCACCAAACTTGGTTCATACATAGTCCTTAAGAGAATCTGGAACCCTATTGATTTTCAAGGTCATGGGTCAAAGGTCAAGGTCACAGGGTCAAATTTTTAGGCGAGGGGATACGCCATGCTTTGCGTTGCCCTTGTTTATTTTTCAAATAAAATTATTAAATCAAATTTCATGTCACTTTTGTATATTTCCTATTTTCACAATTATTTTCAGGTTTCTATAATTTTGGAATTATCACTATTTTGTATCTTGTGGCTGTGATTTTTCAAAACTTGAAATTGATTTATGATGATGTAATGAAATACAATGTACACTAAAAATATTATTTCCCTTAATTTGTTTTAGGCCTCATCAAATTTGATTTGTAGGTGCTTGAATTATTGGAAGACAAAACAAGATGTGATGCAGAGTTCATATAATTATAATAAAATTATATTAATATTTATAAATTCATCTATTGATGGGAAAACAAATTTATAGTAGTTTAATTGTATCTAACTGTATCATTATGATCTAGGGGAGATAACTCAAACATTTTATCAACAATTTTTATTGGCAGTTCTGCATTTGTACAGCCTGGGTTTCAATCCATCAAAAATTTAGGACACTATTGAACTGTATTAATACAGGGAAATAACAAGGTTTATAATTTTTAAAAAATCTCCTTTTTGTTGAAAAATCTCAATTTTTACTTAATTAATAGGAATGAACAGTCATTTTTTTTAATTTTCATTTTCATGAACAAATAATATGGGGTTAAAGCATTTTTTTTCCCGCTACTTCCATGAATATTATTTTTTAATTAAAGAATATTTCCCCAAAAATTGGTGTGGGAAAATCCATAGTACTACAAAATCTTTAAATTTAAAAAAATCAATAGATTACACATTAGCACAACCGAAATGACAAATCATCATAGAATTTGTATTCCTCATAACCTAGTTCTCTAAAACTCTATTAAATTGCATATCCAACCATTGAATGATTTTATATTGAGAGATTAAAATATGATTGGTTGATTGATTGATTATTGTTTAATGTCCAGTGATCAATATTTCAGCTATATTAAGGACGAGAACAAATTCAACAAGATATAGATTCTAGTCTTTTAATATCAAAATTATAAAACATTACCTCTACACTATAAAACATTACCTCTACACTATAAAACATTACCTCTACACTATAAAACATTAAATCTACACTATAAAACATTACCTCTACACTATAAAACATTACCTCTACTCTATAAAACATTACCTCTACACTATAAAACATTACCTCTACACCATAAAACATTACCTCTATACTATAAAACATTACCTCTACACTATAAAACATTACCTCTACACTATAAAACATCACCTCTACACTATAAAACATTACCTCTACACTATAAAGCATTACCTCTACACTATAAAACATTACCTCTATACTATAAAACATTACCTCTACACTATAAAACATTACCTCTACACTATAAAACATCACCTCTACACTATAAAACATTACCTCTACACTATAAAGCATTACCTCTACACTATAAAACATTACCTCTACACTATAAAACATTACCTCTACACTATAAAACATTAAATCTACACTATAAAACATTACCTCTACACTATAAAACATTACCTCTATACTATAAAACATTACCTCTACACTATAAAACATTACCTCTACACTATAAAGCATTACCTCTACATTATAAAACATTACCTCTATACTATAAAACATTACCTCTACACTATAAAACATTACCTCTACACTATAAAACATTAAATCTACACTATAATACATTACCTCTACACTATAAAACATTACCTCTATACTATAAAACATTACCTCTACACTATAAAACATTACCTCTACACTATAAAACATTACCTCTACACTATGAAACAGACCACTTACTTATAGTTATCGTTTATAAAAAAAAATGTACATTTTCAGATATCTGTAAATGACACAAATAAGATATTTATGTGCTGAGTCTAATTCTTATAGACAAAATGTGTGCCCTACAACAATCTCATATTATATCAACAATAAAAACATGTCTGCTGCCATTTCTTACATTTATTAAAGAGACATATAATACATAAAACAAATCCGGACAAATTACAAACGATGATAACTCTTACACCACAAACTTACGAGACCATACAAACAACTACATAACAACCAACATGGTTTTTTACGTGGACATCATGGTCATTAACAAACATAATTTAGTTCTATGTTCATATTTATTGTAGGACATTTGACCAATTAATTAACAGAGCTAATGTGTTTGTTCCTACAGAGGCAGCTTTTAGAAAAATTATAAATGTACCATGGGTCAATCTGATTTATGATCAGGCCTTGATAGATAAGGTAATATAATGCTGGGTCAGTCTGATTTATGATCAGGCCTTCATAGATAAGGTAATATAATGCTGGGTCAATCTGATATATGATCAGGCCCTGATAGATAAGGTAATTTAATGCTGGGTCAATCTGATATATGATCAAGCTCTGATAGATAAGGTAATATAATGCTGGGCCAATCTGATTTATGATCAGGCCTTGATAGATAAGGTAATATAATGCTGGGTCAATCTGATTTATGATCAGGCCTTGATAGATAAGGTAATATAATGCTGGGCCAATCTGATTTATGATCAGGCCTTGATAGATAAGGTAATATAATGCTGGGTCAATCTGATTTATGATCAGGCCTTGATAGATAAGGTAATATAATGCTGGGTCAATCTGATTTATGATCAAGTCCTGATAGATAAGGTAATATAATGCTGGGTCAATCTGATTTATGATCAAGTCCTGATAGATAAGGTAATATTATGCTGGGTCAATCTGTATTATGATCAGGCCTTGATAGATAAGGTAATATAATGCTGGACCAATCTGATTTATGATCAGGCCTTGATAGATAAGGTAATATAATGCTGGGTCAATCTGATTTATGATCAGGCCTTGATAGATAAGGTAATATAATGCTGGGCCAATCTGATTTATGATCAGGCCTTGATAGATAAGGTAATATAATGCTGGGTCAATCTGATTTATGATCAGGCCTTGATAGATAAGGTAATATAATGCTGGGTCAATCTGATTTATGATCAAGCCTTGATAGATAAGGTAATATAATGCTGGGTCAATCTGATTTATGATCAAGTCCTGATAGATAAGGTAATATTATGCTGGGTCAATCTGATTTATGATCAAGCCTTGATAGATAAGGTAATATAATGCTGGGCCAATCTGATTTATGATCAGGCCCTGATAGATAAGGTAATATAATGCTGGGTCAATCTGATTTATGATCAGGCCTTGATAGATAAGGTAATATAATGCTGGGTCAATCTGATTTATGATCAGGCCTTGATAGATAAGGTATAATATAATGCTGGGTCAATCTGATATATGATCAAGCCTTGATAGATAAGGTAATATTATGCTGGGTCAATCTGATTTATGATCAGGCCTTGATAGATAAGGTAATATAATGCTGGGTCAATCTGATTTATGATCAAGCCTTGATAGATAAGGTAATATAATGTTGGGTCAATCTGATATATGATCAAGCCTTGATAGATAAGGTAATATAATGCTGGGTCAATCTGATTTATCATCAGGCCTTGATAGATAAGGTAATATAATGCTGGGTCAATCTGATATATGTTCAGGCCCTGATAGATAAGGTAATATAATGCTGGGTCAATCTGATTTATCATCAGGCCTTGATAGATAAGGTAATATAATGCTGGGTCAATCTGATTTATGATCAGGCCTTGATATATAAGGTAATATAATGCTGGGTCAATCTGATATATGATCAAGCCTTGATAGATAAGGTAATATAATGCTGGGTCAATCTGATTTATGATCAAGCCTTGATAGATAAGGTAATATAATGCTGGGTCAATCTGATTTATGATCAAGCCTTGATACATAAGGTAATATTATGCTGGGTCAATCTGATTTATGATCATGCCTTCATAGATAAGGTAATATAATGCTGGGTCAATCTGATTTATGATCAGGCCCTGATAGATAAGGTAATAAAATGCTGGTCTAATATTATTTATGATCAGGCCTTCATAGATAAGGTAATATAATGCTGGGTCAATCTGATTTATGATCAGGCCCTGATAGATAAGGTAATATAATGCTAGGTCAATCTGATTTATGATCAGGCCTTGATAGATAAGGTAATATAATGCTGGGTCAATCTGATTTATGATCAGGCCTTGATAGATAAGGTAATATAATGCTGGGTCAATCTGATTTATGATCAGGCCTTGATAGATAAGGTAATATAATGCTGGGTCAATCTGATTTATGATCAGGCCTTCATAGATAAGGTAATATAATGCTGGGTCAATCTGATTTATGATCAGGCCTTGATAGATAAGGTAATATAATGCTGGGTCAATCTGATTTATGTTCAGGCCCTGATAGATAAGGTAATATACAGTACACTTCAACGATCAAACTCTCAGGTCCGACATATTCCTCCCAAAATGTCCGACAAATTTGAGAGTCAACACTCTCTAAGTCCGACTATTTGGTCGGACATTTTGGTCTTGGTCGGACATTTTGGTCGGACGTGAGAGTGGATATTAAAAGATTTTTTTTTTACATTTCTCGAGGTGAATATGTCAAACATTTTGTGATCGATGCGTATTTGTAAGCGTACTTTCTTTCCGGTGTGTAGAATGTGGGTACGTAAATACCCTAGTGTATTTTTACCTTGCACCATATTCGCGCCAGGAAAGGTAGCTCCAAGGTCAATATTTGTCACGCTCGGGCACAACAGTCGTTCGATGCATAGGAGCACCTCATAATCAAAGAATTGTACAATAATTTCGAGTTACACCGTTTGTGTTTCTTTAACTTTTCCGAAATCTAAGCTTTAAAATTATATACGCCGAGTCCAGCCCTGGCTTGGATTTCTCGAAAAAAGTTTTCTTAACAAACCAAATTAAATTTGAGTAAAAATTTGACTTAAGTTTGCGTTTTGACTTTGCTTGCGTTTTGACTTTGTTTGTTTGGAGAAATCACTGACGATTTAAAAAAAAATAATCTGTTGTCACTTAAAACAGTCAATGAGGCCGGTACGGCTGTGTACATGAATGAATAAGAAATAATTCTTTCGGAGTGTGATATCCATATAAAGGTGAAATAACGGATGCAAAAATCACCGGTTAAAGTTACACAATATTCCGTTTACAAATATTTCAAGTCCCTATACTTGTTCATCTGTGACGGCAATATGTGTATTGGACTAGGTATTACAGCCAGCTTAATATGAATTAATTAGCTCAGGTTATAGGTGTCAATAGTGGAAGGAACATCTTGTCGACACAAATTTCCAGGTGCCAGTGGGAGAACAATTATAATTAATTCTATTTAATGTTGTTGTTTTTTATTACTATTTGTTTGTAGGTACATTTGCAATCATTGAAGTAAATTTAATTTGAGAGTCAACACTCTCTAAGTCCGACGTGAGAGTGGATATTTAAAGATTTTTTTTACATTTCTCGAGGTGAACATGTCAAACATTTTGTGATCGATGCATATTTGTAAGCGTACTTTCTTTCCGGTATGTAGAATGTCCGTTTACGTAAATACCCTAGTGTATTTCTACCTTGCACCATATTCGCGCCAGGAAAGGTAGCTCAAAGGTCAATATATAACTGAAATATTGTTGAAAAGTGACGTTTAAACACCCATAGCCTCATATAAATTATTGCAATAAAATATCGATTAAGTAACGAAATTGATATAAATTATTTTCCAGTATATTTAGTATAAAAAGCTTGTTCTACACGTTCACTGTGAGATGTATTGCAACCGCCATTTTTAACTACAATCACGTGCGCATGCTCGTGTTTGATGGAAAGCTATAGCTATATTTAGATATTTTGTGATAATAATTTTATATTGTAAATCGATCCACCCTGTGATTTTTTTCAACAAGATACATTTTTTATAGTATATATTTTATTATAAAATACAATATTGAACTGATTTTCGATAACACTTCAATCATTGAATATTGATTTTTTCGAATGTTGAATATTTTATTCCCAGAATTGCACCCCCCTGTTAGTATACTTTTATTGCTTTATTTAAAAAAAAAATAACACCAAGAACATCGATGATACGAGTCTTCTTATTCAGAAATAAACCTACAGCAAAATAAAGGTATACATTTTTTGTACTGTGAACAAAATCGTCATTTTTATCTAGATTTATCGTCCGAAAAATACGGTACTCCTCTACTATACTAATTTGGATTAGGTGATTGGAATTAGGTGCCATCATCAAAATAAAGATTAAAAAATGTATTTCATGATAATGATGGCTGATTAAAATTGTTTGTCATGCATTAGCAGTCAGTTGTAATATACAGGATGTAACCAATATACAGGAAGAGCCCTTACTGTGAAGCCATTCAATGAAAATAACCACCTGACCATATTGTTAAATAAGAATAAGAATTAGATAAGAAATTAAAATTTATAGAAGGCAAGGATTTATATAATTAACACATTAAGTCACATTTCATTTATTTAGCTTGGGTCAGTTATCAATTAAAAAGACAAAAATGGTTTTAAAAAAAATCTGTCTAATAAGTATTTACCTAAATAACGATATCATGACGTATAATAATTTCTCACCGTAAATGTATTTATTTTATTAAGATATTTATACATATATATAAGAAAAAAGATATAAATTTATTTTTTAAGTACAAATAAATTGGAAGACGGCTTGAAAATCGAAAACGTAGAATAGTTATCTATGTTTATAAGTCTTAGTAAAAAGAGTCTTGAGCAACGTTTTTTTCACACCTGTAATAGGTGTATTTGTATATCATGAATGCACGATGCGACAACATGCTGAGATGGGTGATGTTTTGACAGGTAAACTAATAAAAAAAAAAACGTAGAATACACTAATAAAATATTATTTCACCTATATCAGGACTCCGCAGACTGCCAATTTTCAAGAAGAAAAAAACGGGATTTACGGACTTATGACCCATTCGCCATGAACAAAATAAAACTTAAATTTTACTAAATAATTTTAATCCAAATTTGCCTTTAAAGAAATAAATGTATAAATTAGAATTATTTACCCGGGTTCGTTTGCCCTACATTTGGCAAACACGTAACAGAGCAAACGCACCCGATATCGTAAACCGGTAACTGTCTGCAGCAAGTGAAAGGGCCTTGGCATCGATTGTCGCGAGTACATAGGGACATATTAATATTCACTTCTAGTGCACTTAAAACATGGGTACTGCATGTTAATACATTTTATTCATGGATATTATTGTATATATCGCCCGTGACAGCCGTTAACATATCTATACTTTCCGTACCACTGTATATCACTCATTTACTTCAGCTTTACTATGATACGCATGTTTCTTTATGCACAAATTTATTGGTTAGCAGAATTTGGGGACGTTTCCTGTTTACAGTTTAACTATCTGAGAGTGGAGACTCTCACTCCGACCTGGGAGGATTTGGTCGGACATTTGTCGGTGTGAAGTCCGACAAAACTCTCTGTCCGACCTGAGTGTTTGATCGTTGATACACTTGGAGGGATCTGTAATGCTGGGTCAATCTGATTTATGATCAGGCCCTGATAGATAAGGTAATATTATGCTGGGTCAATATGATTTATGATAAATCCCTGATAGATAAGGTAATATAATGCTGGGTCAATCTGATTTATGATAAATCCCTGATAGATAAGGTAATATAATGCTGGGTCAATCTGAAATATGATCAGGCCCTGATAGATAAGGTAATATTATGCTGGGTCAATCTGATTTATGATCAAGCTCTGATAGATAAGGTAATATAATGCTGGGTCAATTTGATTTATGATCAAGCTCTGATAGATAAGTTACATGAAAGTTTGATAAAGTTATATTTTAAACAATTTTCTATATTTCAATTAAAGTTTTAATTAGTTTTGCATGATTAGATTTTACTTAGTATGTCTTCCATATTGGATTTTCGTGGACT
The DNA here is from genome assembly GCA_963680875.1 of Bathymodiolus brooksi. NCBI lineage: Eukaryota > Metazoa > Mollusca > Bivalvia > Mytilida > Modiolidae > Bathymodiolus > Bathymodiolus brooksi. The sequence goes on along the minus strand of OY804590.1, from coordinate 3,020,838 downwards.
ATATTTTTGTGTGGTTTAACTTAACTTAACTTCCGGCAAACAATTTAAGAAGAATTTCTACTATGTACGTACGAGGTTATTTGCAGGGTAGCGAGAATGGCCGAGTAGTTACGATTGACTGAATACATGTTGCAAAGAAATATGGTGAAATGTAAATGTCAGACTGAAATATTTGGTACTATATTATAAAAGGGTTATTGCACTAATATTGAGGATTATTTGTCCCTCTCAGTATATCGTATTGCACTCTCAAGTTCGTGCAATACGATATACTGCTCGGGACAATATTCCTCAATATTTGTGCAATAACCCTATATTATTTGAGTCCCTCAATAATTGGGAATTTTATTTCCAGTAGTCCTTTCCTGATTAGCCGGAGAGGCAGAAAAACTAAAAACAATGGCAGGGTGGTCAGTTCTATAGCCTAGAATTATTTTGGCACACTCCATGAGAGGAAAAATGTCTTCTGAGACAAGACAGTAGTCACTTCTGCTTTGTTTAATAGGAGAGGTTTGACGACATGTGAACTTTTTATCCACAGGACGGATCAAATAATTCAAATGTTTCTTTACGTTCCTCTATTTTTTTACGTGCATTTTGGTTTCTGTCATGTATTACATTATAAGTATCATCAGATTTATATTGTACTACATCCCAGTCACCAAAAAATAAAAAGCTAGTATTAGCAAATCCTGCAGACTTTTGCAGTATTTCAGTAAACAATTCAGGTTTGTCAGTATTGTAACCATATAAACAAACTAGTGTTAAATGTGTTCATAAACAGTTAAATCTAAAATGATATAGCAACCATTCTGATCTAATATAGAATCATTAACCTTAAAAGCAAAACCATTTCTGAACATAACACTTACTCCGGCACTTTTACTATCACCATGACTAAAGAAGAATGTACTACCCCATTCATCCTCCCATTTGACTGCTACATCTTTAGTACTGTGTGTCTCCTGAAAACAAACTATGGAGATTTTCTTTGCCTTGAACCAATTAAATACATCTGACCTCTTTTTAGTATTTGAAAAAAGACTCCTTACATTCATAGACAAAATTTGTATATGGTTATTCATTATGTTATATTAACATATAGATATACCAATAAGAGCAAGTTACAAGTCAATACAACCAAGAACACAGATACACAAAGCATACTGTTACACTCATTCATACACTTAAGATGGCACATTTTATACATTTAAACAATTGAAACACGTGGGCAGTCGATTTGATATTTTACATATACATTTGAAAAAAAGGAAATTAGCATTTATAAAAATAAACCAGAAAAAAGAAATTGATACATGTTGTAAATTCATAGTTTTAAAGGATTTATTTAATCTTGCATAGAATTAGTAGAATTATTAATAAATGAAATTATCCAATATTAAAAAAACCTTATCAATAAACTATTTTGAAAGGTTTCATTTGAAAATATGTTTAGGGTACAGCAGAAAATTAAAAGAGGTTCATTGATTGGTAATGTGATTTGAGTTATCTCCCTTTGGCTATAAAAATGATAACGGTAATTTACAGGTATTACAATTTTATGCTCACAATGTTTGTATGGTATATAATATAAAAGAAATGGATTTGAACATTTTTAATTTTTGATGATCATTTGGTGTGTTAATAATAAAAGATATTTTACTAATTTAACTTTTCACCCTTTTTAGCCCTGGAAAACTTGTCTCCCCCCCCACACATGAAATCAACCACATCAACAGTATTTTTTACTTTCAGAGACATGGGTGCAAGAAGACACTGTAATGGTGAAGATCGTGACAGCTATGTAGAAGCTATTAATGGAAGGATACAGTTTATAGATACAATAATAGGAATTCCCTACCTGGACATGACCAATTTAATCTGTAGTGATTTGTGGCTACTGTAAGTATACAATATTAGGAATCCCCTACCTGGACATGACTCAGAGAAAACCACCGACCTGTCGCAAGTCACTGACAAACTTTATCACATAATGTTGTACACCTCAGCCTGATTGAGATTGGAACCCACATCAGAGATGATAGGCACTGATTGTATAGGTAGTGCTAAATCCAACTACATGTACCATACGATCACGGTCACGACGACCCCTTTCTGATTTCGGAGATGTACATATTGTGCAATCGACCAATTAGAAACACCAACTGAATAAACCTAATTTTAGCACATGTATGTAAACATCAAATTTACTCTTGATCGAGCTGCCAACAAATGTTTGAATACGCTGCAAACCTATTTTTTTTTTTATTTTATTTTGTCACTAAAGTAGGCGACACCTAAATTTGTTATAAACGGCAGGTTAGAATTGGTTGTTTGACGATTTCTGGCTCAGGTTTTAATGAATCGGGGTTAAACTGGTGTGGCAATTTGTTTGAATAATATGGGAGTTTCGATGGAAGATAGAACTCGAAAAAACATCAACATAAAAAAAAAGTGAAGATTACAACAAAAAAAAAATAGAGATTACCAAGTCAATAAAATGTGTATAACCTGCCAAAAAATCTATGACATCTTGATATTTTCCAAGCACCAAATGTATTGCTCTTTAATGTGAATTATACCGCATCGGGGCGTAATGGTTAGCGTCCTCGCCTACAGTGCTGTAGATCGTGGGGTTGAGCCCTGGTCGGATTAAAGACTATAAAAGTGGTATTTGTTGCTTCTCCGCTAAGCATGCAGAATTAAGGAGCAAGAGCAAAGACTGGTTGGCTCGGATTCAGAATAATGTGTCTGAGTGGAGCGACATGTCTTCCCGCGGACTGTTGTTTCAGTGAACTAGCACTATACAAATCCAACTCAGCGTGTTGGTTTAGAACAAAGCGGACCTCATCGTCATCTCATTAAAAATTAACTTGTTCTCGCCATGATATAACTGAAAAATTGCTGAATTGGCATTAAGCAACAATAACTCGCTCATTAATATGAATTAACCTGTCAAACCTGATTATTAAGTTAAAACAGTGATGGACAATAATTCCACCAATGTCAGCAAAACTAACAATCTTCTCTAATCCTTACTAAATGAATACAATAAATTGCTATGACATGTGATAGTGGAAATCCAGGTTCTGGCATGGCACTGTTTTTAATTAGTGTTTATATTACAGGAGAACATATGACTATAAGACAGGCACAACGATGTGGAAGGGTTAGACCAGTACTTGTATATGGTACAATATTTTTAATTAGTGTTTATATTACAGGAGAACATATGACTATAAGACAGGCACAATGATGTGGAAGGGTTAAACCAGTACATGTATATGGTACAATATTTTTAATTAGTGTTTATATTACAGGAGAACATATGACTATAAGACAGGCACAACGATGTGGAAGGGTTAAACCAGTACATGTATATGGTACAATATTTTTAATTAGTGTTTATATTACAGGAGAACATATGACTATAAGACAGGCACAAAGATGTGGAAGGGTTAAACCAGTACATGTATATGGTACAATATTTTTAATTAGTGTTTATATTACAGGAGAACATATGACTATAAGACAGGCACAAAGATGTGGAAGGGTTAAACCAGTACTTGTATATCGTATAATATTTTTAATTAGTGTTTATATTACAGGAGAACATATGACTATAAGACAGGCACAGAGATGTGGAAGGGTTAAACCAGTACTTGTATATGGTACAATATTTTTAATTAGTGTTTATATTACAGGAGAACATATGACTATAAGACAGGCACACAGATGTGGAAGGGTTAAACCAGTACATGTATATGGTACAATATTTTTAATTAGTGTTTATATTACAGGAGAACATATGACTATAAGACAGGCACAAAGATGTGGAAGGGTTAAACCAGTACATGTATATGGTACAATATTTTTAATTAGAGTTTATATTTCAGGAGAACATATGACTACATGAGAGCAGTCGGGATGAAGAATTATTTAACCGATCGTAGATTTTACAGTAAAGAATGTGACTTCACTTCCCAGGGTTATCCACCCAATTACGGAGTCAATAATTATTACAGAGGTGGATACTCTACGATTGCACCGTGGACAAGTGTTCCAGCGTGGGACATGGGATATTGTGAAACATCTACGTCGCCTTGTGAACTGACTTTTTTTGCACCAAATTCTACAGCTATTGACTACTTTTCTAATACAGCCACTGGTCAGAAAATCATGAGGAATGCTTATCTACTCCAAAATGTAAGTGAAGAATATTAGGAAGGACTCTGAGTCAGTGATTTATTGATATTTCAGAGGTGCCAACCATCCTGATTTCAGCAGAGTTTCTCTGAATTTTATTGCCTTAATCCAAGTATGATTTGATTTGTATATATTCCAATTTTTTAGCTCACCTGGTCGAAGGCAATGTGAGCTTTTGCCTTCACTTGGCATCTGTTGTCTCTTAACTTTTCACATTTTAATCTTCTCCTCTGACACCCCTCAGCCAAATGAACGAAAACTTAGGAGGTAGCATCTATGGAAGGTCCTCTATAAAGATTGCTCATTTTGTACCAATCTGTCAACAAATATGGCTGCCATTGGCAATTTGTGTTTCTGGTTGTTCGATTTCTAAAAATCATCCCCTCTGAAACCTGTTGGCCAAATGAACCGAAACTTGGTATGAACCATCTATGGAAGGTCGTCTATAAATAATGCTCATTTTGTCCCAATCCGTTAGCAAACATGACCACCAAGGGCAATTCTTGTTTCTTTTTGGTCGATTTCTAAATATCTTCTCCTCCGAAACTGGTAGTCTAAATGAACCGAAACTTGGTAGGAAGCATCGATGGGAGGTTCTTTATTAAGATTGCTCATTTTGTCCCGATCTGATAACAAACATGGCCACCATATGCAATTCTTGTTTCTGATTTATCAATTTAAAAAAATCCTCTCCTCTGAAACTATTTGACCAAATAAAGCAACATTTTACAGGAAGCATCTATGGAAGGTCCACTATAAGACTTCCTCATTTCATCTCCATTGGCTAATATTTTTAAAATGTTCTCTGAAACTAGGAGTCACAATTAATTGTTACTTTGTAGAAATGATGTATGAGAGATCCAATACAAAATTTCCATAATTCGTGCTGATCATACAACTAATATGGCCGTCATAGGTAGATCTTGTTTGTGATTGGCCAAAAAACAACTTCTCTACAACCATTTGGCCAAGTTTGAAGATACCAAAAGGGGTAAACAGAAATCGTATATCGAAGGAGAACAGACAACACAATGGCCAAAAGAAAAAGTACAAAAGGACAAACAATGATCTACAAAGCATACATATAAAACTAAAGATCGAGTAAAACGAACCCCTCTAAAAGCGAGGGGTGAACTCAGGTGCTCCAGAAGGGTAAGCAGTTCCTGCTCCACTAGTGACACCCATTGTGTTAATCTGTCATCTTGTGGTTAGAAATTAATGACCACTCAGACCCCTGTCAAAGAGTGATGCCTTAATCACATGTATATATAATTTTTTTTCAGTTGTTTAAAAGAATTTTGTTCCATAAAAAGATAAGAGTTAGAGAGACTGGCTAACACTAATTATAATTATGTAGCTTCAAATGGTGACACTGTACGAATATCAAAATCCAATGATAGATGTAAGTATGTTGTATGTCAACACTGTACGAATATCAAAATCTAATGATAGATGTAAGTCTGTATGAATATCAAAATCTAATGATAGATGTAAGTATGTTGTATGTCAACACTACGAATATCAAAATCTAATGATAGATGTAAGTATGTTGTATGTCAACACTGTACGAATATCAAAATCTAATGATAGATGTAAGTATGTTGTATGTCAACACTGTACGAATATCAAAATCTAATGATAGATGTAAGTATGTTGTATGTCAACACTACGAATATCAAAATCTAATGATAGATGTAAGTATGTTGTATGTCAACACTGTACGAATATCAAAATCTAATGATAGATGTAAGTATGTTGTATGTCAACACTGTACGAATATCAAAATCTAATGATAGATGTAAGTATGTTGTATGTCAACACTACGAATATCAAAATCTAATGATAGATGTAAGTATGTTGTATGTCAACACTGTACGAATATCAAAATCTAATGATAGATGTAAGTATGTTGTATGTCAACACTGTACGAATATCAAAATCTAATGATAGATGTAAGTATGTTGTATGTCAACACTGTACGAATATCAAAATCTAATGATAGATGTAAGTATGTAGTATGTCAACACTACGAATATCAAAATCCAATGATAGATGTAAGTATGTTGTATGTCAACACTGTACGAATATCAAAATCTAATGATAGATGTAAGTATGTTGTATGTCAACACTGTACGAATATCAAAATCTAATGATAGATGTAAGTATGTTGTATGTCAACACTACGAATATCAAAATCTAATGATAGATGTAAGTATGTTGTATGTCAACACTGTACGAATATCAAAATCTAATGATAGATGTAAGTATGTTGTATGTCAACACTGTACGAATATCAAAATCTAATGATAGATGTAAGTATGTTGTATGTCAACACTACGAATATCAAAATATAATGATAGATGTAAGTATGTTGTATGTCAACACTACGAATATCAAAATCTAATGATAGATGTAAGTATGTTGTATGTCAACACTGTACGAATATCAAAATCTAATGATAGATGTAAGTATGTTGTATGTCAACACTGTATAAATATCAAAATCTAATGATAGATGTAAGTATGTAGTATGTCAACACTACGAATATCAAATTCTAATGATAGATGTAAGTATGTTGTATGTCAACACTACGAATATCAAAATCTAATGATAGATGTAAGTATGTTGTATGTCAACACTGTACGAATATCAAAATCTAATGATAGATGTAAGTATGTTGTATGTCAACACTGTACGAATATCAAAATCTAATGATAGATGTAAGTATGTTGTATGTCAACACTGTACGAATATCAAAATCTAATGATAGATGTAAGTATGTTGTATGTCAACACTGTACGAGTATCAAAATCTAATGATAGATGTAAGTATGTTGTATGTCAACACTGTACGAATATCAAAATCTAATGATAGATGTAAGTATGTTGTATGTCAACACTACGAATATCAAAATCTAATGATAGATGTAAGTATGTTGTATGTCAACACTGTACGAATATCAAAATCTAATGATAGATGTAAGTATGTTGTATGTCAACACTACGAATATCAAAATCTAATCATAGATGTAAGTATGTTGTATGTCAACACTGTATGAATATCAAAATCTAATGATAGATGTAAGTATGTTGTATGTCAACACTACGAATATCAAAATCTAATGATAGATGTAAGTATGTTGTATGTCAACACTGTACGAATATCAAAATCTAATGATAGATGTAAGTATGTTGTATGTCAACACTACAAATATCAAAATCTAATGATAGATGTAAGTATGTTGTATGTCAACACTGTACGAATATCAAAATCTAATGATAGATGTAAGTATGTTGTATGTCAACACTACGAATATCAAAATCTAATGATAGATGTAAGTATGTTGTATGTCAACACTGTACGAATATCAAAATCTAATGATAGATGTAAGTATGTTGTATGTCAACACTACAAATATCAAAATCTAATGATAGATGTAAGTATGTTGTATGTCAACACTGTACGAATATCAAAATCTAATGATAGATGTAAGTATGTTGTATGTCAACACTGTACGAATATCAAAATCTAATGATAGATGTAAGTATGTTGTATGTCAACACTGTACGAATATCAAAATCTAATGATAGATGTAAGTATGTAGTATGTCAACACTGTACGAATATCAAAATCTAATGATAGATGTAAGTATGTTGTATGTCAACACTGTACGAATATCAAAATCTAATGATAGATGTAAGTATGTTGTATGTCATATGTAGTATATCGTAAATAATTAATGCAGTATGTCATACAACATTTATGTAAGTATGTCATATGACATTTATGTATTATGTTGTACATCATCTATGTAGTATGGCATATGTCATTTATGTAGTATGTCATATGTCATTTATGTAATATGTTGTAAGACAGTTATGTAGTATGTCATATGTACTTTTTGTAGTATGCTGTACATCATCTATGTATGACATCTATGTAGTACAGATCCCTCCAAGTGTATCAACGATCATACTCTCAGGTCGGACACAGAGTTTCGTCGGACTTGAAGAGAGTGTCACTCTTAAAATTGTCCGACAATATCGTCCGACAAAATCCTCCCAGGTTGGAGTGAGAGTCTCCACTCTCAGATAGTTAAACTGTAAACAGGAAACGCCCCCAAATTCTGCTAACCAATAAATTTGTGCATAAAGAAACATGCGTATCTTAGTAAAGCTGAAGTAAATGAGTGATATACCTTACGGAAAGTATAGATGTGCTAACGGCTGTCACGGGCGATATATACAATAATATCCATGAATAAAATGTATTAGCATGCAGTACCCATGTTTTAAGTGCACTAGAAGTGAATATTAATATGTCCCTATGTACTCGCGACAATCGATGCCAAGGCCCTTTCACTTTGCTCTTTTACGTGTTCGTCAAATGTAGGGCAAACGAACCCGGGTAAATAATTCTAATTTATACATTTATTTCTTTAAGGGCAAATTTGGATTAAAATTAATTAGGGCTATTCCATTTAAGTCTACCTGTGAGGGGGGGGGTGCCATTTTTTTATTTTACTGTTGGTTGTGGGGGTGAAACCACATTTTTTTATGTTGGGTGGGGGGGTCTCTTGAAAATAAATTCTGTTGGGGGGGGGGGGGGGGGTGGGGGGTGGACCCAATGACTAGAAAATTCAGTGGATGAGGGGGGGGGGGGTATTTTTCAGATTCAGTTGCTCAGTGCAATATATGAAGACAACATTTTTTTTTCAACTTTTATTAACAACAAAGTGATAAAACGATAACAAATACAGACTTACTTCCTCAGAGGTATCATTTTCTTTTGGGTATGGTAAAAGACCTAAATGTATTTCCATTTGATAATGATATGAAAAAGGCACATTTTGGTACCAAACTTTGTATATATCATGAGAAAACAGTTTCAGTACATGTATATCAAAGAAACACTATTTTTACTGTATATTTAAAAAAATCTGGTAATTAAAGTTTTCATACAAGCATAAAAAATATGATCTAATGAGGCTTAATAGCTGTAAATCAATTATTTATATATGCCTAATAAATATAACAGAAGTTAAGTTAAGTTGATCATTGGTGGTATAAACTAGAGGTAACCAAATGAAAATACTGTCCATTTTTTGATGTTTTGTCACACTCCCGACACATTTTTCTAAAAGATAAATACACCAAATATCAAGCTAAATGCAATCATTGTTGGTCACAATAACTTTTTTAAGTAGTAGTACATAATCTATTTTGACTGAAAAAATGTTTCCCTTGAATATATTTCATTTTTGCATTGTTATGATGTTATTTCAATCATATTTTATCATATTCTAAGTAATACTATCATAATTATAAAGAATGACAACTCAATTTTCAACCATTTATACATCTTTTCAAGAGTATAGTGCTTATTGAGAATTAAATGATTCCCCGAGACAATTACAAGCAGTTTCATGGAGGCTATATGCTTACAAAATAATCTATTTCTTAAATAAAATTGTCACACTCCTGACTCCCTCTCGAAAATAATCCTGTCGAGCTGAAAATAATATAACCAACTTATTCTTTCCAAACTAAAAGTTATATTTCTTCAAAAGCTTATATTTCTTACAGTTAACAGTAAATATTAAAAGAAGATTCAAAATTATGTTTTTGTTTTTTTCTAATGAATAGTGTGCTAATTATTTGCCCTTTAGGAATTTATCTCATCAAAAATGGTTAAAATGGATTTGAAATTTATTAAAACTAGCAATAGATCATCTTTTCTTAGTATAAAATTACTTTTTAGTGGTTTTCAAATTAGTTTCCCCATATTTCTCTATAATTTACTCTGCAAAAAAACTTCCTACTGTAATTGCAATCGACATTAAATGTTTTTATGTCAGGAGTGTGACATATTACTGGGCTGTTTAAAAAAAAATGGCTCCAACATGTGAAAAAAATGTCCAAATTAAACTCACTCCTAAAAACTTTCTGCTGATAATTTTCAATGTTGTATACATTGAAGTAAATGAAACAAGAAAGAAACTATGAACAGATAAGCAATACATTTTTAAGAACCTTTTATTGAACACAAATTGGCATGAAAAACATGTAAAACACATACTTATTCTATATCAGTTAAACAATCTTTAGTCTCAATTATTTTGTATAATGGTTTCTCAAACAATGCAACTGATATAAATGACTTTTTGTGCAAAATATTGGGTTATTGGTAGTTGTAGTTTTTCTTAAAAGCTATTTTTTATGAAAAATTCTCAATATTTTTGTCCAATCTGCCTGATAAAGTTTTTATTATCAAAATAATAACGAATATTTTTACTTAAGACAGCAAAATTTTCAAACTTTAAAGATAAGTAGCCATTTGTAAAATAAAATCACATTGATTTCTTTGAACGATCGCAAAATAATTGGTTGTAGAAAAAACATTTTGTCTATTTTTGTTGCACTCCTGACATTTTATAATAAAGAAAAAAGAAGAAAATATCACATTTTAAAATGCCAACATTGAACAGTGATGTTACTGTTTTACGTCTGTCCGTCCAAGATATTTTTCGTCGCATTTTTCTCAGTAACTGTTGATGGCAGAAATCTGATATTTGATCACAAGCATCATATAGGTATACCATATTGTGGGAAGCGTTTTTGGACCCATCAGATTCCTACTTCCTGTTTGCCGACTTAGTTGGTTTTTATACACATTGAACATATATGCACATTTTGCGTCACATTTTTCTCAGCAACCATTGATGACAGAGATCTGATATTTGGTCACAAGCTTCATATAGGTACCCCATATCGTGGGAAGCGTTTTTGGACCCATCAGATTCCTACTTCCTGTTTGCCGACTTAGTTGGTTTTTATACACATTGAACATATATGCACATTTTTCGTCACATTTTTCTCAGCAACTATTGATGACAGAGATCTGATATTTGGTCACAAGCTTCATATAGGTACCCCATATCGTGGGAAGCGTTTTTGGACCCATCAGATTCCTACTTCCTGTTTGCCGACTTAGTTGGTTTTTATACACATTGAACATATATGCACATTTTTCGTCACATTTTTCTCAGCAACTATTGATGACAGAGATCTGATATTTGGTCACAAGCTTCATATAGGTACCCATATTGTGGGAAGCGTTTTTGGACCCATCAGATTCCTACTTCCTGTTTGCCGACTTAGTTGGTTTTTATACACATTGAACATATATGCACATTTTTCGTCACATTTTTCTCAGCAACTATTGATGACAGAGATCTGATATTTGGTCACAAGCTTCATATAGGTACCCATATTGTGGGAAGCGTTTTTGGACCCATCAGATTCCTACTTCCTGTTTGCCGACTTAGTTGGTTTTTATACACATTGAACATATATGCACATTTTTCGTCACATTTTTCTCAGCAGCTATTGATGACAGAGATCTGATCACAAGCTTCATATAGGTACCCCATATCGTGGGAAGCGTTTTTGGACCCATCAGATTCCTACTTCCTGTTTGCCGACTTAGTTGGTTTTTATACACATTGAACATATATGCACATTTTTCATCACATTTTTCTCAGCATCTATTGATGGCAGAAATCTGATATTTGGTCACAAGCTTCATATAGATACCCCATATCGTGGGAAGCGTTTTTGGACCCATCAGATTCCTACTTCCTGTTTGCCGACTTAGTTGGTTTTTATACACATTGAACATATATGCACATTTTTCGTCACATTTTTCTCAGCAACTATTGATGACAGAGATCTGATATTTGGTCACAAGCTTCATATAGGTACCCATATTGTGGGAAGCGTTTTTGGACCCATCAGATTCCTACTTCCTGTTTGCCGACTTAGTTGGTTTTTATACACATTGAACATATATGCACATTTTTCGTCACATTTTTCTCAGCAACTATTGATGACAGAGATCTGATATTTGGTCACAAGCTTCATATAGGTACCCATATTGTGGGAAGCGTTTTTGGACCCATCAGATTCCTACTTCCTGTTTGCCGACTTAGTTGGTTTTTATACACATTGAACATATATGCACATTTTTCGTCACATTTTTCTCAGCAGCTATTGATGACAGAGATCTGATCACAAGCTTCATATAGGTACCCCATATCGTGGGAAGCGTTTTTGGACCCATCAGATTCCTACTTCCTGTTTGCCGACTTAGTTGGTTTTTATACACATTGAACATATATGCACATTTTTCATCACATTTTTCTCAGCATCTATTGATGGCAGAAATCTGATGTTTGGTCACAAGCTTCATATAGGTACCCCATATTGTGGGAAGCGTTTTTTGACCCATCAGATTCCTACTTCCTGTTTGCCGAAGAGCGGGGGTATCATAGGTGAGCACTAGCTCACAGTTCATCTTGTTTTTACCAGTTTCAATGAAATATTTTTACAGAAATGACAGTTTTTGGAAATTTGTAACAATTTTTTGCCATACCACTTCTTTAATACCCAGTTTTAGTAGCAATATTTTTAATTACATTTGAAAATTTGTATTATACCACTCTAATATATTTATAAGATTAATCATAAAGAAATAATTAGAATATTTTTATAGGCTAGAAAAGGCAATTTATTATAAATTATCATTATTTTAGCAATGGTACTATTTTATCAGGATATGTTGCACTCCTGACATTATATTGCCATTAAGAAAAAGAAGAGTTATTAACTTAAAAACAATTCCCAGGGGATAAAATCAGTTGGTGTTCTTTCAAGCATTAGTTTTACCAAGTTTTAATGATAATTGTTTCTTAAAGTAACATTTTTCTAGTTATTTGTAACTTGTTTACAGCCATACTTCTCGAAAATTCCAACTTATTTTTGAAATATACTATACAAAAAGATTTAAAACATGTATTAATCTAAATTGATATTGAAAATAGATGTTTAATGTACAATTACAAGTATTTTTTGGATACTTAGAAAATTGATTATATCAAATTTCAATGATTTTTAAATATTTATGTCAGGAGTGCAACATTTACATGGTCAACCATGAATTATCTATAAGAAAATAGATAAATGCATTTATCATAAACTTTATCAAGTCAATTAATCTCCAATAGATAATGAACCTAGAAAACATGTTCCCTTGTCAGAGAATGTCTCTAGTATTAATACCTAATAGATATTAAAGCATGAGATCATTTAAAATGAACAAAAATGCTGTATTACATAAAATTAAAAGCACATAAAATGCTATTGGCACTTTTAATTTTTTCAAACATTATTCTAAGCTTGACAGAATCTCATTTTATTTGAATCATCCATATAAAAAGCTATAATTTAGACTGTGTAGAAGATCACTTAAAACTAGTTGCACTCCTGACATGAATCAAATGCTTCTGTGAGAGATATTTTATGTATCTCAAACAGGTAAATGGGTTTTATCTGTTCTCTTAGTCAGTCTCTGTTGAAATAGAAAGACAAATGTGATTTTAGTTACATTTAAAAGAAAATATGTCTAAGAAAATATCAAATGTTGCACTCCTGACATTTGAGGGTGCTGCCTTTAATGTGACATTCTTGGCCTTACTACTGATTTTAGTGTATCCTTTAACTATGATTTTGAAGCAGCAATGATGTATTAAGATTTATTTATACCCCATATCTTTGAAAACTCAAAGACAACATTTCTACAATGTAATTTAGGAAAACTTGCATAAATGTTTGTGCACTCCTGACTAGGTACATCTTTTTTACAAAGCCATAATGTTATGCAATAATAAATGTGAAGCATGATCTATTGCTATCTTAAAGTATGTCAACATATCAAAGTTTGTGATGAAATAGATTTTGTTAACATATTGTTTGATTTAGCACTGTGGTAGGTTGTTGAAAATTAAGGATTTTTTAAAGTGTCACAAAAAAGTGTTGCACTCCTGACAATTTTGACATGTTTTTTGGACATATTTTTTTTGTTATTCTAGATATCTTAAAGATTTTTTGTAGTAACAAACATCAAATCATTACAAATCTTTTGAACTATTTAGATCCAATAAAATCATAAAAATTAGTAAATTAGACAGCTATAGCAGTAGGAGCCATTTATTTTGAAACTGCCCTACTGTTGAATGAAAAATTATTGATAAATTCTCAAAAATGCTATATCAAACGAATGAAAATGTTTTATGAAAGGCAAGATATATTAAAATAAGTATTCTGTTTATCTGAAGCAACATACATCAATTTTTCATTTAGAAAAAATCCATATTTTGACATGTTTTAAGAAAATATAACCTTTCGCAAAGCATGAACTTGTCCACGGCAGGTCTCAGGAACTACAGGACAGAATTTCATGAAGCTTGGTGGAGTTATAGATATATGTTTCAGTGTGGGAAACCATTATTTTCAAACACTCGCAAAAATGGCGAGTGGACTGAAACTATTACTCGCCAAGATGAAAAAGAGCTCGCCATGTTTGGCGAGTGACATTTTTTTTAAACTCGCCAACAAATACCAAATAAACAATACAGTAATGTTCAACAATTTATTTTGCAGATTTTGACAAGTCATTAACTTGGTCAAGAAGGATCAACACTCTCTTAAGAGCTGCGTCGATCTCTTCTTCCTCAATTTCGTTGTCTTCGTCTTTTAAATTTTAATGCGCGGTATAAAACATGTATGTCAAACTCGGTTCCGACACATATTTAACTTTATGTTTTCGCGTAGGTTTTCGCTACGAATTCATTTGAAATATTTCAAAGCCAAATTATTTTATTTACATTAATTTTAAAAGTCATCAAATCTATTGGTAATGAAACAATATTTCATTTAATCGTGAAATCGACCTTGGCAAAAGTATGCGGGGTCGGGATTGTATACTTGATTTTTCTGTTGACAGTAATGAAGTGTCATGACTCATGGCGGAATGTTTTCTTTTCGAGTACAATGATTAATAAAATGTTGGATAAATGACACAGTTAACAAAAAATTTAACTGTTTGGGAGCTGATATTTTAAAGCTGTAAACTAGTTATCGTGGCTAGCGTTTTCAAATTCCTACTCGCCAGACCGGCGAGTATAAAGTGGATGTTACTCGCCACCCGAAATTTCCACTCGCCTTTGGCGAGTTGGCGAGTGGTGGTTTCCCACACTGATGTTTCTAGTTGATCCTACAGTTTTCAGATTTGTGGTAAAGGGGGTCAAAGCCATATTTTTGGGGGTTCAAAGGGGGTGGGGGTTACTATAGAATCCTATGGGAAACTTGAAATTTCGTACATTAATGTTGATAACTTCTAACTGGATAATGATAGAGACATAAAATTTGACATAGTGATAGGTCACCATTAGAGGAGCAATTCTGCGTTTTCAAAATTTTCAAGATGTCTGCCATTTCCAAAATGGCTGCCAAAACACGGCATAAAAATGGGGGGTAAAAATTCATCATTGTCCGATATCATCAAAATTTGATATGTGGGTAGATAGTGTCAGTGGTCGGTTTGGGAGACTTCAAAATCATTAGATTATAATCATATCTTGTTATTATTATTATTCTTGTTATTCTCCTTTCTTTCCGTGCACCATGAACTTGTCCACGGCAGATCTCAGGAACTACAGGACAGAATTTCGTACATTAATGTTGATAACTTCTAACTGGATAATGATAGAGACATCAAATTTGACATAGTGACAGGTCACCATTAGAGGAGCAATTCTGCGTTTTCAAAATTTTGAGATGTCTGCCATTTTCAAAATGGCTGCCAAAACACGGCATAAACATGGGGGGTAAAAAATTCAACATTGTCCGATATCATCAAAATTTGATATGTGGGTAGATAGTGCCAGTGGCCGGTTTGGGAGACTTCATAATCGTTAGATTATAATCATATCTTGTTATTTTTATTATTATTATTCTTATTCTTCTCCTTTCTTTCCGCGAACCATGAACTTGTCCACGGCAGATCTCAGGTACTACAGGACAGAATTTCATGAAACTTGGTGGAGTTATAGATATATGTTTCTAGTTATTCCTAAAGTTTTCAGATTTGTGGGAAAGTGGAAATTTCGTACATTAATGTTGATAACTTCTAAATGTATAATGATAGAGACATAAAATTTGACATAGTGATAGGTCACCATTAGAGGAGCAATTCTGCATTTTCAAAAAATGGGCGGTAAAAATTCAACATTGTCCGATATCATCAAAAGTTGATATGTGGGTAGATAATGATGTCCCGAATTGATTCCCGACATTGAACAATTTCTACCGGTCGCCATTTTCAAAATGGCTACCACAATACCGCACAAATTCAACATTGTCCGATTTCAACGACATTTCATATGTGGGTAGATTATGATGTCCCGAAATGATTCCTGACATCGAAAAATTTCTACCGGTCGTCATTTTCAAAATGGCCGCCACAATACCGCACAAATTCAACATTGTTCGATTTCAAAGGTAGCTTTTAATTTATTTTTTAAACCGGTTGTCAGTGGCCGGTTTGGGAGACTTCATAATCGTTAGATTATAATCATATCTTGGTTTTTTTTTTATTTAAAAGATATGCCTATTAAAAGTGTCACACTCCTGACATTAGTTATTTTGATTTCCTAGCTATGATATGTCATATATCAGAGCTATTTCCAACTTTTTTCTTTGATTGGGTCTGGAGCTTTTGGAAAATAAAGAAAATTGTGAACTATTAAAGCATACAACATACTACTATACAACTAAGATAAGAATGTCACACTCTGACATTTTTTGTGTCTCTCCTTATGCAAGCTCAATTTTACAACTATCATATTCATCCAGTCTAATACTACTGAATTATTACAACTAATGTTTTTTTAACAACATATTTTGACATTTCTTAACTAATAAGTCTCAACAATGAAAAATTATTAAGGTTTAATTTGACATTTGTACAATTTTCCAAGTTAAATTTATTCACCTACACTAATTTAAAAAATAGAATAATTTTTTGTCGCATAATCATAGGGTCACAAAACAATTAGATATTTGAAGTAAAATGGTACGAAATTATAGAATACCATCTTTCTTTAATATAATTTTTATTTAATTTTTTTTATCATCAAGGTAAGTTAAGGCAATTTAAAGTTTGTCATGCTAAAACGTCACACTCCTGACAAATTTGACCAGTTTTTAGAGGATAACTTTTTAACCGGAAGAGCAATCTCCATGACACCTTGCATGAAGACAACTGTTACCATTGTGCTTGTTTTAAGATATTTACCTTTCTTTCATATCATTTAATATTCAAATTATTCTCTGAAAATGAAAAGTCTTCATTTTTTTGAAAATCACCCAAATACGGTAATTTTTAGCCTTCGTGAACTGTTATGCACACGGCATTTTGTGGCTGTTCTATTTACCTCCATCGGAAATTTTGAATTGATTTTGAATTATTTGTTTTTGAACGAGATATTCTAAAACAAAGATATGGATGTTAATATGAAAAACATATTTATTGTGTATTTTCCAACATAGATTCGATTGAACAATTCCTGCGTAAAAATATTAGAAAAAAGTCGGAGTTCATTCGGTCATCATTTCGAGCGCTAACAAGATGGTGGAGCGGAGTTGTCAAACATAATATCGAACACTTGAACAGTTGTTAATAATCGACAATTATTGTTAGATATGAAATAAAAAAATAAATGCCAATAAAAAAAAAGCTTGTAGTGTTGATATAAAAAAAAATTCCGGAAAAAATACTTAAGACACTTTTGTAATATATCGTCATCCTGTGACGTTGTTTACAAGGGTCGTTGATTGACACAAGCTGGTTACTGATTTATTTTACGATTTTGTGAGCATTTTACTTGTTTGAGTAGCAAAATTCAAAATGCCATCAAATTGGAAAATATCAGTAACTTAATTACATCACCGTCTAGTTATCAATGTATACGTAGGAAAACAAGGTTAGTGCATTTTGTTATTCATGGCAGACACATATTAATGGAATGTATGTGTGCGTACTGGGGATCCCCAAATGTAAATTTTCAAAACAAATGATAAAAAAATACTTAGTTACAGAATATTTATTTATAACTGAGGGGGAATTTTTAAAAATACGTTATATGCCGGTGTTTTGTTTGTTTTCACTCGGTCGTTACGGTAATTTCACAGCGGGAGTAACATGGAACAGCCAGATTTGTTGTGTACCGCACTTGCGCTAAATATAGAGATATTGAGTAATATCTTGTGTGCCGTTTTATAGACGTCATATTAGAATTATTATTTTTTATTATGTGAAGTTCAATTAAATAAGATATGCATGGTATATACTTTGTTGGTTAGACGTCTAGATCTGTCTAAATATTATTGATGTAAATTATCTTTATTACATTTCAGATGTAACACTTTATTACCAGAATGCAGCAGCTAGAGTGATACATATGGATAATGGTGCAACCAATGGGATTGTCCATATCATAGACAGCTTTTTATTTGTCCAATCAGATCTCACTCTTAGTAATTCATGTCGTATTCAACTTAACACACTATTATTATTGCCTACTTTATTATTGGCTTATATTTTGAGTTGTGTATATTAATTATGTGGGAGAATTCATTTGAAATTGGAAAAAAAGGGGGGGTCATTTGTAAATAAAGGGAGAGTTAATTAGAAAATGAAGGGAGATTATGTTACCAGTTATAAATAGTTTTATATATGTCCCTGATGGCTGTGCAGGTGGTGATTTGTTCTTGAATCCATCTTATTAGCTCACCTGAACCAAAGGTTCATGTAAGGTATTGGTATCACTTGGCGTCCGTCGTCGTCTGTAAACTGTTACATATTGATCTTCTTCTCTGAACAACTTGGCCAATTAGAACCAAGCTTGGTAGGAATGTTCATTGGATGGTCCCTGACAAAGTTTATGTTTTGTTTTGTTAATCAGAAGTATACAAAAGAATCAAAGGCACAAAGGTGTCAAAAAGAGTGTGTCTATATATATAGGTATAAATTATTTTTTATTCATTTGTTTTTTGCGAAGATTTTCTTTTGTGCATTCCTTAAGAAAATCCCTTTCAGAAACATGCAAAACGTTATTATTTACATATTACTGTTTTTGGCATAAAAGGGGTAAAATGGGTGGAATTGAAAAAAATTGAACTTGTTTAATTTTCATCAAATTTTAATGGGGGCTATCCTTGGCCGTGATCGTATGATAGTCCGATTTACAACTACCTATGCAATCAGTGCCTATCACCAGTGATGTTGTGAATTCGAATCTTGATCAGGGTGAGGTGTACAACATTATGTGATAAAGTTTGTCAGTGACTTGCGACAGGTCGATGGTTTTCTCCGAATCCTCTGGTTTCCTCCACCAATAAAACTGACCGCCACGATATAGCTGAAATGTTGTTGAAAGTGAAGTTAAACACCATCAAACAAACAAACAATCAAACAAACAAACCAATTGTAATGCAGTTTTTTTGCAGCAAAGTGTAAATCTTTATGAGTTATTGATGGGTGATAACAAATATTTGTTTATTTTGCATATTTGAAAGGTATATAGAATTTTTATTTTTCGTCCAATTTTGATATGTTTTTTTTGTTGTTGAATGAAATGTGTTACATGCTTTCGGAAGTATGTTGACAATTTCTTCAATCTTTTACTGAACAGCACCCATTATTTTTTTTTACTGAAGTCCTACTTTACTGGGTTACAATTGAACATCAGATCCTATGTACAAATGAATGTAATAATTTATCTTTAAATCTCGACCTCATTGAACATTGAACTCAAACTTACATATGAATAATCAGGTGAGTGATACAGACTCAGGTGAGCCTCTAGTTATTAATAAGAATTCTTACGTACAATTACCTGTATCAATTCATTTAATTAATGTTAATAATAATGTGTATTGATTACATCATAATTATATTGTATATTTAAAATTGTATTACATTTATAGTTTTATACAGTATTATAAAACCATATAATTTGTTTTGTGTTATAAATTGTCATATTATACAGCAGGTTTTCATATTAAACGGTATCTGATCTATTTTAGCAGTGTGCGAAATCCCGGCAAAAGTTTTAATTTACCAGCCAATCGTTTTTGATTTTAATTCTTTTTTTTATTTCATGAGGATTACCTACTGCCAGAGGCTACTAGTAGCTCTCCTCGTTTTCTACATCCATTGCAATGACATCACACAAACACAAAGTGGCACAGAAGTTTTACAAATACAGCAGAATGCAAATATGAATTTGTACACACTGAATTAGTACAAGTGTTCTATGATATTAAATGGATCAGCTCAGGTACTTTTGAATTTGAACAAATAAAACAACAAACAATCCCTAAAAATAGATCCAGGTACACAAAAAAACTTGATGTGTTAAATGTAATAAAACAATTACAGCACTCCATTTTGTGCAATATGATGTGTTATGGAGCACTGAAAAGCAATATTGACTGTGGTCTTCGGCCTTTGTCAATATTGTTTTTCAGTGCTCCATAACACATCATATCGCACTCAATGAAATGCAATAATTGTATGGTATTGAAGTACAATACACATAAACTGGTCTGTATTGCTGTTATATTTTAGACTCCATGATGTTTATGTACATTTGATATGAATGATTTGCTTTTGTAGGCCATGCAATTTCTTTGTCATCAGGTGGCATTGAATGCCATGCAATTTCTTTGTCATCAGGTGGCATTGAATGCCATGTAATTTTATGTCATCAGGTGGCTTTGAATGCCATGCAATTTCTTTGTCATCAGGTGGCATTTAATGCCATGTAATTTCTTTGTCATCAGGTGGCATTGAATGCCATGTAATTTTATGTCATCAGGTGGCTTTGAATGCCATGCAATTTCTTTGTCATCAGGTGGCTTTGAATGCCATTCAATTTCTTTGTCATCAGGTGGCATTGAATGCCATGTAATTTTATGTCATCAGGTGGCTTTGAATGCCATGCAATTTCTTTGTCATCAGGTGGCATTTAATGCCATGTAATTTCTTTGTCATCCGGTGGCATTGAATGCCATGCAATTTCTTTGTCATCAGGTGGCATTGAATGCCATGCAATTTTATGTCATCAGATGGCATTGAATGCCATGTAATTTTTATGACATCATGTGGCATTGAATGCCATGTAATTTTTATGTCATCAGATGGCATTGAATGCCATGTAATTTTTATGACATCAGGTGGCATTGAATGCCATGTGATTTTTATGACATCAGGTGGCATTGAATGCCATGTATTTTTTTGTCATCAGGTGGCATTGAATGCCATGCAATTTTTATGTCATCAGGTTGCATTGAATACCATACAATCTTTTTGTCATCAGGTGGCATTGAATGCCATACAATCTTTTTGTCATCAGGTGGCATTGAATGCCATACAATCTTTTTGTCATCAGGTGGCATTGAATGCCATACAATATGGATATCAGTATCGGTGCTTTTGAGGGGGGAATGTAGTTTTGATAATTCCTAAATGTCCTAATACAGTAAAACCTGTCTAAAGCCAACCCCCTTGGGACTAGGTTTCATGTTCTGAATAGATTAAAGTTTAGTTTATACAGGTGAATTTAACAAAGATTTCCTACATTTGGACTTATTTCAAGTTTAGTTTATACAGGTGAATTTAACAAAGATTTCCAACATTTGGACTTATTTCAAGTTTAGTTTATATAGGTTTGTTGCTCTGTGGGGAAAGTACACTGACGTTTTCAACTAGTTCTTTTGGTGACCCACAAAATATAAGAAAACAATTAATCGCTATGATTAACAATGATTGTATATATAATAATTCATGTTGTACAAAGTAATCGTGCCATACATTAAATGCATAATAAGGGCATTAAGAGAAGTTTTTTAATTTATGCAAACCTTGTCATGGGATATTCTATACTTTAAGTGATAAAGTTTGTGAGACACTTTACACAGGAGATCATCCACATTTTTAGTGAGGTTCGTGTGACTCAATCTTTAGTTTTCTGTGTAGTGTTTCTGTCTATAATTGTTTATTCATATTCCTTTGAGCATTGTATTGCCTGGCCTACTTTTTTTCTTCGATTCAAAGCTTCTGATTTCCTCTTTTGAACCGTAATGAGAGCGGGAGGTTTGGCGCTTTAAAATCTGATTCAACCCACCATTTCTTTAGAAATACCTGTACCAAGTTAGGGTCATTACAGTTTTCACAGTTTTCCGGTTGTTGACTGATTTTGTCTGTTTATATACTTATGAGTTTTGACTGTCCCTTTGTAAGATTGTTCAGAGTTCGGTAATTTTGTTATTACCCTTATTTATCTTAAAACTGTTCTTCCAATGGATGGATGGATGGTTTTCTCTGGGCCCTCCAGTTTCCTTCGCCCAATCACACCCCACCCCTCAAAAGATACAAACAAACAAACGAAACAAAAATGAATGGTGGCTATGAGGTAAGTGGAATGAGGTCGTATATGTCATTTAATACAATTAATCATAAGCACATATAAATGTACAATATTAGGAACGAAAATTTACCACAAAAGAGATTATTTCAATTTTCCCATTGTGAACTTTCCCTTTTATGTGTAGCAACATTCCAGCAGCACCTGCATATGGTGTATTTATCTCTCAGTTGATACAGTATTCTAGAGCTTGTGGTTCCTATCATGATTTCCTTGTCTTGAAAACATATCATATTTATATACAGTAAGCTTACACATTAGCCATCCATAAATATTAACCGCATAAGTTCCCATCTTTTGTTTTTTATTGCTTTTGCATTGCGTGTTGACCCTACCCTCATCTGTTTGAATATATCCAGTTTTTATTTTAAGCAAAATTTCGTGGTTTACGAAATTAATTTCGAACAATTGATTGGCTTTTCGGTATTCTCTAACATTTCTTCAAATTGGTCTTAATTTGATTGAATAAAGCAGTTAAATTGCTATCAATATTAATAAATACGCTTTGAACTCATAGGTGTAGTGCTTTTACAAAAGATTTACCGGTCATTAAGATCCGTGTTGCTCATCTTTTTAGTGTTTTGTATTCTCCTATTATGTGTCTTTACGTTTTGGGTTCCGTGTTGTGATTTCCGCATACAAACGATGTTCGCTTCATCTTTACCCCCAGTTGTTTGTAAGAGGGCTCGTGTCTTATTAACGTTATTTGTGTTTGCTTGCGGATAGTGGTGTCCAACGCACATTGTGTTCGTTTTATGTTTGTTTTTGTTTGATTTTTATTCTTTGTCTTGTGTGACCTGCGTTGCCAGTTTCTATGGATTGTCCATTTTGTGCTACCACTTCAGTATTCTCTATCGTTTATTGACATTAACACATTAAATGTTAAGTAAATGTCATCTTGTTTGTATTATATCACAACTGTGGATTAAGGTCAATTCAATAGTTATATTGATGTAATTTATCCCGATCTTGATGTTAATGTCTTAATGATGTTAACAAAATGGTACATTACACGCTTTTTATAAAAATTTAGAAAATAAAATAAATCATTGCTTCTTTTATATTCTATTTCTGCATGAACTATTATGTTACAAAGCCCACTCCGTATGATATTTCTGGCAAATTAATATATCAAAAAATCGGTATGCATAGCCGTTCTGGATCATTAGAAACAGGTAAACAAAGGCATAGTCATCAATAAGGACGAAATTTAAACAAAGACACATTGGAAATTCACAAAGCTTATGTTGTTATAATATGCATTGATATTGTGTAACCCATGAATACTGCAAAGGTTAGATTTGCACATGTATGTCGATGTAATATTGTTCGTGATGTGTAAAGAAAATCACACCATTTGTAATGTTTACATCAATCTCACACAGCCTATGTTTGGTTCCTGTTTTACCAGTTGTTTGTTGGAGGGCGCATGTCTTATTTACGTTAATTGTGTGTGTGTGTGTCTGCACAGTGGTGTCCAACATACATTGTGTTGTGTTTTTGCTTTGTTTTATTTCATCTTGTGTACCCTAAGTTGTCAGCTTCTCTAGATTGTCATTTTTGGATTGCCCTTTGGTATTCTCTAACGTTTAGTTATAGAAGACTGACTTTTTCCCAAATTGTATTTGGACCACCACGTTTTCAGCCAAACAAAATAATCTTGCCAGTGTTATTTGACATACCAGACTAATGTTTTTTCATTTCAACACAGTGACTACTAATTTCAATGGAGAAGGGGGAAATTTATCCTTATATATCCTCTTTACTGTCCTTCTTCGGGCCAGTGTATTATCTGTCCTTCGATCTACGGATTGCAATTACCCTTTGATATATTTCTCCTGTTACATATGTATGATCTTCTTTACTTGTAAACAATAAGTATGTTGTACCTTATTTTCTCCACTCGGACAAATAAGCTATTTAGCTAACAGCGGCCTCTAAGTTAAGCTATCCTTTCCCCCTTATATTACTGCAACAACTGGTGATTTCAATAAAATGTGTGTTGAAAGAAAACAATTCTTGACGTATATATGTACATCCTTAATCATGTAATAGGTTTATATAAACGTTAGAGAAAGTGGCTATGAAGAATGGACAATCAATAGAAACTGACAACTGCATAACTACCATTATATATATTATTTCATTTACAGTTACAATATTCATGTACCAAGCTCAATTGATAAATACTGAAATATTAAGTGATAAGATAAAACGGAACAATAAATACAATTGAACACATATTTATGTATTTAGTGGTAGAAGGAATCAGTATACTAATACTAATGCTGTGTTTATCCTCACTGTGACAATTCCACACTGGAGGTTTATGATATTTAACATTGACATGATTTGTCCTATTATACAGCGTCAACGCTATTAGGAAACACATCGCACACGATAATGTACCACGATACAACCAGCGTCTTAGAGCATTCATTTAAATATAGAAAATCGATATATTATTCTTTGGTTACCCCTTCAAAATCTTCCTACCTGTATATAGACTTTGCAATATGCAAATGATCTTGAATATGTATTGCATGTTCGTTTTACTTTCTAATGTTCGTTGCGGTACAGTAAGCTTACACATTAGCCATCCATAAATATTAACCGCATAAGTTCCCATCTTTTGTTTTTTATTGCTTTTGTATTGCGTGTTGACCCTACCCTCATCTGTTTGTATATATCCAGTTTTTATTTTAAGCAAAATTTCGTGGTTTACGAAATTAATTTCGAACATTTGATTGGCTTTTCGGTATTCTCTAACATTTCTTCAAATTGGTCTTAATTTGATTGAATAAAGCAGTTAAATTGCTATCAATATTAATAAATACGCTTTGAACTCATAGGTGTAGTGCTTTTACAAAAGATTTACCGGTCATTAAGATCCGTGTTGCTCATCTTTTTAGTGTTTTGTATTCTCCTATTATGTGTCTTTACGTTTTGGGTTCCGTGTTGTGATTTCCGCATACAAACGATGTTCGCTTCATCTTTACCCCCAGTTGTTTGTAAGAGGGCTCGTGTCTTATTAACGTTATTTGTGTTTGCTTGCGGATAGTGGTGTCCAACGCACATTGTGTTCGCTTTATGTTTGTTTTTATTTGATTTTTATTCTTTGTCTTGTGTGACCTGCGTTGCCAGTTTCTATGGATTGTCCATTTTGTGCTACCACTTCAGTATTCTTTATCGTTTATTGACATTAACACATTAAATGTTAAGTAAATGTCATCTTGTTTGTATTATATCACAACTGTGGATTAAGGTCAATTCAATAGTTATATTGATGTAATTTATCCCGATCTTGATGTTAATGTCTTAATGATGTTAACAAAATGATATATTACACGCTTTTTATAAAAATTTAGAAAATAAAATAAATCATTGCTTCTTTTATATTCTATTTCTGCATGAACTATTATGTTACAAAGCCCACTCCGTATGATATTTCTGGCAAATTGATATATCAAAAAATCGGTATGCATAGCCGTTCTGGATCATTAGAAACAGGTAAACAAAGGCATAGTCATCAATAAGGACGAAATTTAAACAAAGACACATTGGAAATTCACAAAGCTTATGTTGTTATAATATGCATTGATATTGTGTAACCCATGAATACTGCAAAGGTTAGATTTGCACATGTATGTCGATGTAATATTGTTCGTGATGTGTAAAGAAAATGACACCATTTGTAATGTTTACATCAATCTCACACAGCCTATGTTTGGTTCCTGTTTTACCAGTTGTTTGTTGGAGGGCGCATGTCTTATTTACGTTAATTGTGTGTGTGTGTGTGTGCATAGTGGTGTCCAACATACATTGTGTTGTGTTTTTGCTTTGTTTTATTTCATCTTGTGTACCCTAAGTTGTCAGCTTCTCTAGATTGTTATTTTTGGATTGCCCTTTGGTATTCTCTAACGTTTAGTTATAGAAGACTGACTTTTCCCAAATTGTATTTGGACCCCCACGTTTTCAGCCAAACATAATAATCTTGCCAGTGTTATTTGACATACCAGACTAATGTTTTTTCATTTCAACACAGTGACTACTAATTTCAATGGAGAAGGGGGAAATTTATCCTTATAGATCCTCTTTACTGTCCTTCTTCGGGCCAGTGTATTATCTGTCCTTCGATCTACGGATTGCAATTACCCTTTGATATATTTCTCCTGTTACATATGTATGATCTTCTTTACTTGTAAACAATAAGTATGTTGTACCTTATTTTCTCCACTCGGACAAATAAGCTATTTAGCTAACAGCGGCCTCTAAGTTAAGCTATCCTTTCCCCCTTATATTACTGCAACAACTGGTGATTTCAATAAAATGTGTGTTGAAAGAAAACAATTCTTGACGTATATATGTACATCCTTAATCATGTAATAGGTTTATATAAACGTTAGAGAAAGTGTCTATGAAGAATGGACAATCAATAGAAACTGACAACTGCATAACTACCATTATATATATTATTTCATTTACAGTTACAATATTCATGTACCAAGCTCAATTGATAAATACTGAAATATTAAGTGATACGATAAAACGGAACAATAAATACAATTGAACACATATTTATGTATTTAGTGGTAGAAGGAATCAGTATACCAATACTAATGCTGTGTTTATCCTCACTGTGACAATTCCACACTGGAGGTTTATGATATTTAACATTGACATGATTTGTCCTATTATACAGCGTCAACGCTATTAGGAAACACATCGCACACGATAATGTACCACGATACAACCATCGTCTTAGAGCATTCATTTAAATATAGAAAATCGATATATTATTCTTTGGTTACCCCTTCAAAATCTTCTTACCTGTATATAGACTTTGCAATATGCAAATGATCTTGAATATGTATTGCATGTTCGTTTTACTTTCTATTGTTTGTTGCGGTACAGTAAGCTTACACATTAGCCATCCATAAATATTAACCGCATAAGTTTCCATCTTTTGTTTTTTATTGCTTTTGTATTGCGTGTTGACCCTACCCTCATCTGTTTGTATATATCCAGTTTTTATTCTATGCCAAATTTCGTGGTTTACGAAATTAATTTCGAACATTTGATTGGCTTTTCGGTATTCTCTAACATTTCTTCAAATTGGTCTTAATTTGATTGAATAAAGCAGTTAAATTGCAATCAATATTAATAAATACGCTTTGAACTCATAGGTGTAGTGCTTTTACAAAAGATTTACCGGTCATTAAGATCCGTGTTGCTCATCTTTTTAGTGTTTTGTGTTCTCCTATTATGTGTCTTTACGTTTTGGGTTCCGTGTTGTGATTTCCGCATACAAACGATGTTCGCTTCGTCTTTACCCCCAGTTGTTTGTAAGAGGGCTCGTGTCTTATTAACGTTATTTGTGTTTGCTTGCGGATAGTGGTGTCCAACGCACATTGTGTTCGCTTTGTGTTTGTTTTTGTTTGGTTTTTATTCTTTGTCTTGTGTGACCTGCGTTGCCAGTTTCTATGGATTGTCCATTTTGTGCTACCACTTCAGTATTTTCTATCGTTTATTGACATTAACACATTAAATGTTAAGTAAATGTCATCTTGTTTGTATTATATCACAACTGTGGATTAAGGTCAATTCAATAGTTATATTGATGTAATTTATCCCGATCTTGATGTTAATGTCTTAATGATGTTAACAAAATGGTACATTACACGCTTTTTATAAAAATTTAGAAAATAAAATAAATCATTGCTTCTTTTATATTCTATTTCTGCATGAACTATTATGTTACAAAGCCCACTCCGTATGATATTTCTGGCAAATTGATATATCAAAAAATCGGTATGCATAGCCGTTCTGGATCATTAGAAACAGGTAAACAAAGGCATAGTCATCAATAAGGACGAAATGTAAACAAAGACACATTGGAAATTCACAAAGCTTATGTTGTTATAATATGCATTGATATTGTGTAACCCATGAATACTGCAAAGGTTAGATTTGCACATGTATGTCGATGTAATATTGTTCGTGATGTGTAAAGAAAATCACACCATTTGTAATGTTTACATCAATCTCACACAGCCTATGTTTGGTTCCTGTTTTACCAGTTGTTTGTTGGAGGGCGCATGTCTTATTTACGTTAATTGTGTGTGTGTGTGTCTGCACAGTGGTGTCCAACATACATTGTGTTGTGTTTTTGCTTTGTTTTATTTCATCTTGTGTACCCTAAGTTGTCAGCTTCTCTAGATTGTCATTTTTGGATTGCCCTTTGGTATTCTCTAACGTTTAGTTATAGAAGACTGACTTTTTCCCAAATTGTATTTGGACCACCACGTTTTCAGCCAAACAAAATAATCTTGCCAGTGTTATTTGACATACCAGACTAATGTTTTTTCATTTCAACACAGTGACTACTAATTTCAATGGAGAAGGGGGAAATTTATCCTTATATATCCTCTTTACTGTCCTTCTTCGGGCCAGTGTATTATCTGTCCTTCGATCTACGGATTGCAATTACCCTTTGATATATTTCTCCTGTTACATATGTATGATCTTCTTTACTTGTAAACAATAAGTATGTTGTACCTTATTTTCTCCACTCGGACAAATAAGCTATTTAGCTAACAGCGGCCTCTAAGTTAAGCTATCCTTTCCCCCTTATATTACTGCAACAACTGGTGATTTCAATAAAATGTGTGTTGAAAGAAAACAATTCTTGACGTATATATGTACATCCTTAATCATGTAATAGGTTTATATAAACGTTAGAGAAAGTGGCTATGAAGAATGGACAATCAATAGAAACTGACAACTGCATAACTACCACTATATATATTATTTCATTTACAGTTACAATATTCATGTACCAAGCTCAATTGATAAATACTGAAATATTAAGTGATAAGATAAAACGGAACAATAAATACAATTGAACACATATTTATGTATTTAGTGGTAGAAGGAATCAGTATACTAATACTAATGCTGTGTTTATCCTCACTGTGACAATTCCACACTGGAGGTTTATGATATTTAACATTGACATGATTTGTCCTATTATACAGCGTCAACGCTATTAGGAAACACATCGCACACGATAATGTACCACGATACAACCAGCGTCTTAGAGCATTCATTTAAATATAGAAAATCGATATATTATTCTTTGGTTACCCCTTCAAAATCTTCCTACCTGTATATAGACTTTGCAATATGCAAATGATCTTGAATATGTATTGCATGTTCGTTTTACTTTCTAATGTTCGTTGCGGTACAGTAAGCTTACACATTAGCCATCCATAAATATTAACCGCATAAGTTCCCATCTTTTGTTTTTTATTGCTTTTGTATTGCGTGTTGACCCTACCCTCATCTGTTTGTATATATCCAGTTTTTATTTTAAGCAAAATTTCGTGGTTTACGAAATTAATTTCGAACATTTGATTGGCTTTTCGGTATTCTCTAACATTTCTTCAAATTGGTCTTAATTTGATTGAATAAAGCAGTTAAATTGCTATCAATATTAATAAATACGCTTTGAACTCATAGGTGTAGTGCTTTTACAAAAGATTTACCGGTCATTAAGATCCGTGTTGCTCATCTTTTTAGTGTTTTGTATTCTCCTATTATGTGTCTTTACGTTTTGGGTTCCGTGTTGTGATTTCCGCATACAAACGATGTTCGCTTCATCTTTACCCCCAGTTGTTTGTAAGAGGGCTCGTGTCTTATTAACGTTATTTGTGTTTGCTTGCGGATAGTGGTGTCCAACGCACATTGTGTTCGCTTTATGTTTGTTTTTATTTGATTTTTATTCTTTGTCTTGTGTGACCTGCGTTGCCAGTTTCTATGGATTGTCCATTTTGTGCTACCACTTCAGTATTCTTTATCGTTTATTGACATTAACACATTAAATGTTAAGTAAATGTCATCTTGTTTGTATTATATCACAACTGTGGATTAAGGTCAATTCAATAGTTATATTGATGTAATTTATCCCGATCTTGATGTTAATGTCTTAATGATGTTAACAAAATGATATATTACACGCTTTTTATAAAAATTTAGAAAATAAAATAAATCATTGCTTCTTTTATATTCTATTTCTGCATGAACTATTATGTTACAAAGCCCACTCCGTATGATATTTCTGGCAAATTGATATATCAAAAAATCGGTATGCATAGCCGTTCTGGATCATTAGAAACAGGTAAACAAAGGCATAGTCATCAATAAGGACGAAATTTAAACAAAGACACATTGGAAATTCACAAAGCTTATGTTGTTATAATATGCATTGATATTGTGTAACCCATGAATACTGCAAAGGTTAGATTTGCACATGTATGTCGATGTAATATTGTTCGTGATGTGTAAAGAAAATGACACCATTTGTAATGTTTACATCAATCTCACACAGCCTATGTTTGGTTCCTGTTTTACCAGTTGTTTGTTGGAGGGCGCATGTCTTATTTACGTTAATTGTGTGTGTGTGTGTGTGCATAGTGGTGTCCAACATACATTGTGTTGTGTTTTTGCTTTGTTTTATTTCATCTTGTGTACCCTAAGTTGTCAGCTTCTCTAGATTGTTATTTTTGGATTGCCCTTTGGTATTCTCTAACGTTTAGTTATAGAAGACTGACTTTTCCCAAATTGTATTTGGACCCCCACGTTTTCAGCCAAACATAATAATCTTGCCAGTGTTATTTGACATACCAGACTAATGTTTTTTCATTTCAACACAGTGACTACTAATTTCAATGGAGAAGGGGGAAATTTATCCTTATAGATCCTCTTTACTGTCCTTCTTCGGGCCAGTGTATTATCTGTCCTTCGATCTACGGATTGCAATTACCCTTTGATATATTTCTCCTGTTACATATGTATGATCTTCTTTACTTGTAAACAATAAGTATGTTGTACCTTATTTTCTCCACTCGGACAAATAAGCTATTTAGCTAACAGCGGCCTCTAAGTTAAGCTATCCTTTCCCCCTTATATTACTGCAACAACTGGTGATTTCAATAAAATGTGTGTTGAAAGAAAACAATTCTTGACGTATATATGTACATCCTTAATCATGTAATAGGTTTATATAAACGTTAGAGAAAGTGTCTATGAAGAATGGACAATCAATAGAAACTGACAACTGCATAACTACCATTATATATATTATTTCATTTACAGTTACAATATTCATGTACCAAGCTCAATTGATAAATACTGAAATATTAAGTGATACGATAAAACGGAACAATAAATACAATTGAACACATATTTATGTATTTAGTGGTAGAAGGAATCAGTATACCAATACTAATGCTGTGTTTATCCTCACTGTGACAATTCCACACTGGAGGTTTATGATATTTAACATTGACATGATTTGTCCTATTATACAGCGTCAACGCTATTAGGAAACACATCGCACACGATAATGTACCACGATACAACCATCGTCTTAGAGCATTCATTTAAATATAGAAAATCGATATATTATTCTTTGGTTACCCCTTCAAAATCTTCTTACCTGTATATAGACTTTGCAATATGCAAATGATCTTGAATATGTATTGCATGTTCGTTTTACTTTCTATTGTTTGTTGCGGTACAGTAAGCTTACACATTAGCCATCCATAAATATTAACCGCATAAGTTTCCATCTTTTGTTTTTTATTGCTTTTGTATTGCGTGTTGACCCTACCCTCATCTGTTTGTATATATCCAGTTTTTATTCTATGCCAAATTTCGTGGTTTACGAAATTAATTTCGAACATTTGATTGGCTTTTCGGTATTCTCTAACATTTCTTCAAATTGGTCTTAATTTGATTGAATAAAGCAGTTAAATTGCAATCAATATTAATAAATACGCTTTGAACTCATAGGTGTAGTGCTTTTACAAAAGATTTACCGGTCATTAAGATCCGTGTTGCTCATCTTTTTAGTGTTTTGTGTTCTCCTATTATGTGTCTTTACGTTTTGGGTTCCGTGTTGTGATTTCCGCATACAAACGATGTTCGCTTCGTCTTTACCCCCAGTTGTTTGTAAGAGGGCTCGTGTCTTATTAACGTTATTTGTGTTTGCTTGCGGATAGTGGTGTCCAACGCACATTGTGTTCGCTTTGTGTTTGTTTTTGTTTGGTTTTTATTCTTTGTCTTGTGTGACCTGCGTTGCCAGTTTCTATGGATTGTCCATTTTGTGCTACCACTTCAGTATTTTCTATCGTTTATTGACATTAACACATTAAATGTTAAGTAAATGTCATCTTGTTTGTATTATATCACAACTGTGGATTAAGGTCAATTCAATAGTTATATTGATGTAATTTATCCCGATCTTGATGTTAATGTCTTAATGATGTTAACAAAATGATATATTACACGCTTTTTATAAAAATTTAGAAAATAAAATAAATCATTGCTTCTTTTATATTCTATTTCTGCATGAACTATTATGTTACAAAGCCCACTCCGTATGATATTTCTGGCAAATTGATATATCAAAAAATCGGTATGCATAGCCGTTCTGGATCATTAGAAACAGGTAAACAAAGGCATAGTCATCAATAAGGACGAAATTTAAACAAAGACACATTGGAAATTCACAAAGCTTATGTTGTTATAATATGCATTGATATTGTGTAACCCATGAATACTGCAAAGGTTAGATTTGCACATGTATGTCGATGTAATATTGTTCGTGATGTGTAAAGAAAATGACACCATTTGTAATGTTTACATCAATCTCACACAGCCTATGTTTGGTTCCTGTTTTACCAGTTGTTTGTTGGAGGGCGCATGTCTTATTTACGTTAATTGTGTGTGTGTGTGTGTGCATAGTGGTGTCCAACATACATTGTGTTGTGTTTTTGCTTTGTTTTATTTCATCTTGTGTACCCTAAGTTGTCAGCTTCTCTAGATTGTTATTTTTGGATTGCCCTTTGGTATTCTCTAACGTTTAGTTATAGAAGACTGACTTTTCCCAAATTGTATTTGGACCCCCACGTTTTCAGCCAAACATAATAATCTTGCCAGTGTTATTTGACATACCAGACTAATGTTTTTTCATTTCAACACAGTGACTACTAATTTCAATGGAGAAGGGGGAAATTTATCCTTATAGATCCTCTTTACTGTCCTTCTTCGGGCCAGTGTATTATCTGTCCTTCGATCTACGGATTGCAATTACCCTTTGATATATTTCTCCTGTTACATATGTATGATCTTCTTTACTTGTAAACAATAAGTATGTTGTACCTTATTTTCTCCACTCGGACAAATAAGCTATTTAGCTAACAGCGGCCTCTAAGTTAAGCTATCCTTTCCCCCTTATATTACTGCAACAACTGGTGATTTCAATAAAATGTGTGTTGAAAGAAAACAATTCTTGACGTATATATGTACATCCTTAATCATGTAATAGGTTTATATAAACGTTAGAGAAAGTGTCTATGAAGAATGGACAATCAATAGAAACTGACAACTGCATAACTACCATTATATATATTATTTCATTTACAGTTACAATATTCATGTACCAAGCTCAATTGATAAATACTGAAATATTAAGTGATACGATAAAACGGAACAATAAATACAATTGAACACATATTTATGTATTTAGTGGTAGAAGGAATCAGTATACCAATACTAATGCTGTGTTTATCCTCACTGTGACAATTCCACACTGGAGGTTTATGATATTTAACATTGACATGATTTGTCCTATTATACAGCGTCAACGCTATTAGGAAACACATCGCACACGATAATGTACCACGATACAACCATCGTCTTAGAGCATTCATTTAAATATAGAAAATCGATATATTATTCTTTGGTTACCCCTTCAAAATCTTCTTACCTGTATATAGACTTTGCAATATGCAAATGATCTTGAATATGTATTGCATGTTCGTTTTACTTTCTATTGTTTGTTGCGGTACAGTAAGCTTACACATTAGCCATCCATAAATATTAACCGCATAAGTTTCCATCTTTTGTTTTTTATTGCTTTTGTATTGCGTGTTGACCCTACCCTCATCTGTTTGTATATATCCAGTTTTTATTCTATGCCAAATTTCGTGGTTTACGAAATTAATTTCGAACATTTGATTGGCTTTTCGGTATTCTCTAACATTTCTTCAAATTGGTCTTAATTTGATTGAATAAAGCAGTTAAATTGCAATCAATATTAATAAATACGCTTTGAACTCATAGGTGTAGTGCTTTTACAAAAGATTTACCGGTCATTAAGATCCGTGTTGCTCATCTTTTTAGTGTTTTGTGTTCTCCTATTATGTGTCTTTACGTTTTGGGTTCCGTGTTGTGATTTCCGCATACAAACGATGTTCGCTTCGTCTTTACCCCCAGTTGTTTGTAAGAGGGCTCGTGTCTTATTAACGTTATTTGTGTTTGCTTGCGGATAGTGGTGTCCAACGCACATTGTGTTCGCTTTGTGTTTGTTTTTGTTTGGTTTTTATTCTTTGTCTTGTGTGACCTGCGTTGCCAGTTTCTATGGATTGTCCATTTTGTGCTACCACTTCAGTATTTTCTATCGTTTATTGACATTAACACATTAAATGTTAAGTAAATGTCATCTTGTTTGTATTATATCACAACTGTGGATTAAGGTCAATTCAATAGTTATATTGATGTAATTTATCCCGATCTTGATGTTAATGTCTTAATGATGTTAACAAAATGGTACATTACACGCTTTTTATAAAAATTTAGAAAATAAAATAAATCATTGCTTCTTTTATATTCTATTTCTGCATGAACTATTATGTTACAAAGCCCACTCCGTATGATATTTCTGGCAAATTGATATATCAAAAAATCGGTATGCATAGCCGTTCTGGATCATTAGAAACAGGTAAACAAAGGCATAGTCATCAATAAGGACGAAATGTAAACAAAGACACATTGGAAATTCACAAAGCTTATGTTGTTATAATATGCATTGATATTGTGTAACCCATGAATACTGCAAAGGTTAGATTTGCACATGTATGTCGATGTAATATTGTTCGTGATGTGTAAAGAAAATGACACCATTTGTAATGTTTACATCAATCTCACACAGCCTATGTTTGGTTCCTGTTTTACCAGTTGTTTGTTGGAGGGCGCATGTCTTATTTACGTTAATTGTGTGTGTGTGTGTGCATAGTGGTGTCCAACATACATTGTGTTGTGTTTTTGCTTTGTTTTATTTCATTTTGTGTACCCTAAGTTGTCAGCTTCTCTAGATTATCATTTTTGGATTGCCCTTTGGTATTCTCTAACGTTTAGTTATAGAAGACTGACGTTTTTCCCAAATTGTATTTGGACCCCCACGTTTTCAGCCAAACATAATAGTCTTGCCAGTGTTGTTTGACATACCAGCCTAATGTTTTTTCATTTCAACACAGTGACTACTAATTTCAATGGAGAAGGGGGAAATTTATCCTTATATATCTTCTTTACTGTCCTTCTTCGGGCCAGTGTATTATCTGTCCTTCTTCGATCTACGGATTGCAATTACCCTTTGATATATTTCTCCTGTTACATATGTATGATCTTCTTTACTTGTAAACAATAAGTATGTTGTGCCTTATTTTCTCCACTCGGACAAATAATCTATTTAGCTAACAGCGGCCTCTAAGTTAAGCTACCCTTTCCCCTTATATTACTGCAACAACTGGTGATTTCAATAAAATGTGTTGAATGAA
The DNA here is from genome assembly GCA_963680875.1 of Bathymodiolus brooksi. Lineage (NCBI taxonomy): Eukaryota > Metazoa > Mollusca > Bivalvia > Mytilida > Modiolidae > Bathymodiolus > Bathymodiolus brooksi. Next base: position 2,984,562 of record OY804590.1, on the reverse strand, counting down.
AACAATTCTTGACGTATATATGTACATCCTTAATCATGTAATAGGTTTATATAAACGTTAGAGAAAGTGGCTATGAAGAATGGACAATCAATAGAAACTGACAACTGCATAACTACCATTATATATATTCTTTCATTTACAGTTACAATATTCATGTACCAAGCTCAATTGATAAATACTGAAATATTAAGTGATAAGATAAAACGGAACAATAAATACAATTGAACACATATTTATGTATTTAGTGGTAGAAGGAATCAGTATACCAATACTAATGCTGTGTTTATCCTCACTGTGACAATTCCACACTGGAGATTTATGATATTTAACATTGACATGATGTGTCCTATTATACGGCGTCAACGCTATTAGGAAACACATCGCACACGATAATGTACCACGATACAACCATCGTCTTAGAGCATTCATTTAAATATAGAAAATCGATATATTATTCTTTGGTTACCCCTTCAAATTCTTCCTACCTGTATATAGACTTTGCAATATGCAAATGATCTTGAATATGTATTGCATGTTCGTTTTACTTTCTATTGTTCGTTGCGGTACAGTAAGCTTACACATTAGCCATCCATAAATATTAACCGCATAAGTTCCCATCTTTTGTTTTTTATTGCTTTTGTATTGCGTGTTGACCTTACCCTCATCTGTTTGTATATATCCAGTTTTTATTTTAAGCAAAATTTCGTGGTTTACGAAATTAATATCGAACATTTGATTGGCTTTTCGGTATTCTCTAACATTTCTTCAAATTGGTCTTAATTTGATTGAATAAAGCAGTTAAATTGCTATCAATATTAATAAATACGCTTTGAACTCATAGGTGTAGTGCTTTTACAAAAGATTTACCGGTCATTAAGATCCGTGTTGCTCATCTTTTTAGTGTTTTGTATTCTCCTATTATGTGTCTTTACGTTTTGGGTTCCGTGTTGTGATTTCTGCATACAAACGATGTTCGCTTCGTCTTTACCCCCAGTTGTTTGTAAGAGGGCTCGTGTCTTATTAACGTTATTTGTGTTTGCTTGCGGATAGTGATGTCCAACGCACATTGTGTTCGTTTTATGTTTGTTTTTGTTTGGTTTTTATTCTTTGTCTTGTGTGACCTGCGTTGCCAGTTTCTATGGATTGTCCATTTTGTGCTACCACTTCAGTATTCTCTATCGTTTATTGACATTAACACATTAAATGTTAAGTAAATGTCATCTTGTTTGTATTATATCACAACTGTGGATTAAGGTCAATTCAATAGTTATATTGATGTAATTTATCCCGATCTTGATGTTAATGTCTTAATGATGTTAACAAAATGGTACATTACACGCTTTTTATAAAAATTTAGAAAATAAAATAAATCATTGCTTCTTTTATATTCTATTTCTGCATGAACTATTATGTTACAAAGCCCACTCCGTATGATATTTCTGGCAAATTGATATATCAAAAAATCGGTATGCATAGCCGTTCTGGATCATTAGAAACAGGTAAACAAAGGCATAGTCATCAATAAGGACGAAATTTAAACAAAGACACATTGGACATTCACAAAGCTTATGTTGTTATAATATGCATTGATATTGTGTAACCCATGAATGCTGCAAAGGTTAGATTTGCACATGTATGTCGATGTAATATTGTTCGTGATGTGTAAAGAAAATGACACCATTTGTAATGTTTACATCAATCTCACACAGTCTATGCTTGGTTCCTGTTTTACCAGTTGTTTGTTGGAGGGCGCATGTCTTATTTACGTTAATTGTGTGTGTGTGTGTGTGTGCATAGTGGTGTCCAACATACATTGTGTTGTGTTTTTGCTTTGTTTTATTTCATCTTGTGTACCCTAAGTTGTCAGCTTCTCTAGATTGTCATTTTTGGATTGCCCTTTGGTATTCTCTAACGTTTAGCTATAGAAGACTGACTTTTTCCCAAATTGTATTTGGACCCCCACGTTTTCAGCCAAACATAATAATCTTGCCAGTGTTATTTGACATACCAGACTAATGTTTTTTCATTTCAACACAGTGACTACTAATTTCAATGGAGAAGGGGGAAATATATCCTTATATATCCTCTTTACTGTCCTTCTTCGGGCCAGTGTATTATCTGTCCTTCGATCTACGGATTGCAATTACCCTTTGATATATTTCTCCTGTTACATATGTATGATCTTCTTTACTTGTAAACAATAAGTATGTTGTACCTTATTTTCTCCACTCGGACAAATAAGCTATTTAGCTAACAGCGGCCTCTAAGTTAAGCTATCCTTTCCCCCTTATATTACTGCAACAACTGGTGATTTCAATAAAATGTGTGTTGAAAGAAAACAATTCTTGACGTATATATGTACATCCTTAATCATGTAATAGGTTTATATAAACGTTAGAGAAAGTGTCTATGAAGAATGGACAATCAATAGAAACTGACAACTGCATAACTACCATTATATATATTATTTCATTTACAGTTACAATATTCATGTACCAAGCTCAATTGATAAATACTGAAATATTAAGTGATACGATAAAACGGAACAATAAATACAATTGAACACATATTTATGTATTTAGTGGTAGAAGGAATCAGTATACCAATACTAATGCTGTGTTTATCCTCACTGTGACAATTCCACACTGGAGGTTTATGATATTTAACATTGACATGATTTGTCCTATTATACAGCGTCAACGCTATTAGGAAACACATCGCACACGATAATGTACCACGATACAACCATCGTCTTAGAGCATTCATTTAAATATAGAAAATCGATATATTATTCTTTGGTTACCCCTTCAAAATCTTCCTACCTGTATATAGACTTTGCAATATGCAAATGATCTTGAATATGTATTGCATGTTCGTTTTACTTTCTATTGTTTGTTGCGTTACAGTAAGCTTACACATTAGCCATCCATAAATATTAACCGCATAAGTTTCCATCTTTTGTTTTTTATTGCTTTTGTATTGCGTGTTGACCCTACCCTCATCTGTTTGTATATATCCAGTTTTTATTCTATGCCAAATTTCGTGGTTTACGAAATTAATTTCGAACGTTTGATTGGCTTTTCGGTATTCTCTAACATTTCTTCAAATTGGTCTTAATTTGATTGAATACAGCAGTTAAATTGCTATCAATATTAATAAATACGCTTTGAACCCATCGGTGTAGTGCTTTTACAAAAGATTTACCGGTCCTTAAGATCCGTGTTGCTCATCTTTTTAGTGTTTTGTATTCTCCTATTATGTGTCTTTACGTTTTGGGTTCCGTGTTGTGATTTCCGCATACAAACGATGTTCGCTTCATCTTTACCCCCAGTTGTTTGTAAGAGGGCTCGTGTCTTATTAACGTTATTTGTGTTTGCTTGCGGATAGTGGTGTCCAACGCACATTGTGTTCGTTTTATGTTTGTTTTTATTTGATTTTTATTCTTTGTCTTGTGTGACCTGCGTTGCCAGTTTCTATGGATTGTCCATTTTGTGCTACCACTTCAGTATTCTTTATCGTTTATTGACATTAACACATTAAATGTTAAGTAAATGTCATCTTGTTTGTATTATATCACAACTGTGGATTAAGGTCAATTCAATAGTTATATTGATGTAATTTATCCCGATCTTGATGTTAATGTCTTAATGATGTTAACAAAATGATATATTACACGCTTTTTATAAAAATTTAGAAAATAAAATAAATCATTGCTTCTTTTATATTCTATTTCTGCATGAACTATTATGTTACAAAGCCCACTCCGTATGATATTTCTGGCAAATTGATATATCAAAAAATCGGTATGCATAGCCGTTCTGGATCATTAGAAACAGGTAAACAAAGGCATAGTCATCAATAAGGACGAAATTTAAACAAAGACACATTGGAAATTCACAAAGCTTATGTTGTTATAATATGCATTGATATTGTGTAACCCATGAATACTGCAAAGGTTAGATTTGCACATGTATGTCGATGTAATATTGTTCGTGATGTGTAAAGAAAATGACACCATTTGTAATGTTTACATCAATCTCACACAGCCTATGTTTGGTTCCTGTTTTACCAGTTGTTTGTTGGAGGGCGCATGTCTTATTTACGTTAATTGTGTGTGTGTGTGTGTGTGTGCATAGTGGTGTCCAACATACATTGTGTTGTGTTTTTGCTTTGTTTTATTTCATCTTGTGTACCCTAAGTTGTCAGCTTCTCTAGATTGTTATTTTTGGATTGCCCTTTGGTATTCTCTAACGTTTAGTTATAGAAGACTGACTTTTCCCAAATTGTATTTGGACCCCCACGTTTTCAGCCAAACATAATAATCTTGCCAGTGTTATTTGACATACCAGACTAATGTTTTTTCATTTCAACACAGTGACTACTAATTTCAATGGAGAAGGGGGAAATTTATCCTTATAGATCCTCTTTACTGTCCTTCTTCGGGCCAGTGTATTATCTGTCCTTCGATCTACGGATTGCAATTACCCTTTGATATATTTCTCCTGTTACATATGTATGATCTTCTTTACTTGTAAACAATAAGTATGTTGTACCTTATTTTCTCCACTCGGACAAATAAGCTATTTAGCTAACAGCGGCCTCTAAGTTAAGCTATCCTTTCCCCCTTATATTACTGCAACAACTGGTGATTTCAATAAAATGTGTGTTGAAAGAAAACAATTCTTGACGTATATATGTACATCCTTAATCATGTAATAGGTTTATATAAACGTTAGAGAAAGTGTCTATGAAGAATGGACAATCAATAGAAACTGACAACTGCATAACTACCATTATATATATTATTTCATTTACAGTTACAATATTCATGTACCAAGCTCAATTGATAAATACTGAAATATTAAGTGATACGATAAAACGGAACAATAAATACAATTGAACACATATTTATGTATTTAGTGGTAGAAGGAATCAGTATACCAATACTAATGCTGTGTTTATCCGCACTGTGACAATTCCACACTGGAGGTTTATGATATTTAACATTGACATGATTTGTCCTATTATACAGCGTCAACGCTATTAGGAAACACATCGCACACGATAATGTACCACGATACAACCATCGTCTTAGAGCATTCATTTAAATATAGAAAATCGATATATTATTCTTTGGTTACCCCTTCAAAATCTTCCTACCTGTATATAGACTTTGCAATATGCAAATGATCTTGAATATGTATTGCATGTTCGTTTTACTTTCTATTGTTTGTTGCGGTACAGTAAGCTTACACATTAGCCATCCATAAATATTAACCGCATAAGTTTCCATCTTTTGTTTTTTATTGCTTTTGTATTGCGTGTTGACCCTACCTCATCTGTTTGTATATATCCAGTTTTTATTCTATGCCAAATTTCGTGGTTTACGAAATTAATATCGAACATTTGATTGGCTTTTCGGTATTCTCTAACATTTCTTCAAATTGGTCTTAATTTGATTGAATAAAGCAGTTAAATTGCAATCAATATTAATAAATACGCTTTGAACTCATAGGTGTAGTGCTTTTACAAAAGATTTACCGGTCATTAAGATCCGTGTTGCTCATCTTTTTAGTGTTTTGTGTTCTCCTATTATGTGTCTTTACGTTTTGGGTTCCGTGTTGTGATTTCCGCATACAAACGATGTTCGCTTCGTCTTTACCCCCAGTTGTTTGTAAGAGGGCTCGTGTCTTATTAACGTTATTTGTGTTTGCTTGCGGATAGTGGTGTCCAACGCACATTGTGTTCGCTTTGTGTTTGTTTTTGTTTGGTTTTTATTCTTTGTCTTGTGTGACCTGCGTTGCCAGTTTCTATGGATTGTCCATTTTGTGCTACCACTTCAGTATTTTCTATCGTTTATTGACATTAACACATTAAATGTTAAGTAAATGTCATCTTGTTTGTATTATATCACAACTGTGGATTAAGGTCAATTCAATAGTTATATTGATGTAATTTATCCCGATCTTGATGTTAATGTCTTAATGATGTTAACAAAATGGTACATTACACGCTTTTTATAAAAATTTAGAAAATAAAATAAATCATTGCTTCTTTTATATTCTATTTCTGCATGAACTATTATGTTACAAAGCCCACTCCGTATGATATTTCTGGCAAATTGATATATCAAAAAATCGGTATGCATAGCCGTTCTGGATCATTAGAAACAGGTAAACAAAGGCATAGTCATCAATAAGGACGAAATGTAAACAAAGACACATTGGAAATTCACAAAGCTTATGTTGTTATAATATGCATTGATATTGTGTAACCCATGAATACTGCAAAGGTTAGATTTGCACATGTATGTCGATGTAATATTGTTCGTGATGTGTAAAGAAAATGACACCATTTGTAATGTTTACATCAATCTCACACAGCCTATGTTTGGTTCCTGTTTTACCAGTTGTTTGTTGGAGGGCGCATGTCTTATTTACGTTAATTGTGTGTGTGTGTGTGCATAGTGGTGTCCAACATACATTGTGTTGTGTTTTTGCTTTGTTTTATTTCATTTTGTGTACCCTAAGTTGTCAGCTTCTCTAGATTATCATTTTTGGATTGCCCTTTGGTATTCTCTAACGTTTAGTTATAGAAGACTGACGTTTTTCCCAAATTGTATTTGGACCCCCACGTTTTCAGCCAAACATAATAGTCTTGCCAGTGTTGTTTGACATACCAGCCTAATGTTTTTTCATTTCAACACAGTGACTACTAATTTCAATGGAGAAGGGGGAAATTTATCCTTATATATCTTCTTTACTGTCCTTCTTCGGGCCAGTGTATTATCTGTCCTTCTTCGATCTACGGATTGCAATTACCCTTTGATATATTTCTCCTGTTACATATGTATGATCTTCTTTACTTGTAAACAATAAGTATGTTGTGCCTTATTTTCTCCACTCGGACAAATAATCTATTTAGCTAACAGCGGCCTCTAAGTTAAGCTACCCTTTCCCCTTATATTACTGCAACAACTGGTGATTTCAATAAAATGTGTTGAATGAAAACAATTCTTGACGTATATATGTACATCCTTAATCATGTAATAGGTTTATATAAACGTTAGAGAAAGTGGCTATGAAGAATGGACAATCAATAGAAACTGACAACTGCATAACTACCATTATATATATTCTTTCATTTACAGTTACAATATTCATGTACCAAGCTCAATTGATAAATACTGAAATATTAAGTGATAAGATAAAACGGAACAATAAATACAATTGAACACATATTTATGTATTTAGTGGTAGAAGGAATCAGTATACCAATACTAATGCTGTGTTTATCCTCACTGTGACAATTCCACACTGGAGATTTATGATATTTAACATTGACATGATGTGTCCTATTATACGGCGTCAACGCTATTAGGAAACACATCGCACACGATAATGTACCACGATACAACCATCGTCTTAGAGCATTCATTTAAATATAGAAAATCGATATATTATTCTTTGGTTACCCCTTCAAATTCTTCCTACCTGTATATAGACTTTGCAATATGCAAATGATCTTGAATATGTATTGCATGTTCGTTTTACTTTCTATTGTTCGTTGCGGTACAGTAAGCTTACACATTAGCCATCCATAAATATTAACCGCATAAGTTCCCATCTTTTGTTTTTTATTGCTTTTGTATTGCGTGTTGACCTTACCCTCATCTGTTTGTATATATCCAGTTTTTATTTTAAGCAAAATTTCGTGGTTTACGAAATTAATATCGAACATTTGATTGGCTTTTCGGTATTCTCTAACATTTCTTCAAATTGGTCTTAATTTGATTGAATAAAGCAGTTAAATTGCTATCAATATTAATAAATACGCTTTGAACTCATAGGTGTAGTGCTTTTACAAAAGATTTACCGGTCATTAAGATCCGTGTTGCTCATCTTTTTAGTGTTTTGTATTCTCCTATTATGTGTCTTTACGTTTTGGGTTCCGTGTTGTGATTTCTGCATACAAACGATGTTCGCTTCGTCTTTACCCCCAGTTGTTTGTAAGAGGGCTCGTGTCTTATTAACGTTATTTGTGTTTGCTTGCGGATAGTGATGTCCAACGCACATTGTGTTCGTTTTATGTTTGTTTTTGTTTGGTTTTTATTCTTTGTCTTGTGTGACCTGCGTTGCCAGTTTCTATGGATTGTCCATTTTGTGCTACCACTTCAGTATTCTCTATCGTTTATTGACATTAACACATTAAATGTTAAGTAAATGTCATCTTGTTTGTATTATATCACAACTGTGGATTAAGGTCAATTCAATAGTTATATTGATGTAATTTATCCCGATCTTGATGTTAATGTCTTAATGATGTTAACAAAATGGTACATTACACGCTTTTTATAAAAATTTAGAAAATAAAATAAATCATTGCTTCTTTTATATTCTATTTCTGCATGAACTATTATGTTACAAAGCCCACTCCGTATGATATTTCTGGCAAATTGATATATCAAAAAATCGGTATGCATAGCCGTTCTGGATCATTAGAAACAGGTAAACAAAGGCATAGTCATCAATAAGGACGAAATTTAAACAAAGACACATTGGACATTCACAAAGCTTATGTTGTTATAATATGCATTGATATTGTGTAACCCATGAATGCTGCAAAGGTTAGATTTGCACATGTATGTCGATGTAATATTGTTCGTGATGTGTAAAGAAAATGACACCATTTGTAATGTTTACATCAATCTCACACAGTCTATGCTTGGTTCCTGTTTTACCAGTTGTTTGTTGGAGGGCGCATGTCTTATTTACGTTAATTGTGTGTGTGTGTGTGTGTGCATAGTGGTGTCCAACATACATTGTGTTGTGTTTTTGCTTTGTTTTATTTCATCTTGTGTACCCTAAGTTGTCAGCTTCTCTAGATTGTCATTTTTGGATTGCCCTTTGGTATTCTCTAACGTTTAGCTATAGAAGACTGACTTTTTCCCAAATTGTATTTGGACCCCCACGTTTTCAGCCAAACATAATAATCTTGCCAGTGTTATTTGACATACCAGACTAATGTTTTTTCATTTCAACACAGTGACTACTAATTTCAATGGAGAAGGGGGAAATATATCCTTATATATCCTCTTTACTGTCCTTCTTCGGGCCAGTGTATTATCTGTCCTTCGATCTACGGATTGCAATTACCCTTTGATATATTTCTCCTGTTACATATGTATGATCTTCTTTACTTGTAAACAATAAGTATGTTGTACCTTATTTTCTCCACTCGGACAAATAAGCTATTTAGCTAACAGCGGCCTCTAAGTTAAGCTATCCTTTCCCCCTTATATTACTGCAACAACTGGTGATTTCAATAAAATGTGTGTTGAAAGAAAACAATTCTTGACGTATATATGTACATCCTTAATCATGTAATAGGTTTATATAAACGTTAGAGAAAGTGTCTATGAAGAATGGACAATCAATAGAAACTGACAACTGCATAACTACCATTATATATATTATTTCATTTACAGTTACAATATTCATGTACCAAGCTCAATTGATAAATACTGAAATATTAAGTGATACGATAAAACGGAACAATAAATACAATTGAACACATATTTATGTATTTAGTGGTAGAAGGAATCAGTATACCAATACTAATGCTGTGTTTATCCTCACTGTGACAATTCCACACTGGAGGTTTATGATATTTAACATTGACATGATTTGTCCTATTATACAGCGTCAACGCTATTAGGAAACACATCGCACACGATAATGTACCACGATACAACCATCGTCTTAGAGCATTCATTTAAATATAGAAAATCGATATATTATTCTTTGGTTACCCCTTCAAAATCTTCCTACCTGTATATAGACTTTGCAATATGCAAATGATCTTGAATATGTATTGCATGTTCGTTTTACTTTCTATTGTTTGTTGCGTTACAGTAAGCTTACACATTAGCCATCCATAAATATTAACCGCATAAGTTTCCATCTTTTGTTTTTTATTGCTTTTGTATTGCGTGTTGACCCTACCCTCATCTGTTTGTATATATCCAGTTTTTATTCTATGCCAAATTTCGTGGTTTACGAAATTAATTTCGAACGTTTGATTGGCTTTTCGGTATTCTCTAACATTTCTTCAAATTGGTCTTAATTTGATTGAATACAGCAGTTAAATTGCTATCAATATTAATAAATACGCTTTGAACCCATCGGTGTAGTGCTTTTACAAAAGATTTACCGGTCCTTAAGATCCGTGTTGCTCATCTTTTTAGTGTTTTGTATTCTCCTATTATGTGTCTTTACGTTTTGGGTTCCGTGTTGTGATTTCCGCATACAAACGATGTTCGCTTCATCTTTACCCCCAGTTGTTTGTAAGAGGGCTCGTGTCTTATTAACGTTATTTGTGTTTGCTTGCGGATAGTGGTGTCCAACGCACATTGTGTTCGTTTTATGTTTGTTTTTATTTGATTTTTATTCTTTGTCTTGTGTGACCTGCGTTGCCAGTTTCTATGGATTGTCCATTTTGTGCTACCACTTCAGTATTCTTTATCGTTTATTGACATTAACACATTAAATGTTAAGTAAATGTCATCTTGTTTGTATTATATCACAACTGTGGATTAAGGTCAATTCAATAGTTATATTGATGTAATTTATCCCGATCTTGATGTTAATGTCTTAATGATGTTAACAAAATGATATATTACACGCTTTTTATAAAAATTTAGAAAATAAAATAAATCATTGCTTCTTTTATATTCTATTTCTGCATGAACTATTATGTTACAAAGCCCACTCCGTATGATATTTCTGGCAAATTGATATATCAAAAAATCGGTATGCATAGCCGTTCTGGATCATTAGAAACAGGTAAACAAAGGCATAGTCATCAATAAGGACGAAATTTAAACAAAGACACATTGGAAATTCACAAAGCTTATGTTGTTATAATATGCATTGATATTGTGTAACCCATGAATACTGCAAAGGTTAGATTTGCACATGTATGTCGATGTAATATTGTTCGTGATGTGTAAAGAAAATGACACCATTTGTAATGTTTACATCAATCTCACACAGCCTATGTTTGGTTCCTGTTTTACCAGTTGTTTGTTGGAGGGCGCATGTCTTATTTACGTTAATTGTGTGTGTGTGTGTGTGTGTGCATAGTGGTGTCCAACATACATTGTGTTGTGTTTTTGCTTTGTTTTATTTCATCTTGTGTACCCTAAGTTGTCAGCTTCTCTAGATTGTTATTTTTGGATTGCCCTTTGGTATTCTCTAACGTTTAGTTATAGAAGACTGACTTTTCCCAAATTGTATTTGGACCCCCACGTTTTCAGCCAAACATAATAATCTTGCCAGTGTTATTTGACATACCAGACTAATGTTTTTTCATTTCAACACAGTGACTACTAATTTCAATGGAGAAGGGGGAAATTTATCCTTATAGATCCTCTTTACTGTCCTTCTTCGGGCCAGTGTATTATCTGTCCTTCGATCTACGGATTGCAATTACCCTTTGATATATTTCTCCTGTTACATATGTATGATCTTCTTTACTTGTAAACAATAAGTATGTTGTACCTTATTTTCTCCACTCGGACAAATAAGCTATTTAGCTAACAGCGGCCTCTAAGTTAAGCTATCCTTTCCCCCTTATATTACTGCAACAACTGGTGATTTCAATAAAATGTGTGTTGAAAGAAAACAATTCTTGACGTATATATGTACATCCTTAATCATGTAATAGGTTTATATAAACGTTAGAGAAAGTGTCTATGAAGAATGGACAATCAATAGAAACTGACAACTGCATAACTACCATTATATATATTATTTCATTTACAGTTACAATATTCATGTACCAAGCTCAATTGATAAATACTGAAATATTAAGTGATACGATAAAACGGAACAATAAATACAATTGAACACATATTTATGTATTTAGTGGTAGAAGGAATCAGTATACCAATACTAATGCTGTGTTTATCCGCACTGTGACAATTCCACACTGGAGGTTTATGATATTTAACATTGACATGATTTGTCCTATTATACAGCGTCAACGCTATTAGGAAACACATCGCACACGATAATGTACCACGATACAACCATCGTCTTAGAGCATTCATTTAAATATAGAAAATCGATATATTATTCTTTGGTTACCCCTTCAAAATCTTCCTACCTGTATATAGACTTTGCAATATGCAAATGATCTTGAATATGTATTGCATGTTCGTTTTACTTTCTATTGTTTGTTGCGGTACAGTAAGCTTACACATTAGCCATCCATAAATATTAACCGCATAAGTTTCCATCTTTTGTTTTTTATTGCTTTTGTATTGCGTGTTGACCCTACCTCATCTGTTTGTATATATCCAGTTTTTATTCTATGCCAAATTTCGTGGTTTACGAAATTAATATCGAACATTTGATTGGCTTTTCGGTATTCTCTAACATTTCTTCAAATTGGTCTTAATTTGATTGAATAAAGCAGTTAAATTGCAATCAATATTAATAAATACGCTTTGAACTCATAGGTGTAGTGCTTTTACAAAAGATTTACCGGTCATTAAGATCCGTGTTGCTCATCTTTTTAGTGTTTTGTGTTCTCCTATTATGTGTCTTTACGTTTTGGGTTCCGTGTTGTGATTTCCGCATACAAACGATGTTCGCTTCGTCTTTACCCCCAGTTGTTTGTAAGAGGGCTCGTGTCTTATTAACGTTATTTGTGTTTGCTTGCGGATAGTGGTGTCCAACGCACATTGTGTTCGCTTTGTGTTTGTTTTTGTTTGGTTTTTATTCTTTGTCTTGTGTGACCTGCGTTGCCAGTTTCTATGGATTGTCCATTTTGTGCTACCACTTCAGTATTTTCTATCGTTTATTGACATTAACACATTAAATGTTAAGTAAATGTCATCTTGTTTGTATTATATCACAACTGTGGATTAAGGTCAATTCAATAGTTATATTGATGTAATTTATCCCGATCTTGATGTTAATGTCTTAATGATGTTAACAAAATGGTACATTACACGCTTTTTATAAAAATTTAGAAAATAAAATAAATCATTGCTTCTTTTATATTCTATTTCTGCATGAACTATTATGTTACAAAGCCCACTCCGTATGATATTTCTGGCAAATTGATATATCAAAAAATCGGTATGCATAGCCGTTCTGGATCATTAGAAACAGGTAAACAAAGGCATAGTCATCAATAAGGACGAAATGTAAACAAAGACACATTGGAAATTCACAAAGCTTATGTTGTTATAATATGCATTGATATTGTGTAACCCATGAATACTGCAAAGGTTAGATTTGCACATGTATGTCGATGTAATATTGTTCGTGATGTGTAAAGAAAATGACACCATTTGTAATGTTTACATCAATCTCACACAGCCTATGTTTGGTTCCTGTTTTACCAGTTGTTTGTTGGAGGGCGCATGTCTTATTTACGTTAATTGTGTGTGTGTGTGTGCATAGTGGTGTCCAACATACATTGTGTTGTGTTTTTGCTTTGTTTTATTTCATTTTGTGTACCCTAAGTTGTCAGCTTCTCTAGATTATCATTTTTGGATTGCCCTTTGGTATTCTCTAACGTTTAGTTATAGAAGACTGACGTTTTTCCCAAATTGTATTTGGACCCCCACCTTTTCAGCCAAACATAATAGTCTTGCCAGTGTTGTTTGACATACCAGCCTAATGTTTTTTCATTTCAACACAGTGACTACTAATTTCAATGGAGAAGGGGGAAATTTATCCTTATATATCCTCTTTACTGTCCTTCTTCGGGCCAGTGTATTATCTGTCCTTCTTCGATCTACGGATTGCAATTACCCTTTGATATATTTCTCCTGTTACATATGTATGATCTTCTTTACTTGTAAACAATAAGTATGTTGTGCCTTATTTTCTCCACTCGGACAAATAATCTATTTAGCTAACAGCGGCCTCTAAGTTAAGCTACCCTTTCCCCTTATATTACTGCAACAACTGGTGATTTCAATAAAATGTGTTGAATGAAAACAATTCTTGACGTATATATGTACATCCTTAATCATGTAATAGGTTTATATAAACGTTAGAGAAAGTGGCTATGAAGAATGGACAATCAATAGAAACTGACAACTGCATAACTACCATTATATATATTCTTTCATTTACAGTTACAATATTCATGTACCAAGCTCAATTGATAAATACTGAAATATTAAGTGATAAGATAAAACGGAACAATAAATACAATTGAACACATATTTATGTATTTAGTGGTAGAAGGAATCAGTATACCAATACTAATGCTGTGTTTATCCTCACTGTGACAATTCCACACTGGAGATTTATGATATTTAACATTGACATGATGTGTCCTATTATACGGCGTCAACGCTATTAGGAAACACATCGCACACGATAATGTACCACGATACAACCATCGTCTTAGAGCATTCATTTAAATATAGAAAATCGATATATTATTCTTTGGTTACCCCTTCAAATTCTTCCTACCTGTATATAGACTTTGCAATATGCAAATGATCTTGAATATGTATTGCATGTTCGTTTTACTTTCTATTGTTCGTTGCGGTACAGTAAGCTTACACATTAGCCATCCATAAATATTAACCGCATAAGTTCCCATCTTTTGTTTTTTATTGCTTTTGTATTGCGTGTTGACCTTACCCTCATCTGTTTGTATATATCCAGTTTTTATTTTAAGCAAAATTTCGTGGTTTACGAAATTAATATCGAACATTTGATTGGCTTTTCGGTATTCTCTAACATTTCTTCAAATTGGTCTTAATTTGATTGAATAAAGCAGTTAAATTGCAATCAATATTAATAAATACGCTTTGAACTCATAGGTGTAGTGCTTTTACAAAAGATTTACCGGTCATTAAGATCCGTGTTGCTCATCTTTTTAGTGTTTTGTATTCTCCTATTATGTGTCTTTACGTTTTGGGTTCCGTGTTGTGATTTCTGCATACAAACGATGTTCGCTTCGTCTTTACCCCCAGTTGTTTGTAAGAGGGCTCGTGTCTTATTAACGTTATTTGTGTTTGCTTGCGGATAGTGATGTCCAACGCACATTGTGTTCGTTTTATGTTTGTTTTTGTTTGGTTTTTATTCTTTGTCTTGTGTGACCTGCGTTGCCAGTTTCTATGGATTGTCCATTATGTGCTACCACTTCAGTATTCTCTATCGTTTATTGACATTAACACATTAAATGTTAAGTAAATGTCATCTTGTTTGTATTATATCACAACTGTGGATTAAGGTCAATTCAATAGTTATATTGATGTAATTTATCCCGATCTTGATGTTAATGTCTTAATGATGTTAACAAAATGGTACATTACACGCTTTTTATAAAAATTTAGAAAATAAAATAAATCATTGCTTCTTTTATATTCTATTTCTGCATGAACTATTATGTTACAAAGCCCACTCCGTATGATATTTCTGGCAAATTGATATATCAAAAAATCGGTATGCATAGCCGTTCTGGATCATTAGAAACAGGTAAACAAAGGCATAGTCATCAATAAGGACGAAATTTAAACAAAGACACATTGGACATTCACAAAGCTTATGTTGTTATAATATGCATTGATATTGTGTAACCCATGAATGCTGCAAAGGTTAGATTTGCACATGTATGTCGATGTAATATTGTTCGTGATGTGTAAAGAAAATGACACCATTTGTAATGTTTACATCAATCTCACACAGTCTATGCTTGGTTCCTGTTTTACCAGTTGTTTGTTGGAGGGCGCATGTCTTATTTACGTTAATTGTGTGTGTGTGTGTGTGTGCATAGTGGTGTCCAACATACATTGTGTTGTGTTTTTGCTTTGTTTTATTTCATCTTGTGTACCCTAAGTTGTCAGCTTCTCTAGATTGTCATTTTTGGATTGCCCTTTGGTATTCTCTAACGTTTAGCTATAGAAGACTGACTTTTTCCCAAATTGTATTTGGACCCCCACGTTTTCAGCCAAACATAATAATCTTGCCAGTGTTATTTGACATACCAGACTAATGTTTTTTCATTTCAACACAGTGACTACTAATTTCAATGGAGAAGGGGGAAATATATCCTTATATATCCTCTTTACTGTCCTTCTTCGGGCCAGTGTATTATCTGTCCTTCGATCTACGGATTGCAATTACCCTTTGATATATTTCTCCTGTTACATATGTATGATCTTCTTTACTTGTAAACAATAAGTATGTTGTACCTTATTTTCTCCACTCGGACAAATAAGCTATTTAGCTAACAGCGGCCTCTAAGTTAAGCTACCCTTTCCCCCTTATATTACTGCAACAACTGGTGATTTCAATAAAATGTGTGTTGAAAGAAAACAATTCTTGACGTATATATGTACATCCTTAATCATGTAATAGGTTTATATAAACGTTAGAGAAAGTGGCTATGAAGAATGGACAATCAATAGAAACTGACAACTGCATAACTACCATTATATATATTCTTTCATTTACAGTTACAATATTCATGTACCAAGCTCAATTGATAAACACTGAAATATTAAGTGATAAGATAAAACGGAACAATAAATACAATTGAACACATATTTATGTATTTAGTGGTAGAAGGAATCGGTATACCAATACTAATGCTGTGTTTATCCTCACTGTGACAATTCCACACTGGAGGTTTATGATATTTAACATTGACATGATTTGTCCTATTATACAGCGTCAACGCTATTAGGAAACGCATCGCACACGATAATGTACCACGATACAACCACCGTCTTAGAGCATTCATTTAAATATAGAAAATCGATATATTATTCTTTGGTTACCCCTTCAAAATCTTCCTACCTGTATATAGACTTTGCAATATGCAAATGATCTTGAATATGTATTGCATGTTCGTTTTACTTTCTATTGTTTGTTGCGGTACAGTAAGCTTACACATTAGCCATCCATAGATATTAACCGCATAAGTTCCCATCTTTTGTTTTTTATTGCTTTTGTATTGCGTGTTGACCCTACCCTCATCTGTTTGTATATATCCAGTTTTTATTCTAAGCAAAATTTCGTGGTTTACGAAATTAATTTCGAACATTTGATTGGCTTTTCGGTATTCTCTAACATTTCTTCAAATTGTCTTAATTTGATTGAATAAAGCAGTTAAATTGCAATCAATATTAATAAATACGCTTTGAACCCATCGGTGTAGTGCTTTTACAAAAGATTTACCGGTCCTTAAGATCCGTGTTGCTCATCTTTGTAGTGTTTTGTGTTCTCCTATTATGTGTCTTGACGTTTTGGGTTCCGTGTTGTGATTTCCGCATACAATCGATGGTTGGTTCATCTTTACCTTCAGTTGTTTGTAAGAGGTTTAATGTCTTATTAGCGTTATTTGTGTTTGTTTGCGGATAGTGGTGTCCAACGCACATTGTGTTCGTTTTGTTTTTGTTTTTGCTTTGTTTTTATTCTTTGTCTTGTGTGACCTGCGTTGCCAGTTTCTATGGATTGTCGATTTTGTGCTACCACTTCAGTATTCGTTATCGTTTATTGACATTTGCACATTAAATGTTAAGTAAATGTCACCTTGTTTGTATTATATCACAACTATGGATTGAGGTCAGTTCAATAGTTATATTGATGTAATTTTTCCCGATCTTGATTTTAATGTTTTAATGATGTTAACACAATGGTACATTTCATGCTTTTTATAAACATTTAGAGAATAAAATAAATCATTATTTCTTTTATATTCTATTTCTGCATGTAATGTTATATTACAAAGCCCACTCCGTATGATATTTCTGGCAAATTGATATATCGCAAAATCGGTATGCATAGCCGTTCTGGATCATTAAAAACAGGTAAACAAAGGCATAGTCATCAATAAGGACGAAATTTAAACAAAGACATATTGGAAATTCACAAAGCTTATGTTCCTATGATACGCATTGATATTGTGTGAGCCATGAATACTGCAAAGGTTAGATTTGCATATGTATGTCGGTGTAATATTGTTCGTGATGTGTAAAGAAAATGACACCATTTGTAATGTTTACATCAATCTCACACAGACTATGTTTGGTTCCTGTTTTACCAGTTGTTTGTTGGAGGGTGCATGTCTTATTTACGTTAATTGTGTGTGTGTGTGCATAGTGGTGTCCAACATAAATTGTGTTGTGTTTTTGCTTTGTTTTATTTCGTCATGTGTACCCTAAGTTGTCAGCTTCTCTTGATTGTCATTTTTAGATTTTCCTTTGGTATTCTCTAAAGTTTAGTTATAGAAGACTGACGTTTTTTCCCAAATTGTATTTGGAACCCCACGTTGTCAGCCAAATATAATAATCTTGCCAGTGTTGTTTGACATACCAGCCTAATGTTATTTCATTTCAACACAGTGACTACCAATTTCAATGGAGAAGGGGGAAATTTATCCTTATAGATCCTTGAGGATCGTTGTTTTTCCTTTTGTCCCTTTACTGTCCTTCTTTGGGCCATTGTATAATCTGTCTTTCTTCGATCTATGGATTGCAATTACCCTTTGATATATCTGTCCTCTTACATATGTATGATCTTCTTTACTTGTTAAAAGATAAGTATGTTGTGCCTTATTTTCTCCACTCGGACAAATAAGCATGTAGCTTACAGCGGTTTCGAAGTTAAGCTATCCTTTCCCCCTTATATTACTGCAACAACTAGAGATTGCAGTAAAATGTGTGTTGAAAGAAAACAATTCTTGACGTATATATGTGCATCCTTAATCATGTAATAGGTTTATATAAACGCTAGAGAAAGTGGCTATGAAGAATGGACAATCAATAGAAACTGACAACTGCATAACTACCATTATATATATTCTTTCATTTACAGTTACAATATTTATGTACCAAACTCAATTGATAAATACTGAAATATTAAATGAATAGATAAAACGGAACAATACATGAAATTGAACACATATTTATGTATTTAGTGGTAGAAGGAATCAGTATACCAATGATAATGCTGTGTTTATACATTTAAATATAGAAAATCGATATATTATTCTTTGGTTACCCCTTCAAAATCTTCCTATCTGTATATAGACTATGCAATATGCAAATGTATTGCATGTTCGTTTTACTTTCTATTGTTCGTTGCGGTACAGTAAGCTTACAGATTAGCCATCGATAAATATTAACCGCATAAGTTCCCATTTTTTGCTTTTTATTGCTTTTGTATTGCGTGTTCACCCCACCCCCATCTGTTTGTTTATATCCAGTTTTTTTTCCAGAAAAAAATTCGTGGCTTACGAAATTATTTTCGAACTTTTGATTGGCTTTTCGCTATTCTCTAACATTCATTTAGGTTGGTGTTAATTTGATTGAATAAAGCAGATAAATTTCCTATCAATATTAATAAATACGCTTTGAACCCATAGGTGTAGTGCTTTTACGAAAGATTTACCGGTCATTAACATGCGTGTTGCTCATCTTTTTAGTTTCTTGTGTTCTCCTATGATGTGTCTTTACGTTTTGGGTTCCGTGTTGTGATTTCCATATACAAACGATGTTCGGTTCGTCTTTACCACCAATTGTTTGTAAGAGGGCTCATGTCTTATTAACGTTCTCTGTGTATGCTTGTCCAAGGCACATTGTGTTGGGGTTTTCTTTGTTTTTGTTTTTGTTTGTTTCTTTGTCTTGTGTGAACTGCGTTGCCAGTTTCTATGGATTGTCCATTTTGTGTTACCTCTTCAGTATTCTCCATCATTTATTGACTTTAGCACATTAAATGTAAAGTAAATATCATCTTGTTTGTATTATATCATAAGTTGATTTATGGAACATAAATAAATTTATGATACCTAAATAATTTTTTGGTAATTTTATGAAATCTTTTTCACTGAAGTTTTATGATTGCTTGGCAATCTATGCGATTACTATTTTTAGATTGTACATCATTTTATCACTATTGATTTTTTGCAGCGCCATCTATAAACTTCAATTGTAACCTCAACTTTTTAGTTCAAAGCAATTTTCAAGATTTTTATTAATATAAAGTATTTTTTTCGTCTTTTCATGTGCATTGATAGTAAGAATATGGATTGATGTAAGTATTTATTGTGATTTGAGGGTTTATATCAACGTTGTATAAAGAATCTTTGATAATTTTAATTCTTTTGATCGTGACCTAGATATCGCATGGCTATTGTGCAACATGTTTTGATGCATCTTTGCATCTAATACTTTGAATAATATGGGAACACAAGTTTTGATACTTGGGCATTCTTTTATTAGTCGTTTTTATGATTTTCTCCGTTTTAATGTATGATGTTAATTTAAATTTAAACTTAAACCCACACAGTGAGCAGGTTTTCTTGAGAGGCTACCCAGGGGCCAATATAGATTACATCAAAGAAAGATGTTTGCATATGGTTGGAAGCTTAGAGCCGACAGTTGTTTTACTGCAAGTGGGTTCAAATGTCTTATGTCATTGGGATAAATCAGTTCAAGAGATAGAACAAAAATTAATAGGGTTAGTTTTAACACAAAAATATTGTTATCATGTACAAAGAGTGACTGTTTTGCAGATTTCACATCAGCAATGGCCTAGACGAAGGATGCCATGGTTCAACGATTGGGTAGATACACTAAATACCTTCCTAAGAAATTATTTAAAAAAAGATAGAGTGGAAGGTGTACAATTGATTTATACAGATGATAGGTTGCATTTAAATGAGATATATGGGTATACAAAATATTATAACAGTGTGCGAGTAGCTGTTGTTTGTTTATTGAAATGAACATAAGAAGATTCATTGAATTTCCTCTAATATACTTTTAGTCATTATAAAAGTAACCATTACCGATCTTATTAAAAGAAAAAAAAATAGAAATATATGCTTGCATGGTTAGGCATATATGGTGCTTGTTTTGGCTTACACATTTTCTTGGTAGGTGATGGGAAATTGACTATAGACAAATTTGAACAGAGGCTCCATATGGTTGAATTGAGCATGAATATAAACCCCTTTTGGGCTTGAGGATTGGATCTTAGCTAATTATAATTATTTATAGTACATGGAGAGGTACATGTTGTGCCTGTAAGGTGCAACCCATTACAATTTAAGTGACACACTACAGTTTAAAAGTTTGCTTGAATTATTTGTGCCTGTAGGATGTGGCACATAACAGTTTTAAAAGATTTGATACAATTATTTGTGCCTGTAGGGTGTGGCACATTACAGTTTTAAAAGCTTCGATACAATTATTTGTGCCTGTATGGTGTGGCACATTACAAATTTTAAAGTTTGATAGAATTATTTGTGCCTGTATGATGTGGCACATTACAGTTAATAAAGTTTGAAACAATAATTTGTGCCTGTATGGTGTAGCACATTACAAATTTTAAAGTTTGAATACAATTATATGTGCCTGTAGGGTGTGGCATATTACAGTTTTAAAAGTTTCGATATAATTATTTGTGTCTGTATGGTGCGGCACATTACAGATTATTAAGTTTAATATAATTACTTATGCCTGGATGGTGTGGCACTTTACAGTTTATAGTTTAAAAAAAAATAATAAAAAATTGGGGTACAATTGTTTGTGCCTGTATGGTGCGGCACAGTAATGCTCAACAGTTGCTAATTATTTGTGGCAATGTGGTGTGGCACAGTCCAGTTTTAAATGTTTTAATACATTTATTTGAGCTTACATCAGTTTTGGTGCAACATAGTATGGTTTCTAAAATAATAAATAAAAATGTGCTTATGGTTAAATTAAGTATTTTTTCTTGACAAACACATGTCAACATGCACATAAGGGTACATTTTGTACATGGATGTCACATACAAGGGTATACTTGGGTAATACACGTACACTTAATAACTCGGTACTATGCTTCATTTGTTACTTATATTTTTCAGGTACATCTAAATATGCTATGTTTTGACACTCTTTTAATCAGGATTGTCTGAGGCGACCTGACAAAATGCCGAAAGTAAAACCTGGCCAATCCCGAAAGGGAAAGAATAAGGCACCTAAGACAACAACTCAAAGGGACAAGTCATCATCAACAGGACTGAGTGATGAGGCTGAGCAAGCATTGATTGACAAGCTAGCGAGCTCAGTGGTTGACAAGTTAATAAAGGGTGGTCCCACTACAGAACATGAAGGTGAAGAAAATTTTAATATGGATTTAGTACATGATACTGACAATGAAACAGAAATGGATGTAGAATTCATTACAGATGGATCATATTACAATTGGGAAAAAACAACAAACACTGGGGGCAATATCTACTCCCATTTATGCTTTGATCGGCGATAAATTAAAACAACTAATTTGGAAAGATCAATACATTGATCTGGCATTACTTCTGCTTCAAAACAATATCAATAAAAATCAAAAGGGCTTGCAATTTCAAGTTGTGGCCAACTCTACACTGTCAGTGATACCTAATAAGCCAATGTACTCCTTGCATAACATTGAACAGTGGACCACGGCTTTCATTAGGTCTTATGGCTATTTATGCAGAGAAATTCCCATAGGCCATTCCTCATTTGACAAAACATGCAGAGATGGTGAGAGAGATAGCAACATCTCAAAACAGTAAAGCATGGTTTGTGTATGATCAGAGGGTGAGAATGGATAGGCAGGCCAGGGGCCTACCATGGGAAGTCTTCAATATTGAATTTTATATCATGGCAACCAGGGCAAAGGATAGTAACTTTTCAGGCACCTTTGTCACCAGAGATAATACATTTCTCAATTGTGGATGCAACCGTCCCTTTCGAGGTTCCTTTCGCCCTTCCTACAGAGGGGCTAGGTATAGTCGAAACACTAGAGGAACATTTCGAAATAATGAATCTGGAGGTCGATATCCCAGAGGATTATGTTGGTCCTTTAACAGGGATGGATTTTGAAAATTATGCAGATTCTCTCACAAATGTTCACAATGTGGAGAGGAACATTCATTGCTCAAGTGCCTCGCAAGCAAACATAAGGGAAATAACAACTCAAATCAACCAAACAAAAAATAACTGTGTACAACCTGTCACTACCGTCTGCCACAAAATTTTGGCTCTACTTCTGCAAAATTATGATTCTTCAAAAGCAAACTATTTAGTATGCGGTTTCAATACTGGTTTTCGAATTGGTTTTCAAGATGACAGGCATTTTAGAGCATCGCCAAATTTAAAATATGCTAGTGAGTTTCCGGAAATTGTGGAGGAAAAACTTGCAAAAGAAATTTCTCAAGGTAGAATAACGGGTCAATTTCATGAATTGCCTTTTGCCAATGTGCATATTTCATCCATCGGGGTTGTACCTAAAAAAGAGGTAGGCCAATATCGTCTCTTTCACAATCTCTCTTATGCGACGGATAAATTTATTGATGATCACATCCCTGATGAATTAAAAACAGTTCATTATTCATCAATTGACGATGCCATTGACATTATTCTGAATTTGAGTCCCAATGCAACTATGTCTAAAACAGACATTAGTAATGCTTTTCGGATAATACCTATTCATCCGCATGCTCATGCAATTCTAGGTATCAAGTTTAATGGCTGCTTTTACTTCGATCACTGTTTACCAATGGGATGCGCAAGTTCTTGCTCGATATTTGAAGAATGTTCATGTGCACCTCAATGGATTGTTCACACCAAAGGCGGTATCACACATATAGTACATGTTTTGGTTGATTTTTTGATTTTAAGTGGCCAGAATAAAAACGTATGTAATCAACACTTGACAACTTTCCTCAAAATATGCAATACCTTAGGTGTTCCTATTAAAGAGGAAAAACCGTTTATGTCCAAACAACTATGACATTTCTAGGTATTGAGTTGGATACCATTACTCTCGATAACGTTTTAAAAATTAAGAATAGTCTATCTGAAATGAGAGTGAGAAGAAAGATTACTCTACGTGAACTGCAATCATTGATTGGTTTGTTAAGCTTTGCCTGTTGCTTCGTTCAGCCAGATGGAACTTTTCTGCGTAGGCTAATATACCGTACTAAAGGTATACAACAACCACATTTTCATATTAGGCTGAACAAAGAAAGTCGGTTAGACATAGCAGCTTGGTTGCTTGTTATTGACCATTTCAACGGCAAACAATGTTGTTGAAGCAAATTAGGATTTCGGCAAACAAGCTGCATTTATGCACGGATGCAGCTAGGTCTCTGGGCTTCGGGGCAATATTTGAAAATGGATGGTTTTATGGTTCATGGAATGAGTTGGTAAAAGATTACCCCATAACCTATTAAGAACTGTATCTAATTGTTTTATCCATTGAAGTTTGGGGGTCACAGTTAGCTAACAATGTGTGGTGTTTCATTCAGATAAAATGGCTGTAGTATATATCATAAACAAACAAACATCAAAGGATCCACACATTATGAGATTACTACGGAGATTTGTGGTGGTATGTATGAAATACAATATCTTACCTAAGGCGGTACACATTCAGGGTCATACGTACGTTTTTGCTGACTTGCTTTCACGTTTTCGGTTTCAGAAGTTCAGAAAGAGAGTTCCATTTATTCACGAATATCCTAGCTTCTCCTGCATATGGTGTTTACATCTCGCAATTGATTCGCTATGCAAGGGGCAGTAGCAATTATTCTGATTTCCTGAAACGTCATCTTCATCTGAGAAACAGGCTACTGGACCAGGGCTATAAAAAGATTCGCCTTATTCGATCTCTTAAAAAGTTTATATTCCGATACCAATATCTTGTCGAAATATATTCCGTCTCTGCAGAAAAAATTATAAGCGATGCATTTTCATATAGTGAAAATGTATAAAGATAAAGAGTCAAATATGTCAAGAATTTTTTTTGTCAATGTGTGACGTAAAAATATTTTTGACATTTACGTCACCGAATATGGTACTGCTTTGACAACTATTTTACCTATTTTGTTCCTGTATTTAAATACTGTTACAGTGACAGCCGGAACCTTTGAACCGTAATGAGAGCGGGAGGTTTGGCGCCTTAAAATCTGATTCAACCCACCATTTCTTTAGAAATGCCTGTACCAAGTCAGGGTCATTACGGTTTTCACAGTTTTCCGGTTGTTGACTGATTTTGTCTGTTTGTATAATTATGAGTTTTGACTTTCCCTTTGTAAGATTGTTCGGAGTTCGGTAATTTTGTTATTACCTTTATTTACCCAACAACAAGAGTACATATTGCACTGCCATACAACAAATGTTAATATTTTTAGATAAGTATTTTCCTAAAGCTGAACTTTACCGTGGAACAAATTGTTTTATTTATAGCTTATTTATTCGAAGAAGGAAAATCTCCTAACACCATTTCTACATATCTTGCAGCTTTGTCATATTATCTGAAATTCAAAGGCAAACCTGAAATTACCAACAATTTCATTATTAATAAATTAGTAAATGGTGATAAACGCCTAGCAGCAGGTCCACATATTCGCCGTCCAATAACAGTTACAGAACTTGGTCATTTATTACAAGCTTTGGCGCATGTGACAAAAGCGCACTACCAAAGAATCATGTTTGAGGCTATGTTTCTATTAACATTTTAAGCATTCTTGAGAATTGGGGAACTAGCTTCACGTTCAAAAACCTATCAAAATTTGCTGCTGTTTCAGGATGTCACATTACATAAATATCAATCTGGTCAAACTACAGTTAATGTGAAGATGTCACATTTTAAACATAACACTTCTAAAGAACCGGTCCTAATAGAAATTAAGAGTCGAGCTAAAGCCAACTATTGCCCAGGACGAAAACTAAGATAATTGTTACGTTTATGTGGAATATCCAAAGGTCCACTTTTTTGCTACAGGGATCTAAGTCCTATTAAAAGGAGTGAATTTTGTTCAGTTTTAAATGAAGCTTTATTGTTTGTAAATTACGATATAACTCATTACAAATCGCATAGTTTTCGCATTGGGGTGGCAACAACAGCACATATGATGGAAATACCTGATAATAGAATTAAAGCTATGGATCGCTGTCATTCTGACTCTTTTCTAAGATACATTCGTGTTACACTTTTACCTAGTATAAGCATTTGACTCATTTTATGTCATTTCAGCTATGCTATGTACATACATGTACTTGTATACAAGACTGTCTGAGGCGGCTTGTATGCGTATGTATAACTTTTGGAAATATAAATGAGAATAGGGGTTTTCGTTATTTCATGTGTCAAAATTACTTATTTACATGTGGCAAATACACAGACTGTCTGATGCGGCTGTGATAGTTTTATTGATGAAGGGTTTGCTGCTTGATACATGGTATGTGTTTGTGGATGTGCTGATTGCAGTCAGGTTACATTACAGAGTGTCTGAGGCGCTGTAATCTTATATATAATCAGCTATATTAATGCCAATTAAATTTACCATTGACTGACTGAAGCGGTTGTGATTGTTCATGAATTTTGCTACATAGATATATGTTGACCAATGTGGCTTGAGTTCAATTTTATCATTGTGTTTTAATATTTCAATTTTTGTTATGCTTCCATAGTACTTTTCAGTGACATATGCTATGTGGGACTTGTCCCTGTTGTAGTTTGAATGGTGCATTGTATATAGCATGCTCATGAGATCTTCAAGTATGTATGATTTGCTAATTACAAATTTGACTCTGAAGGTAGATTGTGTGTAGAAATGCAGTCTGTATGGTTAAAATATTAATAGTTTAACGCCCTATATGATAGGGTAGTGACTTCTAATTGTAAAAAACACAAGGAGTGTAAATGTTACATTGTGGATGAACCTGACTTTAACACTGGTGATGGTGAAGCCGCGCAGCAGTGCAAATCCTTGATGATAAGACTGGTATAATACACTTAATGTAGCGGAAGTAGACAGTATAGACTGCATGCTGAAGATTATGCCAAATACTGCAATTCACACTGACGTTACCACTCTTTTTGACATTACATTTGCGAACATTTGGGAATATTATTAATGCGCAGAAGTTATTCCTGTGTTGACTGTTTATTTCACTATTATCCAGAATATTTAACCGTCCATGACGTTGTTATACAGTCTCATTAATCCGACAATTTGTTGTATTACTGACTCATTAACCGTCCAGACAGCTGTTATACAGTAACATTATTTGGCCGTTATGTTCGTATGTTATCCAGAATTCATTGTCATAAAGATTAATTACACATTCGTTATCCATACCTGAAGCTATGTCACCATCCGTCCGAGAAATACTTATAAAGGGGCAATGTGACTGTCATGACTGTTGATATTAACTTGATCTTGACATGCAGGAATAGTTTTTATTTTTGTACTATACTGGTAGTATATATTGAAGGCTTACAAGTTTCACCTAATTATTTGATATTGTTGTCCTATTTTTCTTGTATTACAAGCCACCTTGGTACATTTCAGGTTTATATTCCATGAGGCATAATTTTCCGGTGGGCGGAGCTTCTCCTGTTTTAGGAATATGCAGAGGTTCATTTCATATAAACAGCAGAGGCTTTGTGGCGCTTTGTATGTCCCACCTTCGCTCAATGTTTTGGATATTTTTATGTGTTGTTTTCATTGATTTAGGCTAGTCATTTGTTTTAGACTTTTTGACGTAGATTATGTTGCATATATTTGATACTAGTCTATATGTTTATAAATATTATGTTGAATTGTCATTTTATTAAAATGCTCTTAACGACAAACATATCTTGTCTATCATTTATTGTCAGATGCCTTGTTCTTGAGCGAACAGAGCTCACATTATGCCTCACAACACATTGTTGTGGATATTCCTCGTTTAAGGGATCATAACTGTAGATTAAGGTCAATTCAATAGTTATATTGATGTAATTTATCCCGATCTTGATGTTGATGTCTTAATGATGTTAACAAAATGGTACATTACACGCTTTTTATAAGCATTTACAGAATAAAATAAATCAAAGTTTCTTTTATATTCTATTTCTGCATTTAGTGTTATATTATAAAGCCCACTCCGTATGATATTTCTGGCAAATTGATATATCACAAAATCCGTATGCATAACCGTTCTGGATAAAAAAAAACAGGTTAACATAGGCATAGTCATCAATAAGGACGAAATTTAAGGAAATGGCACATTGGAAATTCACAAAGCTTATATTGTTATAATATTCATTGATATTGTGTAAGCCATGAATACTGCAAAGGTTAGATTTGCACATGTATGTCGATGCAATATTGTTCGTGATGTGTAAAGAAAATCACACCATTTGTAACATTTGCATAAATTTCACACATACTATGTTTGGTTCCTGTTTTACCAGTTGTTTGTTGGAGGGCGTATATCTTATTTACGTTAATTGTGTTTGTTTGTGCATAGTGGTGTCCAACATACGTTGAGTTGTGTTTTTGCATTGTTTTATTTCGTCTTATGTACCCTAAGTTGTCAGTTTCTCTAGATTGTCATTTTTGGATTGCCCTTTGGTATTCTCTAACGTTTAGTTATAGAAGACTGACTTTTTTCCCAAATTGTATTTGGACCCCGACATGTTCAGCCAAACATGAAGATCTAGCCAGTGTTGTTTGACATACCAGCCTATTGTTATTTCATTTCAACACAGTGACTACTAATTTCAATGGAGAAGGGGGATATTTATCCTTATAGATTCTTAAGAATCGTTGTTTGTCCCTTTACTCTCCTTCTTCGAGCCATTGCATTATCTGTCCTTCTTCGATTTACGGATTGCAATTACCATTTGATATATTTCTCCTCTAACATATGTATGATCTTCTTTACTTGTAAATCTGTCCTTCGATTTACGGATTGCAATTACCTTTTGAAATATTTCTCCTCTAACATATGTATGATCTTCTTTACTTGTAAAAAATAAGTATGTTGTGCCTTATTGGCTCCCCTCGGACAAATAAGCTTTGTAGTTAAGCTAAGCTACCAATACTACCTTATATTACTGCAAAAACTGGTGATTTTAATACAATGTGTGTTGAAAGAAAACAATTCTTGACGTATATATGTACATCCTTAATCATGTAATAGGTTTATATAAACGCTAGAGAAAGTGGCTATCAAGAATGGACAATCAATAGAAACTGACAACTGCATAACTACCATTATATATATTCTTTCATTTACAGTTACGATATGTATGTACCAAACTCAATTGATAAATACTGAAATATTAAATGATAAGATAAAACGGATTAATAAATAAAATTGAACACATATTTATGTATTTAGTGGTAGAAGGAATCAGTATACCAATACTAATGCTGTGTGTATCCTCACTGTGACAATTCCACACTGGAGGTATATGATAGTTAACGTTGACATAATTTGTTCTATTGTACAGCGTCAATGTTATTAGGAAACACATCGCACAAAACAATGTACCATGATACAATCATCGTCTTAGAGCATTCATTTAGATATATAAAATCGATATATTATTATTTTGTTATCCCTTCAAAATCATCCTACCTCTATAAATACTTTGCAATATGCAAATGATCTTGAATATGTATTGCATGTTCGTTTTACTTTCTATTGTTCGTTGCGGTACAGTAGGCTTACACATTAACCATCCATAAATATTAACCGCATGAGTTCCCATCGTTTGTTTTTTATTGCTTTTGTATTGCGTGTTGACCCCACCCTCATCTGTTTGCTTATATCCTTTTTTTTTATTTTAAAAAACAATTCGTGGTTTACGAAATTAATTTCGAACTTTTGATTGGCTTTTCGGTATTCTCTAACATTTATTCAAGTTTGTCTTAATTTGATTGAAAACAGCAGTTAAATTCCTATCAATATTAAAAAAAACCCGCTTTGAACCCATAGTTGTAGTGTACTGAAAGCGAGAGGTATCTTCAGACTTCAGACTTCGGACTTCACACTTCGAAATTCAGACTTCAGATTTCGGAATCGTTATTTCCGGATTTTCTCCGTCATTGGTTCTTGCAATTTCACACCAAACAGAAGATACCTCTCGCTTTCCGTATGATTCCCATAGCTTGTTCAACTATGTTGGTCTTGTTAGCTTTTCCAAAGAATATCTACACATAATTACACATTGTATTAAAAATATTCTATGCATATTATATATTTGTATGAAAGTCGAGACAAGTCATTATTCTTACAGTATGACAGCGAGTCTGATAAGACGAGCATTGATACTAGTGAAAATGTCTGTCGAGATCTTCATTTATTTTTTTTATCGGCAACATCATGTGTTTGACATCACAATGACCGATAATTTTCAGTATCAGAGTCAGGACCCGGGTGACTCAACGAGCTAGGTAGTTGGATGACTTAATAACAACTCATACACGCCTATCACCACCAATACGGCGTGGGTTCGCGCCTGCCTTTGTAGCTTACACAAAGGTGCATTCGGGTACTCCGGCTTGTTCCACCACTAAAACCGGTCGCCATGATATAGCTGAAATATTGCTGAAAGTGACGTTAAGCACAATAAATCAAAATCAAATCAGTATCAAAGTCAGTTCTTTGAAACTGAAAATACCCCCCCCCCCCCCTCCAAATAAATAAAAAAGCCCCAAAACAACTGTCTAATTGTCGAAAAAGAACAGAAACAAGCGTCGTTCTTATTGTTTTGGATTATGTGAAGTCCACGCTTATAAGCATAAATGCTGTTACTGTTTCTTACCGTCGCTCAACATGAATCAGGTACCAGAAAACTGCAGGATAAAAAAAACCCATTAACGAGACGGCGAAGAAATAAAACATCTTATCTTGCGATTACCCTCATTTTATTTGTATTAACTTAAAATTCAAGAATGTCGTTTGGCATTAAGAACAAATGGCGACAAGCTTCCAGTATTCATCTTTACCTTAAAAATGCAAGTTAAACAAAACTAGAATTTCATAACAAAATGTACAATCAAGACATTAAAGAGTGTGTGTATGCCATGTCTTGGACCTGTGTTATATACTGAACACATTTTGCATGCTTAAATAAATTATAAAAAGGAAACATAATTGTGATATTAGGATTTTTTTTAATTATCCTTTCAATTTTGTACAGTGACAAAACCGATTCTACTTAAATAAAAACATGTGACTCAACCGGAAAGTATGGCTGACAACATCTGTGAAGAAGAAGAAGTGAAGGGAAGAGAAGACAACTCCATGAGATCGAAGGAAAAATGTGCAAATTACCGATAATTCAAATTATTGCCAAAATAGACCAAATCTGAAAAACCATTATTTAGACATAATAACAAACTTGCATCTAAACCCACACCAATGTTATACATGTATTTCTCATCACCATCTAACTCATGTTTCGATTACATATTTTTTTTGTCTGAAAAATTAAAAATTATTGATTATTTTGAGTAAAAATCTTTTTTTTGGGGGGGTAAGTCATAGAGTTTGACAGCAGGTTGTTCTATGCAATTTTATAAAAGGATTTGATTGATTGATTTTTGGTGCTTAAAGACACTTTCAGCATTATTTCAGCTATATCATGGCGACCAGTTTTAGTGGTGGAAGAAGCCGGAGTACCCGGTGAGAACCACCGACCATGGACAAGCAACTGGTAAGCTTTATCACTTGCGGCTACGAGTCGAGTGCACCCTTTTTGGTATTTACAAAGCTGGGCGCGAACCACCATAAAAGGAAGTTATCCTAGAAAATTTCCATCGATATGGGTTTTAAGCAATCTAGTAGTATCAAAGATTCCTTTATACAGTACTAATTATGTCAATAATAGACACAGGTTAATATGAACACTTGCAAAAAATACATTCAAATTGGATGAAAAAGTAAAACCTTTAAAATTTTGGAAATTTGGACTTTTCGGTCTCTTTAGGTCAAGTTTATCTCGGAAATCGTAAAAGATAGAGGAAATCCGTCGACATACTGCCGAAAGCTCTCAATACAATTCATTCAAAATTAGGTCAAAATTGGAAGAAAAATAAAAATACTATAAACCTTTAAAATATGCGAAATGTCGAATTTGAGACCCTTTTAGATCCCTTTTTTAAAATTAAATAGTTAAAAAAAAGTCATGGTCCATCAATAACTCATAAAGATGAACACTTTGCGAAAAAAATGCATTAAAATTGGATGAAAATTAAAAAGATTCAATTTTTTTAAATTCCCCCTTTTGACCCCTTTTATGTCAAAAACGGCAATAGATATACAATGACGGAATGCATGGTTCTGAAAGGAATTTTCTTAAGGAATGCATTAAAAAACAAGTGAACAATAAATAATGTATACTCTTTGGGCCTCTTGATTCTTTTGTGTACTTCTGATCAGCATTAAACATAAACTATGTAGGGGACCATCTATTGAACATTCCTACCAAAGTTGGTTCCAATTGGCGTGGTGGTTTCATAGAAGAAGATTAAAATGCTAAAGTCTACGGACGACGACGGACGCCAAGCGATGGTTATGCATCGCATTACTCTTTGGATCAAGTGAGCTTATAAGGTGTTATCAGACATCACATTTGTTTCGACATCGTGACGCAAGAAATGTTCTTACAACAGATGCAACGAGAGACGTTGGCCTAATTGCCGCTACTGATATCACACCTCCTGATCCCACGCTTTGTAGGTATATTATTGGCTTCACTGAATTTTGCTTAAAATACTCTTCCATCTTCCTCTTGTGGCAATGATAGTGGCTTTGGGAGGGCCTCACTTGTGGAATAGCCTAGGGTCTCTCGTCATCTAAATCCGGCCCTGCTTATGTTGTATGTTACCGACTTTAAATACAACCTTTTGACTTTGACTTTGATGTATGGACTTCATTAGTCATTATAATAGTCATTAAGTTCTTTCTGCAGGTTGTCATAGTCTTCTTTTCGATATTGCCATACTTCCCTTGTTATTCCTAATTTCTTAATTGGTCTTAGACTGGATTCAATAACTACTGCCTCATGATCTGATATACCTGGGATTACTCGTACCTGGTTGACTAAAGTATTGTTGTTTGCTAAAAAATAGATCTAAAGTAGTGGACTGAGCTTCTGTAATTCGAGTAGGTTCGAGCACAAGTTGATCTAAGAAGGCAGTTTTGCTTATGTCAAGTAGTTGGTGGCATTCGGCTGTGTGTTGTGAGTTATGTTTAATTATTCTCATGTTGCCAATCATTTCCAGATAGGTTAAAGTATCCTCCTAACCATATGTTTGCGCCTTTGTGTGTCAAGATTTTTGCCAAATAGGTTTGTAGATTATCTAGGTATATGCTGTCACGGTTATCAGGTGGACGATAGCATGATGCTATGTAGAGGTCTTTTGACCCTTTAATTTTGAGCTTGGCCCAAATAAGTTCATAATCATTGTCTACTTTCATTTCTTCTGGTTCTTCACTTTCATATTTATCCGATACTAATAGTATGAACCAATATATAGAATTGTGATGAAAAAAATGGAAAACGGGTTTTGTTTATGTTTTCATTTGTTGCAGTATATGTTTTATCTCGATCATAGCGAATGTACAAAAGGTAAAATTTGATCAAAGTGTTTTTTGTAATTAAATCTACTACAAATCAGTGTTACAGAAAAAAACTAAAAAAAATTTTGCTCGTCTTTTTGTGGGATACATGTCGTTGTTATAGAGCCATTTTTCCCCTATAGCCATAATTCCCCCTTGCCTGGATAGGCGCAAAAAATGGCTATATAGTAGATTTTCTGCCCGGAAAAATGGTTATGTAGCCATGTACCCCCCCCCCCCCCTTGGTAAATAGGGGGAATATGGCTATACAGTAGTTCCCCCCAAATTATGCTGGGATATCAAAGCGAAGTAATCACTTCCAAAGGATGCATTAATGTTAAAAATAACATGTAGCAGATTATCAGGGACCCGCCACACAGTGGCGAACGCCCAATACTGATCGCTCTGTCCGTCCGTTCGAAACACATTCGTGTCCGCTTTATAACCAGTCATTTCTCTATTCTATAGTAGATGGATGGAACTTTGCATGATTGTTAACTACTATTAGAAGGTGTGTCGCATATCATATTCTTGTTTGTCCTCCTAAAGTCAAGGTCTCAAACTTTTCATTTCATGGGACCCCTATATGAAGTATATATCTCTCAGATGATACGATATTCCAGAGCTTGTGGTTCCTATCAGGATTTTCTTGATAGAGGGTTGCTGCTAACAAGGA
Organism: Bathymodiolus brooksi; assembly: GCA_963680875.1. Taxonomy (NCBI): domain Eukaryota; kingdom Metazoa; phylum Mollusca; class Bivalvia; order Mytilida; family Modiolidae; genus Bathymodiolus; species Bathymodiolus brooksi. The sequence goes on along the minus strand of OY804590.1, from coordinate 2,950,465 downwards.
AGCTACTGAACCAAGTGTTCCTTTTGGTAAAGTTGAAGTCATCACTTCGAACATTTTACAGCCGCCACCATGACTTGGTTAGCCGTTTTGGAATATCATGACAACGGATATGATCCACTTGTCGTAAACATTTCCCGGTCCTTTCCTCATTCACGACTTATTACCGGATTTGTAACTAGATTAACACGACGGGTGCCACTAGTGGAACAGGAACCGCTTACCCTTACGGTTTCTGATTGCCCCATTGGTATCTTCAAACTCTTCTTGTGAACTACAGAAAATCGTGTCCGCTCTAATTATTGTAGAGGGATGATATTGTGTGATGTTAAACCACTGTGAGAAGGTCTTACTTAATTCATTTTTGTCCTTCAAAGGTCAATGTCTCAAACTTAGAGTTTTTCATAGGACGATAACTTTGGTACCCCAACAGATTCTTTAGATATTGACTTTATTTTGCAACGGCGGGATCCTTAGAGATAGTTTCCATCTCCATGTCATCTAGTTATTACTATTATTGTTATTAGTAGTAGTATTAGTATTATCTTATATTAGGGGTGATATTGGTCGAGGCTTGACATAGCATGTGGTATAAGTTTGATCATGTATAACTCTTCAAATAGCAACCGAGTAGGGATGCGATATAGGGTAGGTGATACATGTCTTACAAAGTCATGCATCATGCATAATAAAAATGTATATGTATTTTACTCTAAGTATATAAATAATAATAATAATAATAATAGTGATAATAATAATAATAATAACAATAATAATAATAATAATAATAATTATAATAATAATAATAATAATAATAATAACAATAATAATAATAATAATAATAATAATAATAATGAATAAATGCTTTCTTAGTGCAAATAAATCATAACTTATTCATAGCAAATTAGAAATAACATTTAGGGGGAAAACCCAATATATAGCCATTCCCCCCTCCCCTACTTGTAAAGGGAGAATGGCTATAGCCATTTTCCGGGGGGAATTTTACTATATAGCCATCCCCCCTGATAGGGAAGGGGGAGAGATGGCTATATAGCCAATGTTCCGGGGAGAAAGATGGCTATGGCTAGGGTGAAAAATGACTCTAGAACACCAGTGATAGTTAAATTAAAAAACTTTGATAGTAGCAATGTAAGCAAAATGGGTGTTGCCGATATTTAGTCACAACTACTGATTAAAGCCAACATTAAGAAATAAATAAACATTAGACGTATTTAACTGGATTCTTCAAGACCACCACCTATTGGATTTGAGTTGCAGAATGATCCATCCCAAGGTAGGTTGGTGAGACTGAAAATTGGTCCGACCTTAGTCTGAAAGAGAAAATGGACATGTATGATACAAACAGTGACAGTGTTAATATATTTACAGTCGGTACAGATTAAACAATTATGACACAAGTTCTATATAGTTTAAAAATGAAACATTGAAGTTGCCACTTTTTGGAAAATCCTACTTAATAAAAATGGCAAAAGCGTCCAAAATTCAGATAAAAATACAGACACTGGAACCGGTATCTATGGAAAGCAAGAGGTATCTTCTGTTTGGTGTGAAAATGCAAGAACCAATGACGGAGAAAATCCGGAAATAACGATTACGAAATCTGAAGTCTGAACTTCGAAGTGTGAAGTCCGAAGTCTGAAGTCTGAAGTCTGAAGATACCTCTCGCGTAAAGACACATAATAGGAGAACACAAAAAACTAAAAAAGATGATCAACACGGATCTTAATGACCGGTAAATCTTATGTAAAGGCATTACACCTATGGGTTCAAAACGTATTTATTAATATTGATGGGAATTTAACTGCTGTTTTCAATCAAATTAAGACCAACTTGAATAAATGTTAGAGAATACCGAAAAGCCAATCAAATGTTCGAAATTAATTTCGTAAACCACGAATTGTTTTCTTGAAATAAAAACTAGATATAAACAAACAGATGAGGGTGGGGTCAACACGCAATACAAAACCAAAAAAAACAAAAGATGGGAACTTATGCGGTTAATATTTATGGATGGCTAATTTGTAAGCTTTCTGTAGCGCAACGAACAATAGCAAGTAAAACGAACATGCAATACATATTCAAGATCATTTGCATATTGCAAAGTCTATATACAGGTAGGACGATTTTGAAAGGGTAACCAAAGAATAATATATCGATTTTATATATATAAATGAATGCTCTAAGACGATGATTGTTTCGTGGTACATTGTCGTGTGCGATGTGTTTCCTAATAGCGTTGACGCTGTATATAATAGGACAAATCATGTCAATGTTAAATATCAAAAACCTCCAGTGTGGAATTGTCACAGTGAGGATAAGCACAGCATTAATACTGGTATACTGATTCCTTCTACCAATAAATACATAAATATGTGTTCAATTGTTTTTATTGTTCCGTTTTATCTTATCATTTAATATTTCAGTTTTTATCAATTGAGCTTGGTATGCAAATATTGTAACTCTAAATGAAAGAAAATATGTAATGGTAGTTATGCAGTTGTCAATTTCTATTGATTGTCCATTCTTCATAGCCACTTTCTCTAGCGTTTATATAAACCTATTACATGATTAAAGATGGACATATATACGTCAATAATGGTTTTCTTTCAACACACATTTTATTGAAATCACCTGTTTTTACACTAATATAAGGGGGAAAGGGTAGCTTAACTTAGAGGCCACTGTTAGCTGCAAAGCTTATTTGTCCGAGGGGAGAAAATAAGGCACAATATACTTATTTTTCATAAGTAAAGAAGATCATACATATGTAAGAGGAGAAATATATCAAAGGGTAATTGCAATCCGTAAATCGAAGAAGGACATATAATGCAATGGACCGAAGAAAGACAGTAAAGGGACAAAAGGACAAACGGCGATCCTCAAGGATCTATAAGGATAAATATTCCCTTCTCCATTGAAATTAGTAGTCACTGTGTTGAAATGAAATAACATTAGGCCGGTATGTCAAACAACACTGGCAAGATTATTATGTTTGGCTGAAAACGTGGGGGTCCAAATACAATTTGGGAGAAAAGTCAGTCTTCTATAGCTAAACGTTAGAGAATATCAAAAGGCAATCCAACAATGACAATGTAGAGAAGCTTACATCTTAGGGTACACGAAATAAAACAAAGCAAAAACACACACAATGTATGTTGGACACCACTATGCACACACAAACACAATTAACGTAAATAAGACATGCGCCCTCCATCAAACAACTGGTAAAACAGGAAGAACACATAATCTGTGTGAGATTGATGTAAACATGGAGTAATATTCTTTACACATCACGAACAATATTACATCTACATACATGTGCAAATCTAACCTTTGTAGTATTCATGGCTTACATAATATCAATGCATATTATAACAACATAAGCTTTGTGAATTTCCAATGTGCCCTTGCTTAAATTTCGTCCTTATTGATGACTATGCCTTTGTTTACCTGTTTTCAATGATCCAGACCAGTTATGCATACCGATTGTTTGATAGATCAATTTGCCAGAAATATCATACGGAGTGGGCTTTGTAATATAACATTACATGCAGAAATAGAATATAAAAAAAACCATGATTTATTTTGTTCTCTAAATGTTTATAAAAAGCGTGTAATGTATCATTTTGCTAACATCATTAAGACATTAACATCAAGATCGGGATAAATTACATCAATATAACTATTTAAATTAATTTGTTCGTGGCTTACGAAATTAATTTCGAACATTTGATTTTCTTTTCGGTATTCTGTAACATTTATTCAAGTTGATCTTAATTTGATTGAATAAAGCAGTTACATTCCTACCAATATTAATAAATACGCTTTGAACCCATTACAAGCATTTGATAAGCATTTAGAGAATAAAATAAATCAATATTTCTTTTATATTCTGTTGCTGCATTTAATGTTATATTACAAAGTCCACTCCGTATGATATTTCTGGCAAATTGATATATCACAAAATCCTATGAATAACCGTTCTGGATCATTAAATACAGGTTAACATAGCCATATTCATCAATAAGGACGAAATTTATACAAAGACACATGGGAAATTCACAAAGCTTATGCTGTTATAATATGCATTGATATTTTGTAAACCATGAATACTGCAAAGGTTAGATTTGCACATGTATGTCGATGTAATATTGTTCGTGATGTGTAAAGAAAATCACACCATTTGTAATGTTTGCATAAATCTCACACAGCCTATGTTTGGTTCCTGTTTTACCAGTTGTTTGTCTTATTTTCGTTAATTGTGTGTGTTGGTGCATAGTGATGTCCAACATACATTATGTTGTGTTTTGCTTTGTTTTATTTCGTCTTGTGTACCCTAAGTTGTCAGTTTCTCTAGATTGTCATTTTTTTTATTTTCCTTTGGTATTCTCTAACGTTTAGCTATAGAAGATTGACTTTTTCCCCAAATTGTATTTGGACACATTTTCAACCAAACATAACAATCTAGCCAGTGTTGTTTGACATACCAGCCCAATGTTATTTCATTTCAGCACAGTGACTACTAATTACAATGGAGAAAGGAGATATTTATCCTTATTGATCAATGAGGATCGTTGTTTGTTCTTTTGTCCCTTTACTGTCCTTCCTCGGACCATTTTATTATCTGTCCTTCGATTTACGGATTGCAATTACCCTTTGATATATTTCGCCTGTTGCATATGTATGATCTTCTTTACTTGTTAGAAAAATAAGTATGTTGTGCCTTATTTGCACCCCTAGGAAAAATAACCTTTGTAGCTAACAGGGGCCTCTAAGTTAAGCTACCCTTTCCCCCTTATATTACTGCAAAAACTGATGATTTCAATAAAATGTGTGTTGAAATAAAACAATTCTTAACGTATATATGTACATCCTTAATCATGTAATAGGTTTATATAAACGCTAGAGAAAGTGGCTATGAAGAATGAACAATCAATAGAAACTAACAACTGCATAACTACCATTACATATTTTCTTTCATTTACAGTTACAATATGTATGTACCAAACTCAATTGATAAATACTAAAATATTAAATGATCAGATAAAACGGAACAATAAATACAATTGAACACATATTTATGTATTTAGTGGTAGAAGGAATCAGTATACCAATACTAATACTGTGTTTATCCTCACTGTGACAATTCCACACTGGAGGTTTATGATATTTAACATTGACATGGTTTTTCCTATTATACAGCGTCAACGTTTGTTTATATCCAGTTTTTATTTTAAATTTGTTATCGCGGTTTACGAAATTAATTTCGAACTTTTGATGGTCTTTTCGGTATTCTCTAACATTTATTCAAGTTGGTCTTAATTTGATTTAATAAAGCAGTTACATTCCTATCAATATTAATAAATACGTTTTTAACCCATATGTGTAGTGCTTTTACAAAAGATTTACCGGTCATTAAGATCCGTGTTGCTCATCTTTTTAGTTTTTTGTGTTCTCCTATTATGTGTCTTTACGTTTTGGGTTCTGTGTTGTGTTTTCCACATACAAAACGATATTCGGTTCGTCTTTACCATCAGTTGTTTGTAAGAGGACTCATGTCTTATTAACGTTATTTGTGTTTGCTTGTGGATAGTGGTGTCCAGCGCATATTGTGTTAGTTTTTTGTTTCTTTTTTATTGTTGTTTTCTTTGTCTTGTGTGACATACGTTGCCAGTTTCTATGGATTGTCCATGTTGTGTTACCTCTTCAGTATTCTCTATCGTTTATTGACATTAGCACATTAAATGTTAAATAAATGTCATCTTTTTTGTATTATATCACAACTGTGGATTAAGGTCAATTTAATAGTTATATTGATGTAAATTATCCCGATCTATTATTCTTTGGTTACCCCTTCAAAATCTTCCTACCTGTATATAGACTTTGCAATATGCAAATGATCTTGAATATGTATTGCATGTTCGTTTTACTTTCTATTGTTCGTTGCGGTACAGTAAGCTTACACATTAACCATCCGTAAATATTAACCGCATAAGTTCCCATCTTTTGTTTTTTATTGCTTTTGTATTGCGTGTTGACCCTACCCTCATCTGTTTGTATATATCCAGTTTTTATTTTAAGCAAAATTTCGTGGTTTACGAAATTAATTTCGAACATTTGATTGGCTTTTCGGTATTCTCTAACATTCCTTCGAATTGGTCTTAATTTGATTGAATAAAGCAGTTAAATTGCTATCAATATTAATAAATACGCTTTGAACTCATAGGTGTAGTGCTTATACAAAAGATTTACCGGTCATTAAGATCCGGGTTGCTCATCTTTTTAGTGTTTTGTGTTCTCCTATTATGTGTCTTTACGTTTTGGGTTCCGTGTTGTGATTTCCGCATACAAACAATGTTCGCTTCGTCTTTACCCCCAGTTGTTTGTAAGAGGGCTCGTGTCTTATTAACATTATTTGTGTTTGCTTGCGGATAGTGGTGTCCAACGCACATTGTGTTCGTTTTGTGTTTGTTTTTGTTTGGTTTTTATTCTTTGTCTTGTGTGACCTGCGTTGCCAGTTTCTATGGATTGTTCATTTTGTGCTACCACTTCAGTATTCTCTATCGTTTATTGACATTAACACATTAAATGTTAAGTAAATGTCATCTTGTTTGTATTATATCACAACTGTGGATTAAGGTCAATTCAATAGTTATATTGATGTAATTTATCCCGATCTTGATGTTAATGTCTTAATGATGTTAACAAAATGGTACATTACACGCTTTTTATAAAAAATTAGAAAATAAAATAAATCATTGGTTCTTTTATATTCTATTTCTGCATTAACTATTATATTACAAAGCCCACTCCGTATGATATTTCTGGCAAATTGATATATCACAAAATCGGTATGCATAGCCGTTCTGGATCATTAGAAACAGGTAAACAAGGGCACAGTCATCAATAAGGACGAAATTTAAACAAAGACACATTGGAAATTCACAAAGCTTATGTTGTTATAATATGCATTGATATTGTGTAAGCCATGAATACTGCAAAGGTTAGATTTGCACATGTATGTCGATGTAATATTGTTCGTGATGTGTAAAGAAAATCACACCATTTGTAATGTTTACATCAATCTCACACAGCCTATGTTTGGTTCCTGTTTTACCAGTTGTTTGTTGGAGGGCGCATGTCTTATTTACGTTAATTGTGTGTGCTTGTGCATAGTGGTGTCCAACATACATTGTGTTGTGTTTTTGCTTTGCTTTATTTTCTCCTTTACCCTAAGTTGTCAGCTTCTCTAGATTGTCAATTTTGGATTGCCCTTTGGTATTCTCTACCGTTTAGTTATAGAAGACTGACTTTTTTCCCAAATTGTATTTAGACACCCACGTTTTCAGCCGAACATAATAATCTTGCCAGTGTTGTTTGATATACCAGGCTAATGTTATTTCATTTCAACACAGTGACTACTAATTTCAATGGAGAAGGGGGAAATGTATCCCTATAGATCCTCCAGGATCGTTGTTTGTCCTTTTGTCCCTTTACTGTTCTTCTTCGGGCCAGTGTATTATCTGTCCTTCCTCGATTTGCGGATTGTAATTACCCTTTGATATATTTCTCCTGTTACATATGTATGATCTTCTTTTCTTGTAAAAAATAAGTATGTTGTGTCTTATTTTCTCCACTCGGACAAATAAGCTTTGTAGCTAACAGCGGCCTCTAAGTTAAGCTTCCCTTTCCCCCCTTATATTACTGCAACAACTGGTGATTTCAATAAATTGTGTGTTGAAAGAAAAAAAATATTGACGTATATATGTACATCCTTAATCATGTAATAGGTTTATATAAACGCTAGAGAAAGTGGCTATCAAGAATGGACAATTAATAGAACCTGACAACTGCAAACTACCATTACATATTTTCTTTCATTTACAGTTACAATATTTATGTACCAAACTCAATTGATAAATACTGAAATATTAAATGATAAGATAAAACGGAACAATAAATAAAATTGAACACATATTTATGTATTTAGTGGTAGAAGGAATCAGTATACCAATATTAATGCTGTGTTTATCCTCACTCTGACAATTGCACACTGGAGGTTTATGATATTTAACATTGACATGATATGTCCTATTATACAGCATCAACGCTATTAGGAAGCAAATCGCACGACAATGTACCACGATACAATCATCGTCTTGCAGCATTCAGTTAGATATAGAAAATCGATATATTATTCTTTGGTTACCCTTTCAAAATCTTCCTACCTGTATATAGACTTTGCAATATGCTTACAGTATGCTTACAAATTAGCCATCCATAAATATTAACCGCATAAGTTCCCATCTTTTGTTTTTATTGCTTTTGTATTGCTCATTGACCCCACCCTCATCTGTTTGGATATATCCAGTTTTTTATCTAAAACAAATTTCGTGGTTTACGAAATTAATTTCGAACTTTTGATTGGCTTTTCGGTATTCTCTAACATTTCTTCAAGTTGGTCTTAATTTGATTGAATAAAGCAGTTAAATTCCTATCAATATTAATAAATACGCTTTGAACCCATAGGTGAAGTGCTTTTACGAAAGATTTACCGGTCATTAAGATCCGTGTTGCTCATCTTTGTAGTGCTTTGTGTTCTCCTATTATGTGTCTTGACGTTTTGGGTTCCGTGTTGTGATTTCCGCATACAAACGATGGTTGGTTCGTCTTTACCTCCAGTTGTTTGTAAGAGGGCTCATGTCTTATTAACATTATTTGTGTTTGCTTGCGGATAGTGGTGTCCAACGCACATTGTGTTTGTTTTTTTTGTTTTTGTTTGGTTTTTATTCTTTGTCTTGTGTGACATGCGTTGCCAGTTTCTATGGATTGTTCATTTTGTGCTACCACTTCAGTATTCTCTATCGTTTATTGACATTAGCACATTAAATGTTAAGTAAATGTCATCTTGTTTGTATTATATCACAACTGTGGATTAAGGTCAATTCAATAGTTATATTGATGTAATTTATCCCGATCTTGGGACATGGTACATTACACGCTTTTCATAAAAATTTAGAGAATAAAATAAATCATTGTTTCTTTTATATTCTATTTCTGCATGCAATGTTATATTACAAAGCCCACTCCGTATGATATTTCTGGCAAATTGATATATCACAAAATCGGTAAGCATAACCGTTCTGGATGATTAAAAACAGGTAAACAAAGGCATAGTCATCAAACGATGAGGTATATGGGTATACAAAATATTATAATAGTGTGCGAGCAGCTGTTGTTAGTTTATTGAAATGAACATAAGACGATTCATTGAATTTCCTCTACTACACTTTTAGTCATTATAAAAGTAACCCATACAGAATTTATTAGAAAAATAAAAAAAATAAAAAAAAAATATGCTTGTATGGTTAGGCATATATGGTGCTTGTTTTTGCTTACACATTTTCTTGGTAGGTGATGTCAAATTAACCATAGACAAATGTGAACAGAGGCTCCATATGGTTGAATTGAGCATGAATATAAGCCCCTTTTGGGCTTGAGGGTAGGATATTAGCTAATTATACATAGTTATAGTATATGGAGAGGTACATTTTGTGCCTGTAAGGTGCTACCCATTACAATTTAAGTGACACACTACAGTTTAAAAGTTGCTTTGAATTATGTGTGCCTGTATGATGTGGCACATTACAGTTTTAAATGTTTTGATACAATAATTTGTGCCTGTATGGTGTATCACAATACAGATTTTAAAATTTCAATACCATTATTTGTGCCTGTATGGTGTGGCATATTGCAGTTTTAAAAGTTTTAAAAGTTTCGATATAATTATTTGTACCTGTATGCTGCGGCACATTACAGTTTCTAAAGTTTGATACAATTATTTGTGCCTGTATGGTACGGCACATTAATGTTCAACAGTTTCTAATTATTTGTGGCACTATGGTGTGGCACAGTCCAGTTTTAAAAGTTTTAGTACATTTATTTGAGCTTACATCATGTATGGTGCAACACAGTATGGTTTCTTACATAATAAATAAAAATGTGTTTATGGTTAAATTAAGTAATTGTTCTTGACAAACACATGTCAACATGCACATAAGGGTACATTATGTACATGGATGTCATATACAAGGGTATACTTGAGTAATACATGTACACTTAATAACTCGGTGCTATGCTTCATTTGTAAGATATATTTTTCAGGTACATCTAATTATGCTATGCGTTGACACTCTTTTAATCAGGATTTTCTGAGGCGACCTGATAAAATGCCGAAAGTAAAACCTGGCCAATCCCGAAAGGGAAAGAATAAGGCACCTAAGACAACAACTCAAAGGGACAAGTCATCATCAACAGGACTGAGTGCTGAGGTTGAACAAGCATCGATTGACAAGATAGCAAACTCAGTGGTTGACAAGTTAATAAAGGGTGGTCCCACTACAGAACATGAAGGTGAAGAAACTTTTAATGTATATTTACAATGACAATGAAACAGAAATGGATGTAGAATTCATTACAGATGGATCATATAACAATTGGAAAAAACTAACAAACACTGTGGCAATATCTACTCCCATTTCACTAGGTCTATGGCTATTTATGCAGAGAAATTCCCAGAGGCCATTCCTCATTTGGCAAAACATGCAGAGATGGTGAGAAAGATTGCAACATCTCAAAACAGTAATACATGGTGTGTGTATGATCAGAGGGTGAGAATGGATGGGGAGGCCAGGGGCCTACAATGGGAAGTCTTCAATATTGAATTTTATATCATGGCAACCAGGGCAAGGGATAGTAACTTTTCAGGCATCTTTGTCATCAGAGATAATACATTTCTCAATTGTGGATGTAACCGTCCCTTTCGAGGTTCTTTTCGTCCTTCCTACAGAGGAGCTAGGTATAGTCGAAGCACTAGAGGAACATTTCGAAATAATGAATCTGGAGGTCGATATCCCAGGGATGGATTTTGCAAAGTGCCCAACTGCAGATTCTCTCACAAATATTTACAATGTGGAGAGGAATATTCAGTGCTCAAGTGCCTTGCACGCAAACATAAGCGAAATAACAACTCAAATCAACCAAGCAAAACATAACTGTGTAGAACCTGTCACTCCCGTCTGCCACAAAACTTTGGCTCTACTTCTGCGAAATTATGATTCTGCAAAAGCAAACTATTTAGTATGCAGTTTCAATAATGGTTTTCGAATTGGTTTTCAAGGTGACAGGCATTTCAGAGCATCGCCAAATTTAAAATCTGCTAGTGAGTTTCCGGAAAATTGTGGAGAAAAAACTTGCAAAAGAAATTTCTCAAGGTAGAATAGCGGGTCCATTTCATGAATTGCATTTGTCAATATGCATATTTCACCCATCGGGGTTGTACCTAAAAAAGAGGTAGGCCAATATCGTCTTATTCACAATATCTCTTAACCGACGGATAAATCTATTAATGATCACATCCCTGATGAAATAAAAACAGTTCATTATTCATCAATTGACGATGCCATTGACATTATTTTGAATGTGGGTCCCAATGTAACTATGGCTAAAACAGACATTAGTAATGCTCTTCGGATAATACATATTCATCCACATGATCATGCAATTCTATGTATCAAGTTTAATGGCTGCTTTTACTTCGATCAATGTTTACCCATGGGATGCGCAAGTTCTTGCTCGATATTTGAAGAATTTTCATGTGCACTTCAATGGATTGCTCACACCAAAGGCGGTATCACACATATAGTACATGTTTTGGATGATTTTTTGATTTTAAGTGGCCAGAATAAAAGCGTATGTAATCAAAACTTGACAACTTTCTTCAAAATATGCAATACCGTGGGTGTTCCTATTAAGCAGGAAAACACCGTTTATGCCCAAACAACTATGACATTTATAGGTATTGAGTTGGATACCATTGCTATCGATAACGTTTTAAAAATTAAGAATAGTATGAAATGAGAGTGAGAAGAAAAGTTGCTCTACGTGAACTGCAATCATTGATTGGTTTGTTAAGCTTTGCCTGTTGCGTCGTTCAGCCAGGTAGAACTTTTCTGCGTAGGCTAATAGACCGTACTAAAGGTATACAGCAACCACATTTTCATATTAGGCTGAACAAAGACAGTCGGTTAGACATAGCAGCTTGGTTGCTTTTTATTGAGCATTTCAACGGCAAAACAATGTTGTTGAAGCAAATTTGGATTTCGGCAAACAAGTTGCATTTATACACGGATGCAGGTGGGTCTCTGGGCTTCGGAGCGATTTTTTAGTGAGTGGTTTTATGGTTCATGGAAAGAGTTGGTAAAAGATTACCCCATAACCTATTAAGAACTGTATCCACTTGTTTTATCCATTGTAGTTTGGGGGTCACAGTTAGCTAACAAATGTATGGTGTTTCATTCAGAAAACATGGCTGTAGTATATATCATAAACAAACAAACATCAAAGGATCCACACATTATGAGATTAGTACGGATATTTGTGATGGCATGTATGAAATACAATATCATACCTAAGGCGTGCACATCCAGGGTCATAAAAACGTTTTGGCTGACTTGCTTTCACGTTTTCGGTTTCAGGAGTTCAGAAAAAGAGCCCCATTTATGCACGATCATCCTACGACAGTGGATCCAAAGTTCCTTGTCATTTAATTAATACAGCAGAACTGCTGCTAGATGCCGCAATTGCACCCAACACCAAGAGTACATATAGCACAGCCATACAAAAAATGCTAATATTTTTAGATACGTATTTTCCTAAAGCTGAACTTGTTTACTTTACCGTGGAAAAAAATGTTTTATTTATAGCTTATTTATTCGAAGAAGGAAAATCTCCTAACACCATTTCTACATATCTTGAAGCTTTGTCATATTATCTGAAATTCAAAGGCAAACCTGACATTACCAACAATTTCATTATTAAGAAATTAGTAATTGGTGATAAACGCCTAGCAGCAAGTCCAGATATTCACCGTCCAATAACAGTTACAGTACTTGTCATTTATTACAAGCTTTGGCACATGTGACAAAAGCGTACTACCAAAGAATCATGTTTGAGGCTATGTTTCTATTAGCATGTTTTGCATTCTTGAGAATTGGGGAAATGACTTCACGTTCAAAAACATATCAAAATTTGCTGCTGTTTCAGGATGTCACATTACATATATATAAATCTGGTCAAACTACAGTTAATCTGAAGATGTCACATATTAAACATAACACTTCTAAACAACCGGTCTTACTGGAAATTAAGAGTCAAGCTAAAGCCAACTATTGCCCAGTACGAAAACGAAGAGAATTTTTGACGATTACGTGGAAGATCCAAAGGTCTACTTTTTTGCTACAGGGATCTAAGTCCTATTAAAAGGAGTGAATTTTGTTCAGTTTTAAATGTAGCTTTATTGTTTGCAAATTACGATATAACTCATTAAAAATCGCATAGTTTTCGCATTGGGCCGGCAACAACAGCACATATGATGGGAATACCTGATAATAGAATTAAAGCTATGGGTTGCTGGCATTCTGACTCTTTTCTAAGATACATTCGTGTTCCACTTTTACCTAGTATAGGCATTTGACTCATTTTAGGTCATTTCAGCTTCGTTGTGTACATACATGTACTTGTATACAAGACTGTCTGAGGCGGCTTGTATGCGTATGTATAACTTTTGGAAATATTAAAGAGCATAGGGGTTTTCGTTATTTCATGTGTCAACATTACTTATTTATATGTGGCAAATACACATACTGTGTGAGGCGGCTGTGATAGTTTTATTGATGAAGGGTTTACTGCTTGATACATGGTATGTGCTTGTGGATGTGCTGATTGCAGTCAGGTTACACTACAGACTGTCTGAGGCGGCTGTAATCTTATATATAATCAGTTATATTTCTTGCCAATTAAATTTACCATTGACTGTCTGAAGCGGTTGTGATTGTTCATGAATTTTGCTACATAGATATATGTTGACCAATGTGGCTTGAGTTCAATTTTATTATTGTGTTTTAATATTTCAATTTTTGTTATGCTTCCATAGTACTTTTCAGTGATATGTGCCATGTGGGACTTGTTCCTGTTGTAGTTTGAATGGTGATACATTCTAAAAGATGAGATTTTAGTGCATTGTATATAGCACGCTCGTGAGATCTTCAAGTATGTATGATTTGCTAATTACAAAGTTGACTCGGAAGGTAGATCGTGTGTAGAAATTCAGTCTGTTTGGTTAACATATTAACATTTTAACGCCCTATATGATAGGGTAGTGACTTCTAATTGTAAAAAAACACAAGGAGTGTAAATGTTACATTGTGAATGAATCTGATTTTAACACTGGTGATGGTGAAGCCGCGCAGCAGTGCCAATCCTTTATTATAAGACTGGTGTAACACACTTAATGTAGCGGCAGTACACTGTATAGACTGCATGCTGTAGATAATGCCAAATACTGCAATTCACACTGAAGTTACCACTCTTTGTAACATTACATTTGCGGAACATTTGGGAATATTATTAATGCTCAGAAGTTATTCATGTGTTTTGAATGTTTATTTCACTATTATCCAGAACATTTAACCGTCCATGACTTGTTATACAGTCTCATTAATCCGACAATTTGTTGTGATACTGACTCATTAACCGTCCAGACAGCTGTTATACAGTAACATTATTTGGCCGTTATGTCCATATGTTATCCAGAATTTCATACCGTCCAGTTCATTGTCTTAAAGATTAATTACACATTCGTTATCCATACCTGAAGCTATGTCACCACCCGTCCGAGAAATACGTATAAAGGGACAATGTGACTGTCATGACTGTTGATATTAACTTGATCTTGACATGACATGCATGCATAGTTTATATTTTTGTACTTTACTGGTACCATATATTTAAGGCTTACAAGTTTCACCTTATTATTTGATATTGTTGTCCTATTTTTCTTGCATTACAAACCACCTTGGTATATTTCAGGTTTATATTCCATGAGGCATAATTTACGGGTGGGCGAGATTCTCCTGTTTTTAGGAATATGCAGAGGTTCATTTCATATAAACAGCAGAAGCTTTGGGGCGCTTTGTATGCCCCACCTTCGCTCAATTTTTTGGATATTTTTATGTGATGTTTTTATTGATTTAGGCTAGTCATTTGTTTAATACTTTTTGACGTAGATTATTTTGTATATATTTGATGTTTTTAATGCCCCACCTTTGCTCAATTTTTTTGATATTTTTATGTGATGTTTTTATTGATTTAGGCTAGTCATTTGCTTTAGACTGTTTGACGTAGATTATGTTGTATATATTTGATACTAGTCTATATGTTTATAAATATTATGTTGAATTGGCATTTTATTAAAATGCTCTTAACGATAAACATATCTTGTCTATCATTTATTGTCAGATGCCTTGTCCTTGAGCGAACAGAGCTCACATTATGCCTCACAACACATTGTTGTGAATATTCCTCATTTAAGGGATCATAACTGTTGATTAAGGTCAATCCAATAGTTATATTGATGTAATTTATCCCGATCTTGATGTTAATGTCTTAATGATGTTAACAAAATGGTACATTTCACGCTTTTCATAAACATTTACAGAATAAAATAAATCAAAGTTTCCTTTATATTCTATTTCTGCATTTAATGTTATATTACTAAGCCCACTCCGTATGATATTTCTGGCAAATTGATCTATCACAAAATCGGTATGCATAACCGTTCTGGATCATTAACTACATGTAAGCATAGGCATAGTCATCAATAAGGACGAAATTTAAACAAAGACACATTGGAAATTCACAAAGCTTATATTGTTATAATATGCATTGATATTGTGTAAACCATGAGTACTGCAAAGGTTAGATTTGCATATGTATGTCGATGTAATATTGTTCGTGATGTGTAAAGAAAATCACACCATTTGTAATGTTTACATCAATCTCACACAGCCTATGTTTGGTTCCTGTTTTACCAGTTGTTTGTTGGAGGGCGTATATCTTATTTACGTTAATTGTGTTTGTTTGTGCATAGTGGTGTCCATCATACATTGTGTTGTGTTTTTGCTTTGTTTTATTTCGTCTTATGTACCCTAAGTTGTCAGTTTCTCTAGATTGTCATTTTTCGATTGCCCTTTGGTATTCTCTAACGTTTAGTTATAGAAGACTGACTTTTCCTAATTGTATGTAGACCCCCACATTTTCAGTCAAACATAAAAATCTGTCCTTCTTCGATTTACGGATTGCAATTACCCTTTGATATATTTCTCCTCTTACATATGTATGATCTTCTTTACTTGTACAAAATAAGTATGCTGTGCATTATTTGCACCCCTCGGACAAATAAGCTTTGCAGCTAACAGGGGCATCTAAGCTAAGCTACCCTTACCCCCTTATAATACTGCAAAAACTGGTGATTTCAATAAATGTGTGTTGAAAGAAAACAATTCTTGACGTATATATGTACATCCTTAATCATGTAATAGGTTTATATAAACGCTAGAGAAAGTGGCTATCAAGAATGGACAATCAATAGAAACTGACAACTGCATAACTACCATTATATATTTTCTTTCATTTACAGTTACAATATTTATGTGCCAAACTATGGTCAGTTTGAATTCCATAAATCTTCAGAAAGAAATCTTAAAAATCCAGATTTCAAATCAACCTTTTTTTTCTAGATGTATATTTAGGAGATAACTGTATTGTAATGAAAATTTTCACGGCATTAATTGGAGATTGGATGGTCACAAATTGAGCTTACTGGTGACGCGATAGCACAGCCAGTAAACGGTATCAATTCCACGGTTAAAATAGCATGAGATTATTTAGAATTTTAGCTGATTACCGCTTACGTCATTTTGTCAATAATGTAGCAATACACATCGATACACATGATTACATTAGAATGTATAGTATTTGAAAATTGTTTTAACTTATAATGTTGCTGTTATGGAGTATATAATTTTGTTATCTATGTTATTGCAATAACCGATTGGTTGTGCAATTATGAACAGACTCCAATAATTATTGTCATATATAAACTATGCATGTGTGCTTTATTGTTTCTAAAACTTTGACAAGTTCCCCGTAAAGTGTCAATGTACAACTCTACCATTTACATCGTTTTTAACAGGACTTTCTTATATGGTCGATTCTCTACATGTTGTAGAATCCGAAAATCAGTAAGTTCAACCAAAGTGATTGTCTTCTATACGAGCTTTTGTCAATTGTCACTACATAGTCCACCCCAGTTTCTTCTTTCAATAAAATTAAGTAAACGATTTCAATGGCCAATACTTTTAGAACTGTTATTTTTCGCATTCAAAGTATCAGTATTTTTTTTTATAATGCAATCAATTTGTCCTCAATCCATTGTTGAAATTCATTAATAGGAAATTAGTAAAGTAAATTTACCGATTTTTGGCGAATGTTCATCTGTCATTTTGTTGGACATGTGTGCTGTTCGGTCGCACATAAATTGCCCCAGAATCACACAGCCGCGTCAAACGTCAGCATAAAAGCGGCGACGCCCGAAATGACATTAGAGGTCGGCTAATTTTTTAAGCATACAGTTGTTTGGATTTTTGTTGTTGATTTGTTTGAATTAAGGACAAATTTGTAAATGTAAAATTTAAGAAAAGGAAATCATTTTTATAGTTTAAGACAGTATTTTTTCTAGCTTCTTTATTTTTTTAAGGCAATGGTTGACCTGAAAATATAATATTTTCTAAAGTTGATCATCTTAAATAGGAATGCTATGTAATATTGTAATTGGAATTGTAATTATGTAATATTTATGGATCCTTCTACACAAATATTCTTAAAAGGTTACAGAATCTTGCAAAATTATTTTCATATTGAATACATTTAAATAATTATATCATGTTAATGTTCACATGTGTAGCATAGGTAGCTATACAAAACACTGCTAAATTATTATCAAACCAGTCAAATAATATATGTTTAGAAACGTCATTGTTCACATGTGTAGCATAGGTAGTAATACAAAGCACTGCTCAATTGTTATTAAACCAGTCAAATAATATATGCTTAGAGACATCATTGTTCACATGTGTAGCATAGATAGCTATACAACACACTGCTAAATTGATATCAAACCAGTCAAATAATATATGTTTAGAAACGTCATTGTTCACATGTGTAGCATAGATAGCTATACAACACACTGCTAAATTGTTATCAAACCAGTCAAATAATATAAGTTTAGAAACGTCATTGTTCACATGTGTAGCATAGGTAGCTATACAACACACTGCTAAATTGTTATCAAATCAGTCAAATAATATATGCTTAGAAAGGTCATTGTTCACATGTGTAGCATAGGTAGCTATACAAAACACTGGTAAATTGTTATAAAACCAGTCAAATAATATATGTTTAGAAACGTCATTGTTCACATGTGTAGCATAGGTAGCTATACAACACACTGCTAAATTGTCATCAAATCAGTCAAATAATATATGCTTAGAAACGTCATTGTTCACATGTGTAGCATAGGTAGCTATACAACACACTGCTAAATTGTCATCAAATCAGTCAAATAATATATGCTTTGAAACGTCATTGTTCACATGTGTAGAATAGGTAGCTGTACAGAACACTGCTAAATTGTTATCCAGCTACTCAAATAGACTGTTTAGAAATACCCTTCTTCATATGATTAGCATTGGTCGCTAATACAGAGCTTTGCCAGATTTCGATAATTACTCAATTATCTATTTCTTAATAAACATCAATGTTATAATAGCATTTGTTGCTGAAAGCAGACATTTTACAATTGATACATGTATGCACTCTTGTAGAAACAAAACAGCAAGCAAACAAGCAAGCACAACTTAGTATTACTGCATGTAGTTGTTAGTAATGAACTAAACCATTGTTGATCATCGAAGGTATATACTATCTCAGGTTTAAAATGGGAACTCACATAGTTTATTTCAAACTACGCGGAACTATCATATTCTTAATTCTGCTATAAGTGTGTTCATTTAATTCATCAATTATTTTTTATCACTTCAAGTTATTGATATCAGTATTGATGTTTGGATAAATTGTATTGATAGTTAGGCAATTATTAAATATTGTGTAAACTGTCCAATAGTTATGGACTCTGACAGGTGAATTTGTTTTTGATGGAAATTATCATTAAGGTAAACTAATCCTTTTGTTGTGTTTTTTTTTTGAAGATAGGAAATTTTAGTATAAGTAATAATTCTAGTTGATATTTAAATATTGTTGACACTAGATATTTTGATTGTCTTACCTACAGTGTAAATTGATTGTTTGTAAATGAAAATATATTTATTTATGAAGATAATAAATCCTAAACTTTTCTGAATTATTTCTTGATGTGAGTTATCTCCCATCGACTGCATATGATCCTAACTGACCCTTGGTTAGACATATTATCAGAAACACTTTAAAAAGAAGAGTTTGAAGATACCAAAGGGGTTTAACGCTAATCGTATCACCCCTAGCATGCTACGTATGTTTAACTCTAACTCAGCAATTGTTCTGCTATATCATGGCGATAACAAGTTGATTATCAATGATATGATGATAAGGGCTGTTTAGTACTAGAACAACGCGCTTTGTTGATCTTAATAGTGCTAGCTCACAAAAACAGCAGTCCATGGATATCCATGCCGCCCGACTCGGACACATTATCCTGATTCCGAGCCAACCATTCTGTGCTCTTTTTCTTTTAATGCTGCATGCTTAGCGGAGAACCAACAAATGCCAATTACATAGTCTCTAGGCTTACCCGAACGGGGCTCGAACCAACGATCTACAACACTCATTACCTGCATGCAAACCATTCTGTGCTTAGAAAGAATTTGAAAAGTCTGCATGTTGTTCGTGGTGTTAAATACTGATTAAATAAAGGCCAAATCAGATGAATCGTGCTTGAATTACTGATAAATACTTGAATGTTTATTAATTATCAATCATAGGCTTAGACAGGAGTAGGAGTAGTCGTTTACAGAAAATCCCATCAACAGAGAACTAATATGATACCAGATATAATGAGAGGTCTGTAATTTCAAGACCACTTTCCTTAAAGGCATACAGTCGCTCAGATTGATTGTTTCTTGTTTATATTAAAAGTTGCCAATATTCGATGTTATATACTAATAAAATGTTCTGACCCAAAAACCAGGTTTAAAAAATATGCTATAATGTCGTAATTAGTGAAAATAATTCGATTGTCTTTTGGTGAAATCGCCATTACCACGCCTAATCAAAAGTCCGCTGCTTTTCCGAAGTTTACCGGCTTATAAGTCGGCTGTTTTTCCGAAGTTTGCCGGACACTGATAACTGCTATAAATAACCAGGGAGCATGTTGCATGTAAGTATTCGTGATAATTAACATAATTTAAGAAATATATCTATGAAATTGGATCCGGGGGTAATCAGTTAATATTATATAATGATATTTAGTAAGAAGAATGACACTTAAAATCGGAAATACGTGATGAAATCAATAAAAACAAACCTAAACTCTCCAAAGGGGTCCGATAAAGGGAACATTGAAAACAAATTGTATTACATATATTATTGACAACGGGGCCCGGGTGGCTCAATGAGATACGTAGTTGGATTACTTAGCAACTCATACAAGCCTATCACCAATACGGCGTGGGTTCGTGCCCGGCTTTGTACATTACATAAAGGGTGCACTTGACTCGCAGCCGCAATTGATAAAGCTTACCAGTTGCTTGCCCATGGTCGGTGGTTCTCAATCAATCAATCTATATTATTGACAACACTTGAACAACTTGATTCAATTTTTTTAGTCTCTAATTTAAGAGATATGACCTAGCGTTTTCTCCTGAAACAAAATATAAATAAAAAACTACGATGCAATTCTACTGTCAAAATACGATTCGGCCGAGAAAAAAAAGAGACTAAGTTATGCTTACATGTTGAAAAATGGAGTAGGTAGGTATAACATCTTTTTTTTTATTTTTACCCAAAGCTTGGACAAAAACCATTTGATATTCTGGGGTGAGGCATGGATGTCAGAGATTTTTTTTTAATAATTTGCTCTCCAAGTCTTTGAAAAAAAATATAATTGTTTTCCAATTCTTTAGAAAAAATGTCTCTACTCATGATCACTTATCTGTTCAACAAGGGTAACTCGATTTTTTTTAAATCAATTATTTTTCATTTTTTGAAGAAAAAGTTTGTGGAGGGGGAGTCGAATCCATATCCCCTAGAAGGAAAGCCTTTAAAATTTTAAATACAAAATTCGGAGTAGTAATACTCAAAATTATGGTAGGTAAGGTTAGCAGAAACATATTGTTTTGCCTATATAGCACATGTCTAACTAAAAGTAAAATGCACAGCATTTGTTCTGCCTCTTTTATTTGAAAATTGGTTTTAAAATTAATTGCCGTTTCCATCAGATTTCAGAAAATTCAAGAAGCAGGTCGCCTTCTTTCGAGTCACCACCCATCTCAGACACTCAGGACATACCTGTTGTCAGGGGTAAGGGAAATGGTAGGCGTGGACGGGGAGACCGATATGTCAGAAGACCAAGAGGCAGAACAGTCAGCAGATCTAGAGGTGGTGATAGGGAAAGAGGAGATCGTGGTAGGGGACGAGGAGATCGTGGTAGGGGACGAGGAGATCGTAGTAGGGAAAGAGGAGATCGTAGTAGGGGACGAGGAGATCGTGGTAGGGGACGAGGAGGTCGCAGGCCAAGGCACGTAGTGTATGGACCAGCTCTACCTACCCGAGCCGATTTAGCTGCAGCTGCAAGGGAAGAGAGAGATAAACAGCTGAGGGTATATATAATATTTTGCACATAGATGGAAATGCAATGTCATAGTTTGTGAAATAAATAAACTGTATATCCGAATTTCTCCCCAATATGTACATAATTTTTTTCCACTTTGACAAAAATTCGAAACGCGCCAAAAAAAAAGAATAAGAACAAAATAGATTTGTCGATGCCTCTGCCGTCAATATTAAGAAGGCTAGTCATTATAATTCCAAATACCAAAAATCAAGGCAATATCTCAAAGCATGATGACAACTAAATATTTGGCCAAAGTTAATAGTCCAAGGTGCGTAAATTAGCCCAAAATCATTCAATCGGAACGAAATTAAAACTTGATCGGTAACTCATCAGTATACTCACATACCAAAAATCAAGTCAAAATCTCAAATCATAGTGAAAAAAAGTGGTGACATATGTGGCCAAATTTCAAAACCCAACGACTGTAAGTTGGCAAAAAATCATTCAACCGGAACGCATTTCAAAGTTGATCTGTAACTTATGATTATACACGCATACCAAAAAATCAAGTCAATATATCAAATCATAGTGAAATAAAGTGGTGAGACAACTAAATATTTGGCCAAATTTCAAAGTCGACGGGCCATAGCTCGGCCAAAGATCATTGGACCGGAATGAAATTTGATCTGTAACTCATCATTATACACTCATATACCAAAAATCAAGTCAATATCTACAAGCATGTCGCAAAAAGTGGTGACAACTAAATATTGGGCCAAATTTCAAAGTCCAAGGGTCACAACTCGGCCAAAAAATCACTGGACCGGAACGAAACGTAACTTATCATTATACACCCACATACCAAATATGAAGTCAATAATATCTCAAAGCATGGCGAAAAAAAGTGGTAACAACTGAAATATTTCGGAATTACGGACATGGGTAACACTATGCATGTATGTCCCGGTCACTTAGTGGCTGGGACATACAAATGAAATACCGGTATAAATTTCCAATAGCTTTTGCTCCAAACCAGTATAAAATCTTTACTAAAACCAAAGGCGATTTTCTGTAGGTGAAAACTTCCAAGTCACTTTTTCATTGGGCAACAAGTCATTTTTATGCCTCGACCACGTATTTTCAAGCTGTTGTTGTCGACAATGTGTAGTTTGGCATACGAGATATAATGTCAATGTGCATTACTGTTTGATAAGTTATCCAACATTGAAATTATCATTTCAGGAATGCATATCGACATTGACAGAGGAGACCAAGGACGATCTGATCAGGAGGATGTGTGAGAAACATCCACAGTTTGTGTTCGATGTCCTCATCGGGTCAACACAAGAGCAAGGAGGATACCATCCAGATCACAGGCCCGACAATGAGCCATCACTTACCTGGTGCAGATGCACACACTGCAGGGAAATGCCAACCGAAGCAGAAACAGTGTGTTGCAATCAAGCCCCACATAACTGTTATTCGAGGCTTCAAGTATATCATTTCTACTTACACATGCAGTTGGAAGTACACATTTTATTCACATTAGAATACATGACTGCACCATTTCACTAAAAGAGAAACTAGTCCACCACTTTTTATCAAATTTAAATTCTTTATTCAAAAGCAATACTGCTTAAGGAAATATACATACAATATACAATTATTCAATGCATCAGTGAAAATACATATACAATTATGATACTAACAGCGGAGCATGATAATATATGTGTAATACAATAATACGAAATGAAATGAAACTAAACATGGCAAATTTATTCACCTAGAGACCAATAGTTACCAAGATTGTTAAGTTCTTTAATATTGTGTACATACAGTAATTGTACTAATTTAAAACATGACAGCAATAGCCAATACTATTTCTTCTTACATCAATATATTTTTCACACTGAAGAATATGATGATATTCATCTTCAACAACATTTAAGTTACACATACTACAAACTCTTTCATGACCATCTAAATCATAGAATCTTCCAGTTTCAATATTAAGATTATGCACTGATATATACATTTTACAAATATATGGCTTATACATATAATTAACCGGATGATCAAGATAAAATTATAAAACACTATTGTCAAAAATATATCTGTATAAATGACATTTAGGAGACTCACTAATAAAGTTATCCTTCATTCTTTGTTTAAATTCACACATAAAGAAATTTACATGGTTGACATACTGAGATATCCAGATATTATAAAAAAACATATTTAAAAAGAATATCTCTTACTCTACATGTCCAGTTTAATTTATCATTAGGCTTTACCACTGAACTTTCATACATATCTTAATACAAACATCTTAGAATACAGTTATCAGTACAAAGCAATTTAAATCAATATCTGAGCATTCTACAATATCTTTCAATACACATAGGGCATCTCCATAACTCACAAAATGCATCTACTGAACAGTCATGTTTTTGTGTTAGGGTGTCAGTTTTGTCTGTTTTTTGTTTTTTTCCCCATTTATTTATCCTAATGCTTTCTGGGTATGGTATATTCTTATAAGAGTTTGACTGAAGACCAAATACATTTGATTGGTAAGATGTGTGTGTGTATGTACTGCTTTGACAATGGCTACTCTTTATTCATCCTTCAACATGTTTAATAATTATTCAGGGGCCCGGGTGGCTCAATGAGGTAGGTCGATTGATCTAACAACTCATACAAGCCAATACGGTGTGGGTTCGCGCCCAGCTTTGTAAATTACAGACAAGGGTGCATTCGACTCGCAGCCGCAAGTGATACAGTTTACCATTTGCTTGCCCAGGGTCGGGGTTCTCTCCGGGTACTCCGGCTTCCTCCACCATTAAAACTGGTCGCCACGATATAGCTGAAATATTGCTGAAAGTGGCATTAAACACCAAAATTC